>JAUIMM010000197.1:6880000-7310000 GCA_031769625.1 Taudactylus pleione
ACTTATTCGGGCGGTCCGCACAGCCTTGGTGATTGAGGACGAAGTTCCCCCAGCGGCTAAATCTAAGTATGCCTTTTTCAAAGATGTGAAGGGCGATGCCACAGTCTTTCCTCTTTCGGGTCAGTTGGTGGACCATTTAGAGGAGGCGTGGAAACAACCTGGCAAAAGATACCAGCCGCAGAGACGCCTGGCGGTGGCTTATCCGTTCGCGGATAATTATTTTGCTAAGTGGGAATCCCCTCCACAGGTGGATTCTCACGTGACCCGTCTTGTCCGTAGTGCCACATTGCCGATGCCATCCATGTCCTCCCTTAAGGATGCTACGGACCGCAAGGTAGAAATCTGCCTGAAGTCCGCTTATTCCCTTGCAGGGGGGGCAGCACGGCCGGCTATGGCCATTTGCTGGGTTGCCAGAGCGATGGAGCGCTGGGCGGATTCATTAGAGGCTTCTTTTGAATCCGACTGTCCGGCCGAACAGGCGGAGTTGATTGGCAATCTCCGTGATTCGGCCACCTACATCAACGAGGCGGCTCTAGACATTAGTACTCTGGTGTCTAGAATTTCTTCAGCAGCGGTAGCTGCTCGTCGCACCTTGTGGCTGCAATCCTGGAAGGCGGACGCAGATTCCAAGAAAGGTCTGGAAGCGTTGCCGTTTACCGGAGAAGTTCTCTTCGGTCCGGATCTGGATAAGATAGTGGCCACGCTGGCGGCAGCCAAATCTGCTTGTCTCCCGTCGGCCGCTGCTCCTTCTGGTTCGGGACCATCGTCCTTTCGGTCATCTAGGGCCCAGGGCAGGCCCAAACCACAGTCGTTTCCTCGACAGGCTGGCCCTAAGAAATCGGTCAAGCCCCGGAAGCAGGCATGGAGTACCAGACGTCCGGCCCCCAAGCCAGATGACAAGCCTGCGGCCTGACGGTCCGGGCCTCCTTTTGGGGGATCCCAGGGTGGGAGGCCGCCTGCTACAGTTCGCCCAGTGTTGGTCGACCACTACGACAGACACTTGGGTTCTGGAGGTGGTTTCCCACGGATACGCCCTCTCCTTCCGGCACAGACCCCCGGCTCGCTTCTTCACCACGGGTCTCCCATCAGACCAGAACAAGGCTACGGAGCTGCGGAAGGTATTGCACACTATGCTCCAGGCTGGAGTTATAGTGGCTGTTCCATTCTCCCAGAGGGGCCAGGGTTTCTATTCAAATCTATTTTTGGTACAGAAACCCAATGGGTCATATCGTCCGATTCTCAACCTCAAAGCACTCAACAAGTCTTTGCGGGTCCCGAAGTTTCGGATGGAGACCCTACGGTCCATCATTCTGGCGCTGGAACCTGGGGACTACTTGGTGTCATTGGACATACAGGACGCTTACCTGCATGTCCCTATTCTTTTGCGCCATCAACAGTTCCTCAGGTTTGCAATCCGCAGCGACCACTTCCAGTTTCGGGCGTTACCTTTTGGCCTGGCAACAGCACCACGTGTTTTCACCAAGGTGATGGCGGTCATGGCGGCTTCTCTGCGGCTGCAGGGAGTCCGCATGTTGCCGTATTTGGACGACCTGTTATTGGTGGCAGGATCTCCAGAGCTCCTGTTACGCCACTTGGACCTGACCATTGCACTGCTGCAACGGCACGGCTGGCTAATCAACTGGCAGAAGTCCACTCTAATCCCGTCTCGGAGGATTCTGCATCTTGGAGCCTTATTGGACTCGGGACAGCAAAGGATCTTCGTGACGGAGGACAAGATCTCTGCTTTACAGTCAAGGGTGCGCAGTTGCCTGCACAGCCGCCGGGTGTCCTTACACTCGGCGATGAGGTTACTGGGCTCCATGGTGTCGGTGTTCGACATGGTGGAATACGCCCAGTTTCACTCCAGACCTCTGCAGCACCTGATCCTGTCCAAGTGGAACGGGCTGACTCAGTCTCTGAAGTCCCAGACGATTGTGCTCACCCAGGAGGTTCGCCTGTCCCTTGCGTGGTGGTTACAGACGACCCACCTCAACAAGGGACGTCCGTTCTGGATTCCAAATTGGGTCCTGTTGACAACGGACGCCAGTCTTCGGGGCTGGGGAGCAGTTTCGGGTCCACACTTGTTCCAGGGCAGGTGGACGCCGACAGAAGCGGAGCTTCCAATAAATATCTTGGAACTCCGTGCAGTCTTCAATGCTCTCCAGCAGGCACAGCGGTTTCTCCAGGGTCGCCCGGTGCAGGTCCAGTCGGACAACGCTACCACCGTGGCCTACATAAACAGGCAAGGAGGAACTCGCAGTCGGGCGGCTCTCGTAGAGGTCTCTCGGATCCTGGTTTGGGCGGAGCGCAATCTTCCGGCCATATCAGCGGTCTTCATCCCGGGAGTGCTAAATTGGGAGGCGGACTTTCTAAGTCGCCAGGACGTTCATCCGGGTGAATGGTCCCTGCACCCGGACGTTTTTCAACTACTGGTGGACAGGTGGGGTCTTCCAGAAATCGACCTCATGGCGTCCCGGCACAACAACAAGTTGCCGGTGTACGGGTCTCGCACAAGAGACGAAGGGGCGTCTCTGGTGGATGCTCTGTCCGTCCGGTGGACGTTCCGGTTCGCATACCTGTTCCCTCCGGTCTCCCTTCTTCCACGGGTAATCCGGAAATTCAAACAGGAAGGAGGGACGCTCCTGTTGATAGCTCCCGCGTGGCCCAGACGGCACTGGTTCTCAGACCTTCAGGGTCTGTCCGTGGACAGTCCTCTGCGGTTGCCGCTACGACCGGACCTTCTGTCTCAGGGTCCTTGCCTTCACCCGGACCTGACTCGGCTGTCTTTGACGGCGTGGCTGTTGAGACGGCGATGCTGAGGTCCCGGGGGTTTTCCAGCTCTGTGGTGCGTACCATGTTACGAGCTCGGAAACCGTCTTCCGCGAGGATATACCATCGCGTGTGGCATACGTTCTTCCAGTGGTGTCGACCGAGAGGTTATGCACCGCGGGAGTTTCGTCTGTCTCGGATTCTCGCCTTCCTGCAAGCGGGACTAGATCATGGGCTTCGCCTTGCTTCTTTGAAGGTACAGGTTTCGGCCCTATCTGTCTGGTTTCACCGTAGGATTGCTACAATCCCGGATGTGCGCACCTTTATGCAGGGTGTTCTCCGCATTCAGCCGCCCTTTGTTCCACCTGTGGCGCCTTGGGATTTGGCTGTGGTCCTGAGGGCTCTCCAAGGACCGCCGTTTGAACCACTGGGCTCAGTGGATCTTAAATGGCTAACAGCTAAGACTGTTTTCCTTCTGGCCATTGCTTCGGCCAGACGTGTTTCTGAGTTAGGGGCTCTTTCTTGTAGACCCCCTTTCTTGGTTTTTCATGGGAACAGGGCAGTGCTCCGCACTCGGCCCGAGTTTCTTCCCAAAGTTGTTTCCCAGTTTCATGTTAACGAGGAAATAGTTGTTCCGGCCTTTAACTCACCGGGTCTTTCCGTGGGTGAGGCCTCTTTGGATGTTGTGCGGGCCTTAAGGACTTATGTTGACCGCACTTCGTTTAGGAAGTCGGACGCTTTGTTTGTCCTCTATGGCTTCCGTAAAAAGAGTTGGCCTGCTTCAAAGCAAACTTTGGCAGCCTGGATCCGTATGGCTATTTCTGAAGCTTATCTTCATGAAGGCCTACCGGTCCCTCCTTCTCTGAACGCTCATTCCACTAGGTCTGTGGGTCCTTCGTGGGCAGCTCGACGTGGTGCCTCGGCAGTTCAGATCTGCAAGGCTGCTACGTGGTCTTCTGTCCATACCTTCGTGAGGTATTACAGGTTTGACACCTTCGCCTCTCAGGATGCTTCCTTCGGGCGGCGGATTCTCCTTTCTGCACAGGAGCGTCCCCACCCTTAAAGGATACTGCTTTGGGACATCCCCAAGGTATCCTGTGGATACCCTATGGACCCTGAAGTAGAAAATATGAGATATGGTAAGAACTTACCCTTGTTATCTCTATTTCTACAAAGTCCATAGGGTTCCACAGGACTCCCGCCCTGTCGCACCTGTGCTGCAGATGGGCTTTGCTCTGGTCACCGGTTTTCCGTCTCCCTCTGGTGAGAATGTGATTCTTGTATGTGTCCAGATCTTTGTTCTCTCTCTTCCTTCTCCTCCTCCGGCCTATGGCTTGGTAACTAACTGAGGTGCCTTGGCCCGGGGGCGGGGTATAGGAGGGGGACCTAGTGCATCCTGGGAGGCTGAAAGCTTAACTCTTTGGTGCCCTGCGACTGACGTCACACCTATACCCAAGGTATCCTGTGGAACCCTATGGACTTTGTAGAAATAGAGATAACAAGGGTAAGTTCTTACCATATCTCATATTTTCTTCTGGTTTTTCAGAACAATGAGTTTTCAGAAAATTGTATTAGTTTGTTAGTAGTTTCTCATTATATAGAAAATTTTATGAGATATTACAATTTTTGATGCCAGGATAAGGATGATGTAGTCAGTTTAACTCTCATCTCTGTTTCTGTAGTGCATATGTGATCACTAGACAATAACCACGTTTGAAAGTGGGCACTCCTCTATTTCAAATTAGGGTGCCCCTGAGTTTATTGAAGCCAGACTAAGGAGATACTTCACTATCTCAGGACTTCAGTGTAGATTATTATCCGATGATCATGCTTGACGACCCATGAATAACTTCTCATTGGCCACATTATTTGGGAAAGGGGACTCCCTTGTTTCAAACAAGGGTACATCTGGGTTAGGCACTTGGTGGAGGGTTAGTCTGTGTAAGGGGAAAGTTACGGTTAGGCACCAGGGAGAGGGTTAGGTTAGGCATAAGGAGAGGGCTAGGGTTAGGATTAGGGGTCAAATAACAGAAAAATTTGTCGATTTGCATTTTGACCATTGTGTTGCTAAGTGTTGTGTTCTGTTTATATTTTGGTTACTGTATTGTAATGTAATGTTCTGTCTACCCTTTACGGCGCTGCGGACCACTTGTGGCGCCCTATAAATAAAATGTAATAATAATAAAGGCCGTCACTTTACTGTTACACATCGCAGGGGATGGACAACTGTCAGAGCCCCTTTACCTGCATGTTCACAATAGTACATTCTGGCGGAACTTAATTTCTTGTTCCCACGAATAGCGGCGATAAGAAATCATAACTACCTGATCTTGGACCCGATAATTAGTTAATATGCCCCTTAGTGTTTATTCATATATTATGTGCCCTGAAGGTAATCACATTGCATTGCCTTCAATATCAATGACTGATAACTAGTGCAGGTAAATAACAAACATAGGGTCTATTTACTAAGCCTTGGATGGAGATAAAGTGCACGTAGATTAAGTACCAGCCAATCAGCTCCTATGTCATTTTTCAAACACAGCCTGTGCAACGGCAGTTAGGAGCTGATTGGCTGGTATTTTTTTATCTGTTCACTTTCTCAATCCAAGACTTAAGGCCCCCATACACGGGGCGATAAAGCAGGCAATCTGACTGGTGCGACTTGCCTGCTATATCGCACCGTGTATGGCCCTGATGTCGGCCAAGCACGCTCCCGTACATTGCGCCCCCTGATCCTTCTGCAGGATACCGAAAGATCAGGGGATGCGATGTGCGATCCCATACATGGCTATGCGAGTGAGGGAGGAGGGAACCAGCATATCGGGCGGTCGTCCACCCGATCGCACCGTGTGCGCGGACCGCCCGATTTGTCAGACGACGGATCCCCTATCGCCTCGCACGGTGCATGGGGGGCCTTTAGTAAATAAACCCCATAGTCGTTATGTAGATGAAAAATTTTTTTTTAATAAGTTTAGTTAGTGTAAAGAAAAAAACGGCATAAAACAAAATGAGCTTTCTCTATTATGTTTCTGAATAGTGCTAGTGCCCCGTGTATTGCTGCACTGTTTGTGGTCTCTCTTCTTTAACTTCAGTTTTGACCTATGTGTGCAAAAGTTTTGAGAAGGAGGATGACTGATTTGATAGATCCATCAGCTGTTAATTTGTATTAATGTAAAATCCTTACAGCCAGGTTTCATTTACAATAATGCTCTCAATTGAGAAATGCCCAGCACAAGAGTAATGTGCCTTTTTTTATTTTCTTGCAAACAAATGGTCCTGAAAAATCCCAGCATTCATCAAACTGCAGTATAATGAGTAAATGGGATTGCTCAGCAGATATTTCCTACTTGTTTGTCAGCTTAACTCCTAGCCTGCCGGGTGACTGGCTCTTTCCATGCAAAGGGATTCATTTCACTTGTGCTTTGTCCTTTTGGCCCAAAACTGACAATGGTGGGAGCAGATTTGAGGGGTCACTGGATGTCTGAGGCAAGCAATTTATTTCATATGTCGCAAACTGGAGTAGATTTTATTTCCTTTTTGTTTGAGTTGAGTGTGATCTTTGTTTTTATTTCTTTTTTTTCAGAATGCATCTTAATTCCAAATTTATATATTCTATAGAATGTGACTTTTTCTTTTCTTTTATATTTTTTTATTGAGACATTTTTTCTGTGTAAAATTAACTAAATATTATTTTTTTTTTCTAAATATTTATTATGCCTAACGGCTAATTTACTAGACAGACTATTCTGCTTTATATATTACAACTATAGTTGTCTATATTTATAATTAGCCTTCATGTACTAGCTTGTATATTTACCCCTGTTGGCCCTTGTCTGTGTATCTTAGTTTGTTTGCCCCCTGTCAGCTGTGGTCTGTGTGTCTCAGTCAGTCTGTTTACCCCGGTCACTCCCTGTTGCCCTCGTCGGATGCTGCAGTTGTCATGCTGTACATTGTGACATCAGTATTAAGCATGCCTGGTATAGCTTCAAAGGAGCCTCCTTCAGCTGAAGCCTGAACCAATCCTGCTGTCAAGAGTTTATTGATTAGACCCTCTGACAACATTTTCAGTCCATGTGTACAATGCCGTATGACAGCTGGACAAGGTCTAATGACAATGGTATAATACTTTCATTTTAGGTTACATTTTAAATACTCCAGTCAAATTATAGTAATTGAGGATAATGGATTTGGAATTGCTCATTGTCCTTCTTTTTATATGTAAGACCACTGAGAGAAGTGAACTTGGGGGAACATAAAACGAAATAGAAATATAAGCAAAATACATGTTGAAATTGTCAGAAGTTGGATAATGCGGTCCTCAACATATAATGGGGGAGATGTATGAATCCCAGAAACTATCAGCGCACGTTATGTGCGCTAATGCCACTTCTCCCGATGTATGATCGGGGGTTTGGGCGGTAAATGACAGGGGTGCTATGCGCCCCTGTCATTATCGGCGCTGCTATCTACAAGATAGCAGCGCCGATAGCCTGGGCCATGTACGAACGGTCATATCGCCTGACCGTTCGGCCCGCTGTAGCTGGCGTTATCGACAGCTACAGCCTGGCGCCAGCCTATCCCCACCTGCTGCGGTGGCTGCTGGCTCCAGGCTGTATGCGGGGATCGCGCAATACTTGCGATATCCCGCGCATGCTCAGTGGAGCCGGCCGGGACAGGGAATCAGCACTAGGCTCATGCGCTGTGGTCTCTAGCGGGTAGCGCCGGAGGGGGGAGTTATCGCTCCGGCCGACGAGATGTTCTTACATCTCATCGGTAGTGCTTCCTGCTTCGCCTCGGTAAAGAGGCGAAGCGGGAAGTGTTTTAGCGGCACGTTAAGTGGATTAGCAGACAGTAAAAAGGTTGACCGTGTCTAGATAGATACCAGATGTTAGATAGTCAATTAGGTCGACACACTAACGGTCGACAGGTACCACTATTCGACAGGGTCAAAAGGTCGACATAAAATGGTCAGCACAAAAAAAATGGTAGACACGTTATTTAAAAAAATAATAAATTAGCCCTAATCTTCACCCTAACCCTCCCTCGTGGTGCCTAACCCTAACTGTTGGGGTAGGTGCCTGACCCTAACCATCCCTTCTAGTGCCTAATCCAAACCCTCCATCCTGGTGCCTAACCTTTGGGGTAAGTGCCTAATTCTAACCGTTGGGGTAAGAGCCTAATCATCCGGTAGGTGCCTAAACCTAACCCTAAAAAACTAAACAAAAAAAATCATGTGTCGACCAGTTTTGTGTCTATCATGTTAACGGTGACATTTTGACCATTTGTATGTCGACATTTAGTGTCGACCTTTTTTTCCCAGTCAACCTATTGACTGTCTAACATCTGTTGTCTATCTAGACATTGTCGACCTTTTTACTGTCTATAGTCCGCAACCCCATAATGTCAACAGTAAATGTTATTGCAAAGTTATTTTTTTGCAAGTGTTCCTCTATCAGTCGCTTACATCAGATATGGCTGTCAGACTTGGGGTTGAATACTACATTAATTGTACTTTCTACTTCAGGGCCCATAGGGTATCCACAGGATACCTTGGGGTATAGGTGATGACGTCAGGCATCGGGCACCATAGAGTTAAAGCTTTCAGCCTCCCAGGATGCACTAGGGTCCCCCTCCTATACCCCGCCCCCAAGCCAAGGCATCTCAGTTTAGTTTGGTGCCCGGCCAGAGTCGGATGCACCTGTTAGAGGGGGGCCATGAAGAGCCCCTCAAGTTTTCGTCTTTGCAGCTGTGGCTGCACATCTGGAAGTACAGCATGGACAGTCAGTCCTGACGTCCATGCTGTCTTCCCTACACCCCCGCCGGTACCAGAACGCCGGGACCGATCCGGGGATGCTGGTAAGCATCTGGGGTCACAGCTAGCGGTGACCCCAGATGTTTGGGACCATGGCCGGATCCAAGGGGGACCACAAGGTAAGCAGCAGGGTCCCGCGGTGGGACCCTGCTGAACATGGTCCTAAGTCCCCAGGCAGGGGGCTCCCTGGGGAATGGCTGCAGCGTGGAGCCAGGTACTAACCTGCGCTTCCACTACCCCCCTGGGACAGCGGACCGCGGCAGAGCGGTAGCGCTGCGGCGTCCCAGGGGTTAAATGCATGCCAGGGGAGCCCGCCTTCCCTGTCTCACAGTCGGCGCTTCCCCCGCTGCACACAGCCCTCTCTGCTCTAGCTGACTGGTCCTGTGTCAGCGCTCCTCCCCCAGGCCGGCCTCCTCTCTGCTCCTCGGTGGCCATCTTCGGAAGAAGCATGGTGAGCGCTGCTGGACTCTGATGAACGGTGGCATCGCGGTCTGGGTCCCCCTGCATACCTCTCCTCCGTTGGATTAAGGTCTGTGTATGCAGCGCTGTGTCCTACCAGGCTCTGAGTCTGCGTAGTTGAGGATCAGCGCTGATAGTGCAGGAATTGATTTCTTTGCATTGTATGTGACCTATGCTAGCGTCTGCTGCCTGTACTTTCATTTTCTTCTGTCAGCATTTCACTGTCCCTGATTTTTCTGCTAAAGCCCTTGCGGTGCTTCCAGGTTGGTCTCACACTATACTAACGAGTATCAGTGAGAGGGGTCACATACTTACCATTATGTCTGAAAGTGACTTTCCTCTCCAGCTTTTATGTACTACATGCAAGGTACCTATAGCGGATGGGGACGGTAGTGCGGAGGGGCTATGTCGGAAGTGTTATTCATTGACGCGGCCGATTACGGTTACGGCTCCGGTACAGGAGCCGCCCTGGGCTTGTTTCGCCAAAGCACTTACAACCCTCATGGGCCATTTAGCTCCGCAGCCTGCCTTCACTCAGAAGGGATTGTCCCAGCAGTCAGTGGTGTAGTCACCCATGCAGGGTTTCCCGAGACAATTGATGGTACCCCACAGTCTCCCTATTTCCCCTCCTCAGGTGTCTCATGAGCCTGCGTGGGTTAATTCGTTAACAAGCTCTGTACAGCATTTGTCAGAAGTGTTGCAAGGGGAGTCTGTGATGCGGCCTCACAAGCGGCCGGTGGCGTCTGTCTGCTCCTTATGAGGATGACGACGGGACGTCTGATGATGGGGAAAGTTTTGCACACTATGCTCCAGGCTGGAGTTATAGTGCCTGTTCCATTCTCCCAGAAGGGCCAGGGTTTCTATTCCAATCTCTTTTTGGTGCAGAAACCCAATGGGTCGTATCGTCCGATACTCAACCTCAAAGCTCTCAACAAGTCTTTGCGGGTTCCGAAGTTTCGGATTGAGACCGTGCGGTCCATCATTCTGGCGCTGGAACCTGGGGATTACACGGTGTCGTTGGACATACAGGACGCTTACCTGCATGTCCCTATTCTTTTGCGCCATCAACAGTTCCTCAGGTTTGCAATCCGCAACGACCACTTTCAGTTCCGGGCATTGCCTTTTGGCCTGGCGATGGCACCGCGTGTTTTCACCAAAGTGATGGCGGTCATTGCGGCTTTCCTGCGGCTGCAGGGAGTCCGCATGTTACCATACTTGGACGACCTTCTCTTGGTGGCAGGATCTCCAGAGCTCCTTCTGCGCCACTTGGACCTGACCATTGCTGTACTGCAACGGCACGGCTGGTTGATAAACTGGCTGAAGTCCACACTGATCCCGTCTCAGCGGATTCTGCACCTCGGAGCCTTATTGGACTCCGGACAGCAGAGGATCTTTGTGATGGGGGAAAAGATCTCTGCCTTGCAGTCGAGGGTGCGCAGTTGTCTGCAGAGCCGCCGGGTGTCTCTGCACTCGGTGATGAGGTTACTGGGTTCCATGGTGTCGGTATTCGACATGGTGGAATATGCCCAGTTTCACTCCAGACCTCTACAGCACCGGATCCTGTCCAAATGGAATGGACTGCCTCAGTCTCTAAAATCCCAGACGATCGTGCTCACTCCGGAGGTTCGCCTGTCCCTAGCCTGGTGGTTGCAGACGACCCATCTCAACAAGGGTCGTCCGTTCTGGGTGGCGAATTGGGTCCTGTTGACAACGGACGCCAGGCTTCGGGGCTGGGGAGCAGTTTCGGGTCCACACTTGTTCCAGGGCAGGTGGACTCAGGCAGAGGCAGAGCTTCCCATAAACATTTTGGAGCTCCGCGGGGTATTCAATGCTCTCCAGCAGGCACATCTGGTTCTCTGAGGTCACCCAGTGCAGGTCCAGTCGGACAACGCTACCACCGTGGCCTACATAAATCGGCAGGGAGGAACCCGAAGTCGGGCGGCTCTCGTAGAGGTGTCCCGGATCCTGGTATGGGCGGAGCGCAATCTCCCGGCCATATCAGCGGTATTCATCCCGGGAGTGCTGAATTGGGAGGCGGACTTTCTCAGTCGCCAGGACGTTCATCCGGGGGAATGGTCTCTGCACCCGGACGTCTTTCAACTGCTGATGGACAGGTGGGGTCTTCCAGAGATCGGCGTCCCGGCACAACAACAAGTTGCCGGTGTACTGGTCTCGCACAAGAGACGAAAAGGCCTCTCTGGTGGATGCTCTGTCCGTCCAGTGGACGTTCCGGTTCACTTACTTTTTTTTCCTCCGGTTTCCCTTCTTCCGCGAGTAATCCAGAAATTCAAACAGGAAGGAGGGACGCTCCTGTTGATAGCTCCCGCATGGCCCAGACGGCACTGGTTCTCAGACCTTCAGGGTCTGTCCGTGGACAGTCCTCTGCGGTTGCCGCTGCGACCGGACCTTCTGTCTCAGGGTCCCTGTCTTCATCCGGACCTGACTCGGCTGTCTTTGACGGCGTGGCTGTTGAGACGGCCATGTTAAGGTCCAGGGGTTTCTCCAGCTCTGTAGTGCGAACCATGCTCAGAGCTCGGAAACCGTCTTCCGCGAGAATATACCATCGCGTGTGGCATATGTTCTTCCAGTGGTGTAGACCAAGAGGTTATGCACCTAGGGAATTTCGTCTGTCTAGAGTGCTAGCCTTCCTACAAGCGGGACTAGACCATGGGCTTCGCCTTGCTACTTTGAAGGTGCAGGTTTCTGCCCTGTCTGTCTGGTTCCATCGTAGGATTGCTACAATCCCTGATGTGCGCACCTTTATGCAGGGCGTTTTGCGCATTCAGCCACCCTTTGTTCCACCTGTGGCACCTTGGGATTTGGCTGTGGTCCTGAGGGCTCTCCAGGGACGGCCGTTTGAACCACTGGGATCAGTGGACCTTAAATGGCTAGCCGCTAAGACTGTACTGTTTTCCTTCTGGCCATCGCTTTGGCCAGACGTGTTTCTGATTTAGGGGCTCTTTCTTGTAGACCCCCTTTCTTGATTTTTCATGGGAACAGGGCAGTGCTGTGCACTCGTCCTGAATTTTTGCCCAAAGTTGTTTCCCGGTTTCACATTAACGAAGACATCGTTGTGCCGGCCTTTAACTCACCTGGTCTTTCAGTGGGTGAGGCCACTTTGGATGTGGTGCGGGCCTTAAGAACTTATGTTGACCGCACTTCTTCATTTAGGAAGTCGGACGCCTTGTTTGTCCTCTATGGCTTCCGTAAAAAGGGTTGGCCTGCTTCCAAACAAACTTTGGCAGCTTGGATCTGTATGGCCATTTCAGAAGCTTATCTTCATGAAGGCCTGCCGGTTCCATCCTCTGTGAGGGCTCATTCCACTAGGTCTGTGGGTCCTTCGTGGGCAGCTCGACGTGGTGCCTCTGCAATCCAGATCTGCAAGGCTGCTACGTGGTCCTCTTTCCATACCCTTGTGAGGTATTATGCGTTTGACACCTTTGCCTCTCAGGATGCTTCCTTCGGGCGGCGGATTCTCCTTTCAGCACAGGAGCGTCCCCACCCTTAAAGGATATCCCCAAGGTATCCTGTGGATACCCTATGGACCCTGAAGTAGAAAATATGAGATATGGTAAGAACTTACCCTTGTTATCTCTATTTCTACGAAGTCCATAGGGTTCCACAGGACTCCTGCCCTGTCGCACCTGTGCTGCAGATGGGCTTTACTCTGGTCACCGGTTTTTTTTTTTTCATCTCCCTCTGGTGAGAATGTGATTCTTGTGTGTGTCCAGATCTTTTTTCTCTCTCTTCCTTCTCCTCCTTTGGCCTATGGCTTGGTACGTAACTGAGATGACTTGGCTCGGGGGCGGGGTATAGGAGGGGGTCCCTAGTGCATCCTGGGAGGCTGAAAGCTTTAACTCTATGGTGCCCGAAGCCTGACGTCATCACCTATACCCCAAGGTATCCTGTGGAACCCTATGGACTTCGTAGAAATAGAGATAACAAGGGTAAGTTCTTACCATATCTCATATTTTTTTTACTCTTATTTTCTACCTGTTAAATGTACACAGAGACGTCAGCCATTTAACAGTATTCAAGAAATGACAGCCTATCCTTGGATGTCACTTGCATTGATATGCTTAGAGTACCTACTAGGTGGTTCTTTCTACTATGTGCCAGTGGCTTGTTGCCGGTCAGGTTCTGCTATGTCATTCACCTAAAATGACCGCCACTGTATAATCCAAGAGGGGAGAGTGCAGAAGGAGTTGATCCCTGGTCCTGTTAGCTGGGACCAGCAGTGCTGTCCATTGTGGCTTACCACCCACCTTCTGTCTGCAGCCTCCTGCTATGTTCTTTCTGGATCCAGAGCCATTGGTGATGAGTAAAAAAGATTGCAATCAATACCGCCAATTCCTAGCTTATTGCAGACTGGTTCTAATCTAACCCCTTAAAATTTGGAATGATTCTGATACTTTTAAAAGGAGTCCTTCCTATCTGGGTTACTATATTCTGGGAATGCGGAGATCCAATCAAATACTTAGTTTTCTATAGGCATTGGCTGGTGCATTTAGTGATATACATTGTGTGCTCTCTTGCATGTGCAGGCCATTTTTGAAACCACCACTGCAGGGTAATATGTGACCTACTTCTTCCATTGCTGGGTTGATGACAATGAATGGAATACATCATCTTTGTCATTAGTTATGTGGTCACCTACAAGATAATGTTTAAGATAAACTAGTAGGGATGGATCCCTTGAATAACTTAGAAGAATTAACCAAAAGGTGCATTTTATTTGATATTTGTCTATCAAAGCAACGGGCAGAAAGTAGCCAAGAATGTCAGGCATCAATTCATGTTGCAACCATCTTACTATGCTTCCTAATACACAACCAGAACAGACTAGCCAGATTGAGCAAGGACCCAGGCAAATAAGGGGGGCGATTTCCAATAAATAGTCTCATATGACTCAAAATAACACATACTTATGTTGTGGAAACGACAGTCTCATCATTGTGGAGAATGTTACCCACATGTCCAGCAGATCATCTCTACAGTATCTAATCTGATTCCCACTGCAGCCCTAGGCATAAAAGTTTTTCTCAATACTGTTGCTGAATACACAGCTTGATAAGACCTTCAATGTATCGGCTTTGGTTCATTCACTGTCAGTTGTAAACTTTCTGGATAAGTTTTTCACAAAGCATCTACTCCATCTCCTCAAAAAGGAGCTTCCGCTGGAAGCAATCACACTGGCAGACGGAGACCCTTCCCCTACATCCAAACTTATAGTAAACATTGTTAATGGCTTCATCTGTATTTAGTCACATCTCTGCATCTATCAGTCTGTCACATGTATTTTGATATTCATAAAGGTAATGCTGACTAGTTACCCCTTTGTCAGCCATATGGCTTTCTGATTGACCTCCTGCCCATCATGCAAATACTGTTTAGTCAGATTCATGCTTTATTACAACCAGAGTTGAATGAAAACCTTTAAAAACATTATTCAGCATTCCGCCACCACCAACGGAGCTTAATTAATCTTTGTTTTAAAGCAAGACATCTCCTATTACCCATTATTGACTGAAGCTAGGCAGTGGCGTCCCTCCCTGCAGTGTCACCCGGGATGGGGAGGGATGCTGTGTGAGCGGCACAAAGGGGGCGTGGCCTCGCAGCCGAACCACCGTGGTCCTGTTATTACTGGGGAACAGAGTGGGGTGCCGGAGGTGCGGACTGCCATATGTGCAGTGCGGCCAGCTCCCTCACAGAGTCAGGAGCCGAGTGCTGCACTTAATTATACAGTGCAGCACCCGGCTCTTGTCACTGAGGGGGAGTCAGCACCTTGGGTGACCCATTGTGACGCCACTGAAGCCAAGTCTGCATTTGGTCATATTCATGATACTAGACGTCAGAGGGGTATATAAAATGTCAGAGTATGGAGTACTATGAGTGGAACACAGCATTCAGAATCAGAACATGGAATGGACATTTAGAATATCTGGTAATGCCTTATGGTCTTTGCAATGCTCCAGCCACCTTCTAACATTTCATCAATGATGTAAAGATTTGTTGGATCAATTTGTGGCTGTCTATATTATGTCATTCTTATACATACTGAAAACATACAGACTCACTGGAAACGAGTAGTTTTCGAACACCTTTGTGAACATTACCTTATACCAAACTAGAAAAATTTGCTTGGTAAAGACTTAATGGACTTTTTGTGAGATATAGAGTCCTGTCAAAGACTTAAAATGGATCCTTCTAAAACCATGGCCACGAACCCGTGGACATTACCTGCTGATGTAAAAGCCATATATAATTTTGCGGCTTTCGCCATTTATTAAAAACTTTTATACAGATTTTTCCACCACTGTTGCTCCCTTACCCCATTCCACTGGACAACCGTATTCCTGGAAGCCTTTACTTAGTTGAAAAAAAGCCTTCACTTTAGCATCCATCTTGATACATCAGGATCCACTGCAACATGATGCAACTATAATATTGTCATGACTGACAGCGCCGACCTTCTCTCTAGAGCCCGGGGTCTGGGTGGACTGGCTGAGGCTCCTTGTGGTAGCGTGTCCTAGTCTATGGGTGCTGCCATATTGGAGACCGTCATCTGACTGCTGGGAGACCAATAGGGTGTCAGCAGAGGATCTCTCGGCCAATTACGATTATGCTGGATTGCGGAGCAGTACCAGCTACTCAGGATTGTTATCAATTTGAATACAGATATAATAAATTTACTGAGGATGCCGTTCTTATGGTTCTCCATAAGGTGTTATGTCACCTAGAGAATAGGGATTCATATGCTAGACTGTTTGTGGTCTACAGGTCTGCCTTTAATACTGTTGTACCGTCCTTACTTGTTGCAAAGCTTCAGGTAATTTGTTTTGACGTGTCTATTTGTAATTGGTTGCTGTAGTTCTTGACTGACCTTTCGCAGTCGGTTAGGTTAGGAGATCTGCTCTCATCCCCAATTATTGTGACTATAGGAGTTCCTCAAGGTTGTGTATTGAGTCCCTTCCTTTACTCCTTGTATACATCAGATCGTGTGTCTAGTACAGAATCTAATTCTATTGTAAAATTTGCTGATGACACCTTGATAGCGGGTGGATCAACTCATTAAGTGGGGCGAGGATAATAAGCTGTTGTTGAATAGTAAGGAAACTAAGGTGGTTGTGGTAGATTTTAGGACTAGGAAAAGTGCCCCCCGACCCCTATTTCTGAATGGTTCTGAGGTAGAGAGGGTTAGTGGATTCAAGTTTCTAGGAATTTTTCTGATTGACATATCATGGTCTTCACATATCTCATCAGTGGTGGAGAAGGCTCAGCAACGCTTTTTTTCCTTAGGAAACTTAGGGCAAGTGGTTCATCAAGGCCACTACTTGTAAATTTTTACTGTTGTATAATTCAGAGCCTTCTAACGTATTTGGTATGGGAATTCGAAATGTTCGGACCATGGTTCATTAGCTAGGATGGTTAAAGCGTCCGAAAGAACAATCGGCCAATCCCTACCTAGATTACAAGACATTTATGCTAAAAAGTGTGTTTCGAAAGCAAATCTTCCCCTTCCATGGTCAATACCTCGCCGGAGACTAACACCTAGCCAGCCTTGACAAATATCTGAGATAAAGAACTATTAGTCATTAACACATCCTGGTAACCATTTACACAGATCAAAAAAAAACCTTGAGTGTTTGAAGACAGACAGGTGCCTATCTTACTTAGATGGGCAATTCTTCTTTGCTTGCTTCAATTTCATGTTAACATTTGACCTGCTCCTACAAATAAAACTGCTTGCTCCCTTTTTAGTCAATTCAAATCTATTATAGTGTCATCTTCCTCTAGAGATACCTCTGTCTACTAGTACAGGCCATCTTTGCAGCACTTTGTCCCCCAATGTTCCAAATGAGGTTTGCAATGACCACACCACAGGGACAACGGATGTTCAGCCTCTTGAATAAAGTGATATTAATCTAAACTTGTGAGCCCAAAATCTACTCTCCAAAGAAATACTGCAACATTATCACAATGCCTATGCAACACAGCATTTAGAAGGTCCCGAAAAATGTACAAACCATGCGACTCTACTGGCGGCTCTCTGCGTTAAACCATTCAACAAAAAGTATAAACTTGTCCTACTTGTGTTTGAATGAGAACACTTCAGACAAAGCCCAACTGGTCTTTTGCCACAACATCCTGTTACCTCTGGACCTCAATGTTCCATCTCAAAGGCTTTGTTACTGAATTACCTAAATATGGGGTACATGGCAACTATTTTTGTGGTTAGTTTCTCCAAACAGAGAGATTGTGTTCCCCTTGGAGGCCTACCCATGGGTCCACAATTTGCACCCCTAATTTCCAAAGAAATCTATTGACAACATGGTTGTCCAGAGTACATAATCTGTAACTGAATGGTTCAGTTCACCTCTAATGGTGCATACAAACGTAAAGATTTTCTGTCCAATCATCCAACTAGTTGATTGGTTGGAATGAAAATCTGGTAAGGTATGAAAGCAAATGACAATCAGCAATTTGCTCCCAAATGCCGGAAAATAGACTAAAACTGTTTTGAACAAATTGTTTAGATCATACATTTAACAAACTTGTCTGACGACCATTTTCATCTGTTTTCTGGCATTTAGGAGCAAATTGCTGATCATCAGTTACTCCCATCTGTTACCAGATTTTCATTCCAACCAATCAACTAGTTGGATGGTTGGACAGAAAATCTTTACGTGGGTAACCAGCCTAAGTTTTTCAGCATCTTCTGTAAATTTCTAGGTATATCTCATCTGTTCTTCTGCCTTCCAATGTAATAGTGAGTTATTTAGACTCCAGAACAGCATCTGTAAAGCTTGGAAAAAAATTAATAAGAAGTACACTGGTTACAGGTCTTGCCAACAGGCTTATTTGTGTATAGCAGTAGTTCTCAACTCCAGTCATCAGCGTAGAGCCGGCCCTAGCCAATTTGGTGCCCTAGGCAAGATTTTGTCTGGTGCCCCCCAGCATATAATCCCACCAATCTTAGTGTTTATACGCAGACACCAAAAGATATATATAAAATATATATACATACATATATACACACACACAAAAAAAATTCGGTGAGTGGTCCGATATATCTATGCAATGCTTGCAACAAGGTCGCTCATGACATCAGGACAATAGATGTGACAATACATCTGAAATGTTAATACAGTTGGTGTCTGTCAGAACTTTTCTTTCAACATGGGGAGTGCCACCCTATGTTGGAAGTATTGTACGACTGGAGTCTGATTCCCTGGAGGGCACCCAGGTTTAAAAGGTATACTGAGGTTTTATATGGAGTGCTGGTTATGTGTGTGTGTATAAATAAATATGTATATATATATAACTCACAGAGGTGGCCAAAATTGCGGACACTTTTTGAAAATTTAATGTTTTAAGGTAAGTATCAATTAATCTAACCTAACCCTCCTTAGGGGTGTGCCTAACACTAACTTCCCCCCATGTGCCTAACCATAATCCCCCCCTCTAAGTGCCTAACCCCCCCTTCCCCGCTGCCTAAACCTAAGTCCCCCGGGGGGGGGGGGGTGCCTAACCATAAGTCCCCCCCGGGTGCCCTAAACCAACACCCCCCCCCCCACACACGGCTGTCCACTCGCGGCGCCCGGCATCCCTTCGATCAGGATGCCGGTCTCCCGGCGTCGGGGAAATGACAGGCATCTAGATATAGACGCCGGTCATTTATCCCACGGCGGGATAAAGCAGTCGGGATTCCGGCAGCCGGCTTCCCGATTGTATACCGAAGTGGCATTGAGCCAACCAATGTTTGGAGCTCTTCCTTCTTTATTATGTGGTGCCATGAGACAATTATAGCCTCAATTAATTGTCTTTTATTGGATGAACGCCTCATATGTACCAGTTTCTTCAAACAAAACCACAAATGTTCTATGGGGTTGAGGTCTGGGCTGTTTCCTGGCCATCCCAGCACCTGTATGTCGTTCTCCGTGAACCGCTGTTTGCATATCCGTGCAGTGTGGCAGGGAGCTGAATCCTGCTGGAAAAAAAATGGTTCAATATCTGGGAAAAGATCTCTGATAGAAGGTAGAAGTTTTGGTTGTAGGATGGTATCAATGTATTTTCTGCTGTTCAGTGTGCCATCTGTGACAAAATGGCGACCTACAGCATCTGCTGTCATACATGCCCAGATCATAACACTTGTAGGATTCTTTGTTGTCGCTTGAATAAAATCTTGGATGTACCTCTTTCCCGATGCGACGTCTCACATATTTTCTCCCATCACTACCAAATATCGATATCTTAGTTTCGTCACTCTATATCACTTGTTTCCACTGACCTTCTGTCCGTGCAATGTGTTCTTTTGCCCACTGTATTCGTTTCTGCCACTGTTTTTTATTCAGCAATGGCTTTTTTCGGGGAATCTTACCTTTTAGGTCAACCTCCGTTAGTCTTCTCCGTACCGTTCTTGCACTGACAAAATCACCAGTTGCACTCAGTTCACTGCTAATGGCCACAGATGACATCCATCTGTCCCTGATGCAAATTCGTTTTATTCTCCTATCATCAACAGCTGTTGTGCACTTTTTCCGGCCTTTTCCTTCTTTTTGTATCGATTGTGTTTCCTGATAGCGTAAACAGAACTTTCATATTCCTTATGTTGTCTCATTCCCACCAACTTCTCTCGCAATTGCTGCATACGAAAGACCATTTTCACACAACACCACAATCCTGGATCTCTCCCTGGGTGGCCAGTCACCACTTTGCCTGGACGACATTGTTGTATTTATTTTTTACACCGTCAATAGCACTAAACAATACACACAAACATCCAACCGTAATTGCACTTCAGTAACCAACTTTATTCTGCAAAATGAAACCGCCAAACTGACCTTTCCCACCTTTGAACATGACCTCGCACCTGCTCATAAACTACAGCTGATTGGTCCTCAGAACAACGATTCCGATTGGCTGGTAGTAGCTGTTACTACAATCCGCTTCTTGAATCTCACTCATCTGTGCTTCTTTGTCTGACTGAAGGTAGCATAACTTCCCTTGTAATGCAAATATTTGACCTCCTTTTTATTGTGTTGAATTCAGCATTAAATTTCCTTTCATTTGATATATGAATCATTGCACTGCGTGAAGTGAAAGTTTTTATAACCATTCAAAGTTGAAAAACATTCAAATTTCAAAATGCCTACTTCCCCAGTTGTGAGACACTGCATGAAAACTCTTACACAGCTATATTGAGATATTTCCAGGTATATCCCTTAATTAGCCTGCTCACAGGCTGGAAGGCCTAACACCAGAAACGGCCCTGTGGATGGAGCCCTCCCTTCTCTCTCACATCCACACCCCTAGGACCCATTCTCCAGCTTTTACCTAAAGCCGACACTCAGATCTGTTTGTAAAACAGACTGTTCCTGGGGGTTAAGATACATATTACTGAATCTGGGATACATATACACGCCATCCCTAACTTCTCCAGTGCTTCTATCACTAAATAAATATATATATATATATATATATATATAATTTTGACACTCCTGCAAATACACTGTGATGTGTTTGCATTAATACAAACACAAATTTGATTACTTTATATATAGAGAGACATACATTACACCCATCTCTGATTATGTAGACTAGTGCCCGGCTGCTGCAGTGTTGATGGAGGGGGTGACTGAGGTGAGGGGACCCAGGTGAATGGGCGAAGGTTCAGACATCCTGGGTAATACAGCTTTGGGGGCGGAGCTTAGTGTAAATGGGAGACGGAGATTCGCACGCATTAGGGGCGGAGCTTAGCATGAATCATGAATGACCGAAGGGGGACTTTCAAGCAGGCCTGACTCTGTAGGTGGGGCTTCAAGCACTGTCTGCACTGCAGTTGGTCTCGTGCAGCCAGAATGAGCTTCTGTGCAGAAGCTCATTCTGTCAGGGCTCTCACCAGTCACTTGGCTGACTGCTGCACTGCCCGATCGGAGCTGAGCTCTGATCGTGACAGTGGGAGGGTGAGAGTTGTAGAGCTGTAGAATGCCCCTAGGCATTCCAGATGCCCTAGGCATTTGGTTAGAATGCCTATGCGTAGGGCCGGCTCTGAGTACCGCCCACAGGCCAAGTGTTGTGGATTTATTTAATCATGCACAGGTGAGTTCATTATGTTGCTGGGTCAGTAGTTATCCCACCTTTTTCCACAGACCGAAGTCTTCAAAACATGACCTGTTGGTATAACTTGAGGGTTGAGGATGAGAATCACTGGTGTATGATGTCCACAGTTCCTTTCTTCACCAGTTCTATTAATCACCCACAAGCAAATTCACTACTATGCCTAGCTGCTCCTTGCTTGCAGTTTGGAATCTCCACACTAAACCCTTTTAGGCGCAACAAAGTACTCCATTATACAATTGGGAAAGGCACAGCAAGCCCACCAGAGCCAAAGTAAAAAGAGTGAGTGGAACTTGGATGTTGAGTTGTTTATACAAATTACACTCATCCAGCAAACCGCAAAAGGTGATAAAGGTCACCTTTTAATATAAATAGTAACCCAGCCTGTAACATTTCATGTCTCCTCTCAAGAAATTTTATTTTTGTCCTATGGGAATGGGTAATCTCTTCTCATATGTTCAGTTTAAGATGCATCCACCTCATATCTCCCATTTATGGAGTATGTGCCGCCACAGTTTATGCAGTCTTTAGTAATGATCGCAGGGCAGACCATGGGCAGTAAGGAGACTGCTTCCAAGGTCCAGTCAGCGTTTGTTATAAGTGGCCGCTATGCTGTTCAGATGGGACATACCGCATATTGGTGACGGTCATCAGTGTGTAAGGGGATTCTAATTAACATTTCTAATATACATAAACCTCTTTTTAAAAATAAAACCTCTAACGTGTATATTAATATATATTTTTGACACATTTGGGCTCATTTTTTAGAACATAGCCACATTTCCTAATCTGCATATCATGCGACTCTCCTATTTTATAGGTAATGATATCTCAACAAAGATGTATCTGCTCTTTCATGTGGACTGAATATTTGATTTTATGGCTTTCGTTTCATGGATTAAGTTTATTAAATTGATGTGTTTTTTTTTTCTTTTCCTTTTTATCTTAAATAGCTGCTGACAAGGTCATTAATTTAACAAAATACAGCATTTTGTCTTCCAAATGGTACTATTGAAATTAAAAATGGACATCGCACCTTAATCCCGTTGCATCTGGCAAATGCTGTAAAGTATCAAATTAATTACCTCCCTCACTTGACAACACCTCCTATCTTCTTGTTTGCCTCTTCAGCCCTTTGCAATATTTGGGTATTATTAATAGTACTAAGCTCTTATATGAAATTCGTCAGTAGCATTGTGTGATCAAATACTGTCCTGAAAGACGAAGCTTCATATGCCTAGTGATACAATGCTGGCCAATTAGGTGATATTTGTTTTCTTTTTAATTTGTGTGTAATCTGTATATTTAATTCAAAGCACAAAAAAATCGATTGTTTTTATGATAAGTGATTTAAGTTACAAAAACCTGAGAAACTAATTTAAAATAAGGATTAGGCTGGTTTACAGAAGTATTTAATCCCCACACTATTTTTTATTTATTTTTTTTTGCAGCAAGAACAGTTTTTAGGGGCATATTTAAGAAATTGCACATAACAGCACTGTAAATTGGCATTCCTCATCATCGCATATTGTGGCAATATGGAATGCTTTATCGGGGCAATGTATCCAAAAACAGATGCCGGGACACGGACTCTGATAAGAGCTTGTGCCAGTGAATGCTAAATAGTAAAGTGATCACTTATGAGATTACTTTACTTCCGGGTTTGGATCCGGCCACTCTACATAACTCCGGAGTCTAAATAACTCACTGTATTACATTGGTAGGCAGAAGGATAAAGGGATATACCTAGAAATTTACAGAATATGTTGCAAAACTTAGAGGTGAACTGAACCCTTCAGTCACAGATGATGTACTCTGGACAACCATGTTGTCAATAGATTTGTTTGGAAATTAGGGGTGAAAATTCTGGAGCCATGGGTTCCATGGGCAGCGGAAAGAATTCACATTGGGTTCGTCTACATCCCACTGGGGGGGGAATTGCAGGATACTACTCTAGCCGGGTTGCTAAATAGGTAAACGGGGTGACACCATCATCTTCAAAGGTGTGTGTATGTATATATGTGTGTATATACAGCGGGTAAAATAAGTATTGAACACCTCAACATTTTTCTCAGTAAAATCTATTTGTAATGTAGCTATTGTAATGACATTTTCACCAAATGTCAGCAACAGCCCATGCAATCCACACATGCAAAGAAATAAAACCATAGATGTCCATAAATTAAGGTATGTGTAATAATGTGAAATGACACAGGAGAAAAGTATTGAACACCTGAAGAAAGGGAGGTAAAAAAGGCATGGCAAGCTAAGACACCAGCTGAAATCTATCAGTAATTAGAAAGCAATCCTGCCCCTCGTCAGTGCAAATTAATATAAGCTGGTTCAGTCCCTACAGATGGCCTATAAAAAGGTGTCACACAAGAAACATCTCATGATGGATAAAAGCAGAGAGTTTTCTCAAGACCTTCGCAACCTTATTGTTGCAAAACATACTGATGGCATTGGTTACAGAAGGATTTCTACATTCTGAATGTTCCAGTGAGCACTGTTGGGGCCGGAAGTGGAAAGAACATAATTTCGCCATAAACCGGCCACGACCAGGTGCTCCTTGCAACATTTCTGACAGAGGAGTGAAAAGATTTATCAGAAGAGTTGTCCAAGAGCCAAGGACCACTTGTGGAGAGCTTCAGAAAGACCTGGAATTAGTAGGTACAATTGTTTCAAAGAAAACAATAAGTAATGCACTCAACCGGCATGGCCTATATGCACGCTCACCACGCAAGACTCTGTTGCTGAAGAAAAAGCATGTTGAGGGTCGTTTAAAGTTTGCTGCACAACATTTTGACAAGCCTGTGAAATATTGGGAGGATATAGTCTGGTCAGATGAGACCAAAATTGAACTCTTTGGATGCCATAATACATATCCTGTTTGAAGGAGAAATGGCACTGCACATCACTACAAAAACACCATACCAACAGTGAAGTTTGGAGGTGGGAACATCATGGTGTGGTGCTGTTTTTCAGCATACAGTACTGGCATATTTCATATGTTTGAAGGAAGGATGAATGGAAAAATGTCTTGAGACATTCTTGATAAGTCTGCTGCCATCTAACAGGATGCTGAAGATGAAACGAGGGTGGACATTTCATGAAGACATACAGGACACATTCAATTGGTTTCAGAAAGAGAAAATAAAGCTGCTAGAATGGCCCAGCCAGTCACCTGACTTGAATCCAATTGAAAATCTATGGAAAGAACTAAAAATCAGAGTTCATAGAAGAGGTCCATCGAACCTTCAAGATTTGAAGACTGTGTGGAAGAATGGGCAAAAATCACACCTGAGAAAATACATGTGACTAGTTTCTCCATACAGGAGGCATCTTGAAGCTGTCATTACCAACAAAGGCTTTTGTACGAAGTATTAAATACATTTCAGTAAGTGTGTTCAATACTATTTCCCCATGTCATTTCACATTATTACACCCAACTTAATTTATGGACATCTATGGTTTGATTTCTTTGCATGTGTGGATTGCATGGGTTGTTGCTGACATTTGGTGAAAATGTCATTACAATAGCCCACAGGTTCTCAAACTCTGTCCTCAGGACCCCAAACATTGCATGTTTTCCAGGTCTCCTCATAGAAACACAAGTTAAATAATTATCTCCATCTGTGGATCTTTTAAAATGTGTCTGAGTAATGACTGCACCTGTGCATCTACTGGTTGACCTAGAAAACGTGACCTGTGTGGGATCCTGAGGACCGAATTTGAGAACCACTGGAGTAGCCCCATTACAAATATATTTACTGACAAAAATATTGGTGTTCAATACTTAATTTAACCGCTGTATGTATGTATGTATAGATATACAGTCAGGTGCATAAATATTGGGACATTGACAGAATTTTCATATGTTGGCCTCTATTCACCACCACAATGACTTTGAAATGAAACAAGATGTGCTTTAACTGCAGACTTTCAGATTTAATTTGAGGGTAATTACATCCAAATCAGGTGAACGGTGTAGGAATTACAACGGTTTCTATATGTGCCTCTCCACTTTTTAAGGGGCCAAAAGTAATGGGACAAACTAAACAATCCTAAATCTAACTTTCACTTTTTAATACTGATACTTTGTTGCAAATCCTTCGCAGGCAATTACAGCCTGAAATCTGGAACGCATAGACATCACCAGACGCTGGGTTTCATCCCTGGTGATGCTGTGCCAGGCCTCTACTGCAAATGTCTTCAGTTCCAGCTTGTTCTTGGGGCATTTTCCCTTCAGTTTTGTCTTCATCAAGTGAAATGCATGCTCAATCGGATTCAGGTCAAGGGACTGACTTGGCCATTGCATAACATTCCACTTTTTAGCCTTAAAAAACTCTTTGGTTGCTTTTGCAGTATGCTTTGGGTCATTGTCCATCTGCACTGTGGAGCGACGTCCAATGAGTTCTGAAGCATTTGACTGAATATGAGCATATAATATTGCCCAAAACACTTCAGAATTCATTCTGCTGCTTTTGTCAGCAGTCACATCAATACATACAAGGGAACCATTTCCATTGGCAGCCATACATGCCCACGCCATGCCACTACCACCACCATGCTTCACTGATGACAGCGGCGGGCTGGGCCGGGGGGCAGGGTGACAGATGCCCCCCAGGCCGGTCCCATTTTCAGTTCCATTGTATGGAGAAACTGTGTCAGTCAGTATGACACTGCTGCCCGTACAGCACCGCGGCATCCAGCCCCGCTCCTTACAAGTCAATGGAACGGCCTCCTGTCAGCCCAGATCCTGCTGCCTGAGTCCCACATGCTGATTCAACCAATAACCGCTACCTTTTCCTCCGCTGGAGGGAAAGGTAGTGGTTATTGGTTGAATCGGCATGCGGGACTCAGGCAGCAGGGTCTGGGCTGACAGGAGGCCGTTCCCGTGACTTGTAAGGGGCGGGGCTATGGCTCTGCCCTCAGTCTCTCGTTTCCCCTGCCAGAGGACAGCGCGGCCATAGCTTAAAGTGTTATGAAATACAGGTGCCTGCTGCGAATGCAGGTGAGAATACCGCAACGCACCTGGCCTCCAGTAATCCCTGGCTTTCTGCCTGTAATGCCCGCCTCCCCTCCATTCCTAATACCCAGTCAGCCAGCTCCTTCTACTGCCCCTGTCTATTCCATTTGTCCCCAGCTCCCCACATCCTCTAATACCCGGTGGCACCCAGCCCCTTCTTCTGTCCCTACCTACTCTTCCTGTTCCTAGCTCCCCCTCCACCTCCTCCTGTACAGTATGTGGCTTTCCTTAACATTTAATACCCGGAGCCCAGCTCTTTCTCCTGTCCCTGCCTACTCCTTTTGTGCCCAGGTCCTCTCCACCTCCTCTGTATGTAGCTCCACACCCACTCTAATGCCCAGTGGCACCCACCCTTTTTTCCTGTCCCTACCTACTTTTATCCCCAGCTCACCTCTACCATCTCCTTTATGGGGCTCCCCTTCCCCTCTAATACCAAGTGGCACCCAGTCCCTTCTCCTGTCCCTGCCTACCCCTCCTGCTCCCAGTTCCCCTCCTCGATTCCTCCTACAGTATAACCGGCTCCTCACCTCCTATTCCCTGCTCCGCCTCCTACTCCGGTCCCCTACTTCCACCTACTACTCTTGTCCCTGGCTCCCCACCTGCTACTTCTGTGCCCGGCTTCCTACCTCCTACACCTGTCCCCAGCTCTGCCTCCCACACATCAAGAAGACGAGGAGCCATAAGCATGAGCGCAGCCACCCTCATCCAGCTCCCACAGAATAAAATGACAGAAGAGTGCACAGCTAGATGCAGAGAATTCCTTGAGCATTTTTGTTCAAAGGTAAGAGAACAAAATCTTTTTGGTATATTTTTATAATGTACGGTATTTATTGGTTCGTCGCTTTTCATAAAATTATGCTACAGTTTCTGCATAATTTTATGCATCACCGCTATGTAAGAACAGTCTAATGCAGAAGATTTCACAGAAATCTCCTGCAGAAGGTTAACTACCGTAGCAGACTGCAGTCCCCATTAATGTCAATGGGGACTGCAGTCTGACCTCTAGGTATAAAGCTGATGCTATTGGGTAGAGCTGATTTCCCCTTTGCGCTAGGGACCTGGAAGTGATGTGAATGAGGGTGGAAGTGCAGTTCCATGCCCATAAAGGCCGCCTAAAGAAGAAACTTGTTCCCTCGCCATGCTCGCCACGCTTCAGGCTCGGTGGCTCGCTGCAATATTGCATTTCCCCTCTGTGCCCACTTGGATGGTAGGAAATAACGTTGGACAGTAGCTGATAACGTCAGGGCCCTCTCCTTGAAGTGAATCTAGACAATACCATGCTATTGGGGGTATCAGCTTGGCATTCTAGGGATATGTGGGGATGTGTAGTGGTATATGGGGAACGCTAAAACATAAATTGTGATGGGACCCAGAAATGGTCAGGTAGGACCCTATTTTTTTTTAAGTGGAGGTCCCTGGGACCCACATATTTTGTCACTCAGCGCAATCACTGGGCCAGTGATTTTTTTGTGTGTGAAACAAAGCGTCAATAACAAAAAGCTTATATATAAACCCTGTCATCACCCATAATGAGCAATCCCTCTTGTTACGTTACCACCTAGTGTGTGAGGAAAAGCAAAGTAGGTCTGTGATTTCACTTTTACACGTAAAGCAGAAAACCTCTCTGACCTGTAATAGGTTCAAAAAGAAACATATGGCTGGAGGGGCCCCACATATCTGCTTACAGAGGGTCGGATGGCAGGGTGTCATCCATACTTGTCAGGGCCGCTTGCATGCATTTGCCCCCCAGGCTAAAAGTTGCCAGCCAGCCCCTGACTGATGAGGTAGTATGTTTTGGATCATGAGTAGTTCCTTTCCTTCTCCATACTCTTCTCTTCCCATCACTCTGGTACAAGTTGATCTTTGTCTCATCTGTCCATAGGATGTTGTTCCAGAACTGTAATGGCCTTTTTTTTTAGATGTTGTTTGGCAATCTCTAATCTGGTCTTCCTGTTTTTGAGGCTCAACCAATGGTTTACATCTTGTGGTAAACCCTCTATATTCACTCTTGTGAAGTCTTCTCTTGATTTTTGACTTTGACACATATACACCTACCTCCTGGAGAGTGTCCTTGATTTGGCCAACTGTTGTGAAGGGGTTTTTCTTCACCAGGGAAATAATTCTTCTGCCATCCACAGTTGTTTTCCGTGGTCTTCTGGGTCTTTTGGTGTTGCTGAGCTCTCCGGTGCATTCTGTCTTTTTAAGAATGTTCCAAACATAATGATGGCTTGCTTCACTGATATAGTGACAGCTCTTTGGATCTCATATTGAGAGTCGACAGCAACTGATTCCAAATGCAAATGTCATACCTAGAATCAACTCCAGACTTTTTTTACCTGATTAATAATGAAATAGCGAGGGAATAGCCCACATCTGTCCATGAAATAGCTTTTGAGTTGATAGTCCCATTACTTTTGGCCCCTTAAAAAGTGAGAGGCATATATAGAAACCGTTGTAATTCCAACACAGTTCACCCGATTTGGATGTAATTACCCTCAAATTAAATCTGAAAGTCTGCAGTTATAGCACATCTTGTTTGTTTCATTTCAAAGTCATTGTGGTGGTGAATAGAGGCCAAAATATGAAAATTCTGTCAATGTCCCAATATATATGCACCTGACTGTGTGTGTGTGTGTATATATATATATGTATATATATATGTATGTATATATATGTGTGTGTGTATGTATAAATATTTTTCTTCTCCATAAATAATTTTTGTCTCATGTAAGTAACGCCGATATTACATGAGCAAGGGCTCATGTAAGCAATATATGTGTATACATTGGCTTCTAGTGTCAGTGCTTCTAATTGAAACATTTATAATGACATGTCTTTTTTCTTGGGAAAACTTGTGTAAGGAATAATGCATCTCCTATTATAAATGTTTACAAATAGTAGATTAGTAGATATTGTATTTGATCTCTGTGACCTGTTGGAAAGGGGATGCAGTCATATTGCCGGCGGACGGAATGCCGGGCATCAATATACCGATACCAATATCCCGAAGGTGAACAGGATACAGACGTCGGCATCTCGAAGCGCTGGAATCCCGATTGTCCGGATGGGTAAGTAAACTGCTCTGTCCCCGGGGGGGGGGGGGGGGGGGGTAATAGGTTTAGCCACCTCCGGGGGGAGATTAGGTTTAGGCACCCCCGGGGAGGGTTAGGCTAGGGGGAGGGTTAGGGTTAGGCTAGGGGAAGGGGGGGGTTAGGGTTAGGCACCACTGGGTGGAGTTTAGGTCTAGGCACCCCCGGGGAGGCTTAGGGTTAGGCTAGGGGAAGGGGGGGGTTAGGGTTAGGCACCACTGGGTGGAGTTTAGGTTTAGGCACCCCATGGGAGGGGGAGGTTAGGATACTTGCCTACCGCTGTCGGGTTTCTGCACCATGCGGGCTTCCAGTGTTGGGATTTCAGCCGCCGGCATATCATACCAATTCCGAAAGTATACAGCCCCATAACTTCTCACCTAATTCTAAAATCTGTATACCTGTTCCCTTTATATTATATACAAGTTTTTCTTTTTCTTTTCAGTTAATTGTTAAAATTTGCTTTTTCAAGCTTTTATTTCTATGCGGTTTATATCTTGAGTCTTTCTAGTGGTTAATGGACCAAATAGAGCTTCAGAATCTCTTATGTAGATCTACTGTTTTTCCACTAGGAGTCACTATAAAACCTCCATTGTACTATACAGTAAGAGAAGCTGCTGTGCTCCCTACGTTTCCTCTATACACTCTGGTTTCTTACTTGTCTGTTTAATTACAGACATTTAGGAGCTGATTCTGAGTTGGGAGCAAAAGAAAAAAAAATACAGCAACTTTACACTTATACAAACCATGCCCCAGACCATTATTCCTCCTCCACCAAACTTTATAGTTTTTATCTTGACCAGTCATTTGACAAAGTGACTTGTTGGAAAGGTGGCACACGATGACTGTGCCATGTTTATTGTCACTGAGCTACTTGGTACAGCCCAATCTAGTGCTAAACTTTGTCTATGTAGAGTGCATGGCTGCATGCTTGACTTTATGCACCTGTTGGCATGGGTGTGGCTGCAGTGGGCAAGACACACTTTCAGGAAGGAATGCCACATAGGGTGTGTATATATGTCCATGTATTCACACAGCAGCAGATATAGATAGATATATATATATATATGTAGATATATATATAGTTTTGGGACTAACAGGTTAATGTGTCCTTTTTAATGATTACACCTGAATTCTGGAAAGAAAAATGTAGCTGTACTTTCCCTTATTTACCCATGGTTACTCCTCTGTCTGATACATTGTTTAAAACCTACTGCACTTTAAGTTTTAGCAAATATTTAAACTTTCTCCCTTCATCTTTGGCCACTAGAGGCACTGTCCCTCTTTACTCTATAGCTGAGGTTTCCTTGTGATTTATCCCACTAATGGCAACATTGCAGAAGCTCTGTCTGCAGTATGATGGGCACAGGATGATCGCTGCCAATTTGTGTTTTTAAAAAAATTCTACATACAGTATTTCCACCTCTTATTGACTATGCAAAAAGAAGCAATGAAAAATGACCATTAAAAATGTGTGTTTATTTACAAGCCTACTTAATTTCCCGATGTTATACCTATACTGTAATGTCCAAGTGCCCCTAGCTACTAGTGCTACAGATCAGGTCTGGGAGCAGAATGGTATTGGTTGGGTAAAGCAGGAGAGTGGTTATCCATCCAATATCCCAGTCTACAATACAGCTTTTACCAGCCGGCTCTAAGGGAGAAGGTAACGGAAAAGAATTTCTCCAGCTCTGATTAGATGGGGCTTTGTCCAGTCACCTTTAGGTGACCTTCACTTAACAATACTGCTGGCTAGAGAGAGTCTCTTTGTAAATGTGGACAGTCCCCTTGCACCTAGCTGCTATGCAAAATTCTCCATTGTCCCAGTCCATACACGGTCCTCTCTACCCCTCGCTGAACTGGCAGAATGCAAAGAAGTTCCACTAAGTCTGCACCCAACTACTTTCACAAGATTCATATTTAAATGGAGTTTCTAGATCAAAAGGCTGAGCAAGTGAGCTTAATGGTAATCGCATCTCTCAAGTTGCCAGGAAAATAAAGTCTGTTTGGAGGAAGGGTCTATTTTGTGTGTGTGTTTGTGTGATCACACAATGACAGTGATTCACTTGATTTGTATCTGTGCCGATTTTGCTTCTAGCACAACAGTGGGCAGGAGACGAGTGCTTTCTAGTGGATTTGTATTGTTTGTTTTAACTAGTGATTGGGCAGATGCAGACAATTGGTGGCCACATAAACATCACTGTTACTGTGCCTGTTAATGGAAAAACAACCCACCCTATGCTCATAATTTAAATTGTTCCAAATAGATCACCAAAACCTCCCAAAGTCACCATTGAAGAATGCTCTAATCATGAGTGTTTGCCTCTACACTGCATTTGATGTGACCATGGTCGGGCTGGGACTAAAAGTCGTCCCGGCACTTAAAGCGCACAGAGACTGTGTTCGGGTCCTGGCGTCCCCCTCTTGGCACCTCTCAGACCTCCCCCAATATACGTAACATGACATGACATCACGCCTTACATTCATACCACTGAACAGAGCACTGGAAAATGGAGCTGCTCGGGCCAGGCCTCCAAACTGCCCACTGGGCAGGTCCATCTGGCATTTGCCAGAGGTCCCAGGTGGCCAGTCTGTCCCTGGACATGGCTGTGTTAGCAAACCTCATATGCTAATACTGTCCTATAGGAACGAACTGTCTCTATTTGAGTGTCAGGCGTTTCAAACACCCCTCTATTTTCTTTGTAAAATCTGTAACATCAACCATATTGTGACAGCTTAGAACCAATGCCAGATTTTCATATCCCAAACAGCAGATTGATGATTAGCTGTTCATCCTTTTATCATAGACCACTACCATAAACGTGTCCATATGTGTACTTTTTACCCCTTGTAAGTACTTGATCATCTTGAGGGGTTCACTGGTCTAGAATTATCGAGGTATGGAATGTAACTGTAATACAGTATTCATCTACCTGACACAGCTGTACTTTGCCCATCGATGCTCATTGTGCAGTACATCTGGTGAGTACAGGGCTGGTGAGATTCATCAGGTTTCTCAATACCCAAGTGTTTAAAAAACTTAAACTCACACAACAACCACAAAGTCCGAAACAACAAATATTAGCTAGATGGGCTGAATAGAACATACTTCCCATCAATGTTCTATTCAGAACATCTAGCATATATATATATTTTTTTTTAGTTGTAGTTTAATTTAAAAAAAAAAAAAAGTAGCAAGCAATGAGAATCCTTTCATTGGTGTCAGAGCAGGATGAATTGGCCAGGGGAAGCATGTTTATAGACTGTGTGAAGAACTTTGTCTTTGTGTGGGAATGTTGGTGACACTGTTGTGGTTTGCTTGATTGAACTGCAGTGACGCGACTAATAATGTTCCCCGCTGGGAGCCACAGTGGGGCTTATTCAGACCTCCCAACTTAGCTATTCAGCTCTAACTCAGTGTGGCTAATTTTTCCCATTCCTTCAATTCTTTGGGTCCCCTTACAAAACCGTAAAGTCAACTTTCACACCGAATGCTAGATAAGTGCTTTAGGAAATAATCGTGTAAACAGTATGTTACCTTCTGACCTGCAGCTGATACCTTGGGCTGGGACAAAACCCTCCAGGCTATTGCATTAGGCATGGCTATTAAAGGAATAATACAGATGATCCTCCTTACAAAGTGCCCTGAGAAACAGTTTAGCTAAATCAGTGTGCCCCTTGTCACATTGAATTATGCTCCGTCACCTCCCACATTAAATGCTGGTATTTATCAGAGTTTTCATGCATATGTAAAGATCCTATGGAATCACAGTCACTCCTGCTGGTCTACTGACTGTTTTGTGCTCGTGTGGAACAAAATTGTACGATGGAAATTTTTGTCAAACCTCTTTAGTGCAAATATAATGACAAATTTGAAAAAAATATATTTTTGAAAAGGGTCAAAGACCATGTATGTCTGTGTTTTTTTTTTTTTTTTGTAATTACTTTCCATAAGGTTTATCTAAAGTGGATGGTATTGGTTCAGAGATCAATTTTTTGCACCTTATAATAATGTAGCACTTTGTTTTGCTTGAATTTGTCATAATTTTGTGTCCCCCTGTTAGTTAGATTTGTTATCAGAAAGATATCCTAGTGGCTATTACTGCCGGAGGGAGGTAGAGAAACGTTCCCAAATATAATGTATACGCATAAGTATTGTAAGGCTAAAGGTACTTTTCAAATTGTGAAATGTTTTCCTGATTTGGAGAGTATATTCTGTTACTTAGACACATGCTAGCTTTTGATGAAATGGTCCCTTTAAACTTCCTGCAGATTTTTGACAGCCATTAGATAATTTGCCTTTTTTGAGCTCTCCTGGTGATGTATTGTGATATTGTTATATACAGCTAACATTGTTACTAGTTAACCTCCTGCTCACCCTTTATGGAATGAATCATGCTATCTTGCCACGTATTGTTATGATGTATCCCTTGTACTGCTCACCAATGGATGCCCTCGCAGGGACAACTTATGACTTTTCCATGCAATAACATTTTATACAATCCTTAGCGGCGGTAATAAAGCTGCAAGCCAGGGGGATGCCGTATTAATATATCATGGCTTTTTGTATTTATTTATACTAAAACGAGTCTTATCTTTCCTGATCTTAGCCATAACATTCTGGCCATCATAACCTCTTGATACTGAATACTGCTAAAAAAAACTCCACATCTAATGCACAATATTACTTGTGACTATATTATGCCTTATTAATAGATAGGGGCTTTAGGTGATCTGTTCTATAATAGTGTACAGTGTCCGTCTAGCACAGGTGCTGGACACTGTACACACGGCCCACCCTGATGGTAACTTCTATTAAAAGGTTTAATTAGAGTTAAAGGGAAGTGCGTGCTCACCGGAAACAGTCCTTGCTCTCTGTGCTGTCTCTACGCCGCTTGTCTGCTCTACTGCCCGCCCCCACGCACCAATGGGCAGACTGGATTGGCCAAGTGGGTCTGATCTTCAGTCAAATTCTATGTTTCTATGTCCAATTCTATATTTAAGATAGCAGATTGATATCTTCTCCCCTTATAAAAGACACAATGGGCACGATGCATCAACACTAAAAATGTGGTCAAACCTCAGAAAATGCTTTGACCACAATTGCCGTATGCACCATGCTGTTCTATAGATGGCTTTGACTAATATAAGCCTATGGGCTGCCGCTTGAAGTTTTCCCCGTGGAGAATCCAATAGGATCCCTCCCAGGATCCCCCGCGGCTCACGTATGCTCAGGAGACATAAACCCAGAAGTCCCCACACCGCAATGGACAGCTCTTATCTTATCTTAGAGCTGTCCTATTTTTGAAATGTTCACGCATACAGCGTTACTAAATGCCGGTATGCATGTGATCATTGGCAGGATGCATCCCGCCCACTGTGAGGTCTTCGTTATCAGAGCAGCGGCATGAAGATCTCCCCTAGGTTGTCCATGTATGGTTAAAGTGAGGTGCACACATGCTCTCTCACAGGAAAACAAATCTCGCCGTTCATTGGCTAACCATAACAGCCTGTGATGTGGCGATCTTATCCCTGTTGGGACAAACCTGTGGCGATCTTATCCCTGTTGGGACAAACTTGTGGCATATTAAGTCAGTGCGACATCGCAAAGCTTTGATTGATGCAAATTTTCAACTGGCAAATTTAACTTTTTCAATGTCAATTACATAACCAGAAGATTCAGGACAAGAACTGCATGGAGCAGCCCCCTCCTGTTCGGGCGCTAATTGATCCCCGTGATTTTCGCAGATATTTTATTAGGATATTTCGCCCGTTAACACATAGGAGCCGCGATAAGCTCGCGGCCCTAGGTGTTCTCGCCTTTTTTTGGCTGAAAAAAGGCACTTATCGTGGATTATTTTTCGGGACACATCAGGTCCCGAAAAAAAAAGAGAAACGATAAGTGCCATCGTCAGGTCGACTATGGGGCTAATTGGATAGCCCTGAGCGAGCCCTGGGAGTGCTAATTGGCCACTGTAATTTACCGCGGCTAATTGGATATGGCCCTTAGTCGCAATACGACAAAACCGCTTAATGATACTGCACTGATGAATTTGATATGCAACACTTGTACATTTGTGCGCAATTGAGTCTGAATCTGTCTATGAAGTGCTATGATGCACCGATGGCGACTTTTTTTTTTTCTTTTTAACGCCAAGATCTGTTGTGCTGCTTCTGCCCTTTGTACATATTTAAAACTACTTCCTATGTGGTTAAATCGCAACCCTGCGCAGGGCCGGTGCTAGGGTATGCTGTGCCCCCCCACCTGCAAATTCCCTCCCATCTTTTATAAAGGGACAATACGCGCCGAAAAATAGGGCATGGTATCAAGAAAGGGGTGTGGCCACACAATTTTTCTGCCGTGGGCCATTTGATATAACATTATTTGCAGGCCTGCTTTAGGCCATGCCCCCTCCGTGTGATGTCACATGGGGGCGGGGCCACAATTGCAGGTGGTTACAGCAATGCCCGGAGTATCTTGAGGATGCTCCAGGGAGCTGTAAGGGCAGCGATTTGTCTGTATGAAGTGTCCTAAGGACTTTCCAGGCGGCACTGCTACATAGATTCTGGCTGCAGGTGCCATTCCAGGCACCCTGCTAGCCAGATGAGACTAGCAGAAAAAAGCTCAGAGGGCCATACCAAATTATTCCGAGGGCCTTGTACGGCCCCCGGGCAGGAGGTTCCCCATCCCTGGTCTCAAACTCTGTCCTCAGGACCCCAAACAGTGCATGTTTTCCAGGTCGTCTCACAGAATCACAAGTGAAATAATTTAGCTCCATCTGTGGATCTTTTAAAATGTGCCGGTGAGTAATGAATACACCTGTGCACCTGCTGGTTGACCTGGAAAACGTGACCTCTGTGGGGTCCTGAGGACAGAGTTTGAGAACCACTGATCCAGAACAATGTTAGGCAACCTGTGGCACTCCAGCTGCTATGAAGCTACACACCCCAGCCTGACCTGCCACAGGTGATCTGTTAGGCCATGCTAAATCTGTGTCAGGGCAGGCTGGGATGTGTAGTTTCACAGCAGCTGGTTGCCCACTTTTGATTTAGAAGTTGTTGATTGGTTTTTTTTCCTGCTGCTGTGTCTGGGGAACAGAATAAACAGTCCCAGTCCTCTTGTCACATGACTCATTTTGCTCCATAATGGGATGTCTTTGGAGCACCTTACTTTCACATTCCACCAATCACATGTTAGTACTCCTTTCCTACACAGCTTACAAATCACAGCTACAATCTGATTGCTTGCTGTAGGTAACTGCCCGTTTTTATTGACATCCCCGAGTTGAGTAGCAAAATAGCGGTCTCACTCCATTCGCTCTGAGAGTTACAATGTTGCACCTTATTTGTTCTCAGGGTTCTGATGTTTATTTTTCGCCTTATGGTGCATACACACGGTCATATCTGTCAGACGAACGATGAACTACGACCGATTTTTGCCAACTATTTCATGAACTACGAACAATCTTCTTTTTTTTTTTTTTACAGTATTAAAATGAATGAAAATCGACCAAATCTAACTGCAAACGCATCAGATGTCAGATATAGTTATCTGACAAACGGGAACGCGCATCGTTCATCGTTGCAGGGACACATGTCCGATTTTCTTTCGGATATGAACGATTTTTCAAATCGTTATTGTACAAATCTGAAGGAAAATCTGACCGTGTGTGTATACACCGTAAGCTGAGAGTGCTGTGTGATGTTGTGAAGAAGGGGGCTATGGCGGTTATGACCAATATAAAGGCACATGGAGCTTGTAGTCTATCTTTGTAGTGAAAAGATGATAAATCTCATGGCTAATCAGAAGTGCAACTTTAGGCACATTGGACCATATAATGCAGTTGAATTGGTCCTATTGTGTAGTAATGTGTCTAGATATGAAGATCATCCCATACACGTTTATAGCTATTTATTTTAAAATATTGTCTGAGGCACATGTCGTCTTAAAAAAAAAAAAAAGTAATGTTCAATGGGTTTCCCACATTCACACCTACTGACAATGTAAGTAATAGTTTGATCACTCCATCTTGCAACTTTAATATGTTGCTTTTATATTTTTTCATCAATACCTTTTGTACTGGGCAGGGTAGTTTATTTTTGGATACAGTTATGTTTTGTGTACTGGATACAATTGTTTAATGGGTACAGTTTTTTGTTTCAAATCCAAGAGCGAGCAAAATAAGTGTCTGTCTGGATGATATATATAAAGGACTTCTGGACAAGACAGAAGCCAGAAAAATCAAGTAATATACTTAGTAAAAGATGCAGAAGAGCATAGGAAAATCACTAAGCTAAAGTAATTGGAAGGTGGGAAAACCACTTTACATTACAACTAGGAAGTATTAATATTTATGTTTATAGCACTGACATACTCAGTAGCGATTTACAATTGGCAACGATTTCTCTCTGCCACTTTTTTTAGGGTTGTATGGAATCTGTGACACAAGTCTTTGCTGAACAACATATAGGGGGAGGATCTACTAAACTTTGAAAAGAGAGAAAGTCAATGGAGATAAATTGCCAACCAATCAGCTCCTAACTGTCACTTTTACAGGCTGTTTGAAAAATGACAGGTAGGAGCTGATTGGTACTTTATCTCTCCACGTTTTCTCTCTCTCCAAATCTTAATACATCTACCCCTTAGTACAGTGTCATGCACAGTCAGTCATCAGTAGCTGGTGTGTGTTGAGGGCTGTCTATCTTCTCCCTTCATGGTATAGTGTAATCTTTGTAAATGCGATAAAACTTATCATTTTTATGAAATCCTTAAATGTGTAAAAGTAATGTAATTGAGGTTTAATTAACTGATGTCTTTGTGTTTCTGGCCCGACATCTCCTGACTCCATCATTCCTGACTTCTGATATCCATTTAGTTAAGAAGCTGTAAGTAGCAGTTCTTCGGCAAGAAGTGTCAATTTAAAAAAAAATGACTTTGGGGAAAAATTAGCTGCACATACCTTCCTTGAAAAATCAATTTATTTAAAAAGCCATCTGTCACGCCTTTCTGACGCTCCACTAACATTCATTATTTTTATGTTAGCTGTAAATGACCTTGAGCAATGCCAAAAATCGAAATGAATTACTGAAATTGGCAAAGGCCAAAATGTCTTTGTCTAAAGTTAATGTGTTGTGAATTGTGGTAAGAACCTAGGCGGAAAAGTTCAAATTTTTGTAGAGAAATTTGCTAAAGTCCTTTCACTGGTTTTGAAACCTGATTGAGCGATGTATGAGACTGAATCCTGTTGTACATGAGAGATATTTGGGTGCAGCTCTCCTTTCAGTAGCATAATGTAAAGTAAAATTTTCCATCCCCTTCTCTGGTCCCCTTTGGCTAGATTACAGAAGATCATAAAATACTTAGGCCCGTATTCAATTTGGAGCGAAAAGCCGTTTTCGCGTGTTTTTGGAGAAAACTTTTCGTAGATGACGTCATTTTCGCCAGTTTTGATTTTACTCCGTATTCAATTTGGAAGACTTTTCGCCTAGGCGGAAAGTCAATGCAATTTAATAGGCGGAAAAGTTTCGCCTATGAATAGCAGGCGGAATAAAGTGCAGAATTGGGGTTTTGGGGTGCAACGTTTCGGGAACCCCCCTGCAACCTTCAGACAGTCCCCAAAGGTAAACTGCGTCAAAATTAAAAAAAAAAAAAACACAAGGACACCCCAAAAAATCACTTTGAATTTGGGGGTGAAAAAAAAAATGTTGGTCAACAAAGTTAAAAACTAGTGAACTACACTCTAGGGGGGTCCCCAAGTATGCCCCAGGTGTGTTTTTTTCATTGCAGGGGCTCGTGGCAGGTGGATTTTTCACAATTTTTTAAAACTTAACTTTAGCAACTTTAAAATATGCTGGTCCCCATTTTCAAGTACCCCAAATTTGCTGGGATAAGTTATTTTCTGAAAAAAAGCTCCTGAATACTATTCTGCACCACTTATACAAAAACGCTATTTAGCAGCTATTGAGCCCGTTTAAAAACAACAAATACCTTCAGCAAGCCAAATCGGGGGGTACCATAGGGAACCCCCATGTCAGAGCATTTTTTGGGGGGTGTCAGGCTGATTTCCCCAAATCTGACAGTACTTTCCGCTTGTTTAAGTTTTGCCGGGTCCCGTTTTCGCCTACTTTCAAATTGAATACGGGGATAAGCGGGCACGCGCGCGATACTTTTCCACCTGCACTTTTCCACTTTCCCAGAATGAGGGCGTCTCCTTTCCCTCAGATGTGCAATAAAGCACATTTAAATGGAGTACAGGTTGAGTCTCCCATATCCAAAATGCTTGGGACCAGGGGTATTTTGGATAACGGAATATTCCGTATTTTGGAATAATTGCATACCATAATGAAATATGTAGGGAACAGGACTCAAATATACACATAGAATGCATTTATGTGTTATATACACCTTATACACACAGCCTGCAGGTAATTTTATACAATATATTCAATAATTTTGTGGTTCAAGCAAAGTCTGTGTACAGAAATAAAATTAATTTATGTTTCATATACACCTTATACACACAGCCTGAAGGTAATTGTATACAATATTTTTAATAATTTGTGCCTTAGACAAAGTTTGTGTACATTGAACCATCAAAAATCAAAGGTTTCATTATCTCAGTCATGCCAAAAAAATTCCGTATTTCAGAATATTCCGTATTTCGGAATATTTGGATATGGGAGACTCAACCTGTATATGGAAAAGATTTCTGGACTGCACAACCTGACTATATATATATATATATATAATGGGAGGTGCTACCTGATGAGACTAATTGCAGGCACAGAAACAGACAAATCTCAGGTGCACAACTCCAAATTATTAATAATATATATAAATGCAATAAAATTTTGCAATCAATAGAGGTTTTTAGCATAATCATGGCCAAGGTTATGGGCCTACCCACCATATCCAGGTAACCTCTTTCCGGTAGGTCACTAACATACTAAGGTTCAAAACCAGAACGCAGGGCCCCCCAAAACCAGCCCAGCTAAGCCGCCCCAGGGCACCGCCATAGTAAGAAAAGTGCAGTGTAAAGAGAGAGTTAGGAGCAGCTGCATATAAAGAATGAAAATAAAAAAGTGAAGTACATATATATTAAACACACAGTGAAGGGTTAAAATGTGTTCTAAAGAGAGACAGTGGATTGGACAGCGTGTACATAAGAGGTTATATACTGCCACTGTTTGACTCTACAGCCAAGCTGTAATTGCTGATAATCGTTGAGGCTGCACAAAATCATACCGATCAGATTTTGGTTTTATTTTGCAAATTTGTATTTTAAGTACAGCTGTCCTATTTAAAATCTATACATTTATATAAAAGGGCTACTGTCAGAGGTTACAATTTCAGTAGATATGAACAATATAATTGTGTGTGAATGTGATCACTGTCTCTCTCAGAGAAGGCAATTTGTGTTAGGTGTAACATTCCTTTAAAAATGTGTTGCTGGATAAAGTTGTAAGTGCTGTTCATTTGCTACAAGTAGTAATTGTACGGTATACATCACTCACCGTGAATATTGATCGGACATGGCTCGATTCTGATTACTTCTACGTTTTATCACTGTGGGTTTATAACAGAGGTGACACATTAGTGTCTGGAATCCTTTGCTACAGAGACTGTGATGGTTGGGTTTAGGGGCCAGTAAGACTTGTATAATGTTTTAATATTGGCATTGTACAATGAAGGTGAAATTAATATTTGGCCCTAAAATATGAACTGATTTGATTTATTATGTGGGTTTTTTTTCGCCACCAACCGTGTCCATATATTTTTAGAACAAATATTAAAGCTGTCTCTTATTACCCTCAAATTGTCCTCTCAACCCCCATGCAAGCTGGTAGCTGAGTTTTAGAAATAATTACCATTGCAGTTTTTATGCTTTACCTTATACAAATATTTAATTTTCTCCTAACTTTGTTTGGAGTGGAGTACGAACACAGCCACACAAAGCTGGCGTAAAACTGATGCCGTTATCGATATGAGTCTCTTAATTAGCAGCAGGAGCTGCCTGGAGGTTAAACACAACCTGACTGACCAAGACACAAAGATGGGGAACATCATAATTAGCAAATGCATAAAAGGAAATCAAAGTAATACATATCAACATATTAAATGTTCTACAAGAATAGTCATTGAAAAAAAAATAATAATAATCCACATAAATGAACTCTACACAATTTAAGAAAGAAAATTGTGATTTATAGACTGCTTCTCAGTTTTGCTGTCTTACAATGAAAATAGAGCTCATAGTAATATTTCTAGGACAGCTTCTTGTCTAAGCCAGGATCCTGCTCTCACAAGGCTGTAACTAGGGGTGGGCGATCAGTGCCGTCTAACAAAGCGTGCCGTTCTGGGGACGGCGCCGTTGCTGCCCCATGGCAGTTGCATGTAGGTGCCTGGAACGGTACCCAGCAGCCAGTAGAGCTATTGCAGAGCTGCCTGGAGCATCCAATGGAGAGCTCCAGGCAGTGTTCTATATGACCTCGCCCCCTATTCATGACCTCACAGGTTAGGGGCGGGGCTGGCACAGGACATCAGTGACCTTAATAACATTATATTTCCATACTATCTACTGAGTTATATTATAAGGAATTGTGAGGTGGTCTCTGTTTGAGCAGAGGTAGATCTTTCACTGACGACGTTACTGATCAGACTAAGTGCTCTAACACTCAATTTGTTTTGTAATTTCTTGTATTTAGATTCAGAAGTTAAGAATGTTTCATAGTTCACTTCCATAACTGCTTTTTATATGGCCCTAAGGTAAAATCTGTCACATTTCTTGTCTTACAGTATTACAGATCATCGATTTGAAAAAGTTCCCTACTTTGTCTTTGGAGATTTTAACTTTCGACTGGATTTAAAATCGGTGGTAGAGGTAGGCTTTAATCAATTCAATGCATTTTAATTATGGCTGTTGGAATCTGTCATTACCATCACAACTCTTCCCCGTCGAAACCGGTACACCCAATCACAACCTCCATGCCGAAGTACATCCATTGCAATATAAGCACTCCACCATTCTATCCATCCTAGCTTTCCTTCACTTCCTCTGTTTACTTTGCCTTCAGTCCCTGCTGTCTTCCTTCTTCCCCTACATGACCTCCATTCCCACACAGTGCTCTGCCTTCTCCTCCACTGTTACCCCACTCGTAGTGCCCTGCTGCCGTATTCTCTACTGTTCCTCACTCGTAGTGCTCTGCTGCCGCCTCCTCCTCTGTTCCTCACTTGCAGTGCTCGGCTTCTTTCTCCTCCACTGTTTCCCACTTGTAATGCTCTGCCGCCTTCTCCTTCACTGTTCCCCATGCTTAGTTCTCTGCTGCCTTCTCCTCCAGTCTTTCCCCACTCGTAGTCTTTGCCTTCTCCTCCAATGTTTCCCCACTCAGTCTTTGCCTTCTCCTCCAATGTTTCCCCACTCAGTCTTTGCCTTCTCCTCCAATGTTTCCCCACTTGTAGTCTTTGCCTTCTCCTCCAGTCTTTCCCCACTCGTAGTCTTTGCCTTCTCCTCCAATGTTTCCCCACTCGTAGTCTTTGCCTTCTCCTCCAGTCTTTCCCCACTCAGTCTTTGCCTTCTCCTCCAATGTTTCCCCACTCGTAGTCTTTGCCTTCTCCTCCACTGTTTCCCCTCTTGTAGTGCTCTGCCACTCTCTCTATGATCATCATTCATAGTGCTCTGCATTCTCCTTCACTGACTCTCGCTCGCAGTGCTCTGCCTTCCCCACTGTTCACTTGCAGTGCACTGTTTTCCCAATCATAGTGCTTTGCCTTCTCCCCCACTGTTCCCCCAATCGTAGTGCTCTGCCTTCTCCTCCAGTGTTCCCCCCAATCGTAGTGCTCTGCCTTCTCCTCCACTCTTTCCCCTCTCAATATGCCCTTCTGCCTTCTCTATGATTATCACTCATATAGTGTTCTGCATTCTCCTCCATTGACCCCCACTCGTAGTGTCTTGTCTTCTTCTGCACTGTTCATCACTCTTATGGGGAGATGTATCAAAACTTATACAGAGGACAAGTGGAGGTGTTGCCTATAGCATTCACTCCGATTCTCACCATAATTTCAAAGACTGTACTAGATCAGTGTTTCTCAAACTCTAACAGTGCTACCCGATCTATTGTGTTAGTCAATTAGCACAGGAGGACTGGGTTTGAGATACATTTACTAGATAAGTTATAGCTGTAATTTGATAGCCAGGAGAGCATGAGTGCCACATAGCTGTGACTGAATCCTGTTAAACAGAGGTCTTTATGATAGGAGCTCACCATCACTGGACAAAACGACAGCATAGTCAACCAACTGGACTTACAAAACACAGAACATATGCAGAATATTGACGTTGTCCTGGATAGTGGCTTATCAGCCACAAGTCCTCATTCTTTCGTCTAAGAAACATAGGCAGAATCAAGTACTTAATTCCCTCAGAAGATCTTTTTAAAGTCATACATACATTTGCAACATCACACTTAGACTACTGCAATGCCCTCTACCTGGGTCTCCCAGCCAAATATTTGTACCTCTTGCAGATGGTACTAAAATGCAGCTGCCAGGCTATTACCCAACCAGCCCTGATCCAGTCACATAACACCCATTCTCTACTCACTTCTCTGGCTGCCAGTAAGATGGAGAATCTGTTTCAAAATTGGCTTACTGTCTTTCGAAGTCCTACATACCCAGGGTCCAAGGTACCTGAAGCAGCTTCTGGCTCCTTTCTGTCCTGCTCGATTACTGCGATCTGTAGATAGTGGACTATTAGCAGTACCTAGATTCTCCCTGAATTCATCTGGGAGTCGAGCTTTTAGCTTTAGGACCCTGACTCTATGGAACTCGCTTCCCCGCACGGCTCGAGAGGCCTCCACTCTAGAATCCTTCAGAAGCAATCTCAAGACTCACCTGTGTTTCTTTTGCTGTTAAGCTTATTTTGTGTTTTAATGGTAAAATTGCTAGATAATGACAGTATTATTATTATTTATATAAAATAGATATTTCTTAACAAGTTCATGCTTGGTACGAACAGTTCTAAACCCGGCCCCGCATGTTGAGTTTTAGATTTGCCAGTTCTGTTGCTTTGTAGATATGGAACCGCATCTGCACAGGTGAAATTGTTAGCGGTTTAGCGGTCGTGCCGTACAGCTGTGTTGCAGTATGCAAGGAGCATGGGAGAGCTGTGCCATCCTTCCATTGTAACATAAAATGTACAAATAAGACAACACCATCACATAAAAGAATATACAATTTATGCACTGCAGTCAATGTGTCCAAAACAAGCTAAAATGGGTATTTCCTGCTCATAAAACCTCCTTTATCTTCTGCTATTCCTGCTGCATGAAATGCTGAGAAAGCAGCAGGGCCCTAGGTTGCACAGAAGCATGGACAAATAAACACGTCTTCATTGCTCTGTTACCCGGCACACCTAATCAATTGCTAGATCCTTTACACCTCTGTAATTGGTGTCTATTCTGTGACAGTGGAGATAGTGTACCTGTAGCCTGGCTTCATTATTCCCCTAATCACAGCTACAACAGCTGTGTTTACCCTGAGAGCTCAGACTTCTCTACCTTGTTTTGGACAATGCTGCCCTGGAGCTAATTAGCTTACTGTAAATCATCCTTCATTTCACATCAAGGGCTTGTTGGGTGATTTAAATGTTACACCCCCCCCCCCCCCCTTTGGTTTGCAGGGTCACCATTACCATTTACTCGCAAAAGTTCATTGTGAATTATAAAAGTGTCTCTGTTCTGCCCCAACTAAAACAGTTTTTCGAATTGTTCCAGATTGCACTCCTTTGGTTATATAGCAATGTTATGTTTGTGAATATGTAACCAATATATATCTATTGGGTCACATAGTACTCTATAAATATCCTAATAACTCTGGTTTGTGTATGGTGTACACACTTTAATGCTGGAGAGAGGCTGAATCACTGGCAGTGCCCAGGACCCATTGTATTTAGTGCCCTGGCATCCAATCAGTAGATACAGTGGCAAGGTTTCCATGGGAACCTCTCGCACTACTATAACAAGTGTTATCCAGGAAATCTAAGATTGCTTGTTGATACTCACACACCCCATAGCAGTGCAAGCAAACGCTAGCGAGATTTTACCTCCCATATTAACCCGCAGTGTGTAACTCTTGTCTCAGTATGAACGCCATGTACCAAATGTGTACACCTTTATCATGGTCAGAAAGAGATGATCCAATTCTCCCCCTGTAGCTCTGCATTGATGGGTAGCTGATTATGGTGATCTGTTGTAACTGACATGTCAATTATCTTGAAAATCAATTCTAAAAATATAGTTCTTATGTATAATATTTAAATGTAGAATAAATGAGCAACATTCTCACCCAAGGTCACTTTCCCTCACTTGTGCCTAAATTGTGTGACTGTCACGCTGAGCGCATGTGTTATTAAACCTACAAAAACTTGACCTCCACTCGCTCATGGCCACTGAATCCCACATACGATTTGGGGACCTGAATAGGGAGGTCAATCCTGGGGCTTTTTTTTCAATCCCGGGATACCCAAGATTGGCCTGGTTTAAAGAAAAATGCTCCCCACAGTGACTTGCCAGCGGGACTTGCGGCGTCCGTGTCCTGTAGAGCAGTAGGTCACGTGGATAGTCCAGCCAGCATCGGGCTGCGCAGCGTGACCTCTGTCCTCACAGAGCGCAGTGCCAGTCGGGGTAATGGGGAGCCGGCAGCGCCTGAGCACTCTAGTGGAGGTGTTCAGCGCTGCCCAGCATTTAAAAAAATAAAAAAAACATTTATGGCCAATGGCTGGGATCAGGATTGAAGGCTTTCGATCCCGGCAATTTTTAGGCCGGGATCCCCGCCGATCCTGGGTTTGGCTTCCCTAGCCTGGACCCTCTGCATCTGCCGCAATATCCTGAGGAATTTCAGAAACATAAAAAATTGGTTTGGTTTGAAGGGACTCCAGGTATTAGTGGGTTAATGGCCAGGACACTCTGACACGTGAAAAATTAAAATATATAATTGTTAGTCCGCTAGAGACCACTGTAGTTTATTGCTTTGTAAAACTCATGTTTTGCCCTTGGTTATGACATAGCTCTCTGCATTAGATACATATGTATCCACAGAGCGCTTTCTTGTTTTATCAGAGTTCCAAAAACTCTGCCTGAGTGATATAAAGGCTTTAGTAAAAGAAAACAGAAGAGGAGGCTGGAAGAGAAAGGAATGTATTTAGTAATATTTACAGGAAGTACAAACTAATAAAATAAAAAAATCTTGTTCACAACAAATATTACATAAAAAGCATTGAAAGTCTGTAGCATGGAAACTCCTATTACCTGTCTAACATTTATAGCTCATTTCTGTGAACTGCAGAGACTAGGTGCATGGGAAGAGGTGCCTCCATTAACGTTCTGCTGTTTGTGCTTGAAAACTATTCTAGAACACAGAATTTCAAACGAGTATCAGTTGAAGGGCACAACCCTGTGAGAATAGTTTTTCCTTATGTTTTCTTGCTCTGTCTTCCCTTTTGTCCCATACTGTAATATTAATTTCATTGACTCGCATCTGTGAGTGACTCGGCGGAGATCCCAAAAGTGCTTTGAGTCACTTTATTTTAGGAGCAAACTATGACTTTTGTGAATGCAGACTGGAGTGTTTCTTTAGACATCTATTGTCTGTGGTCCTAGAGGAGGAGGCGGCAGTAAGAGTGACCATTTCAATGATAGTCTGTCAATCACAGAGGGGGAACAACCTATACTCCCACTGAGCCTATTGAAGACCACACAGGCTGATCCCATGTGCCGAGCACATTCAGATTCTTATTTCCAAATATTCCTGGGAAGTCCGGTGAATCTTGTGGCGTTTACTTGGTTATAGTTGCGTGTCTCCATAAACTGTAATCATGGTTTGTAAAATTGTATTTCAAAGTAGAGGTGTAAATGCAGGGGTCGTGACCCCGTTCTGTAAATGTGTAAGGCCGCCTATACATCGGTGTCTAATGCTGCATCCCATGACATCATGTCACAGCAAGTGTCCTTGATTGATTTATTTGGGGTAAAAGAGGATTTGTTTCCTGCAGAAGACGTGATGAAGGTGCTGGGTGTACAGTGCATATTTTCATTGCTGTTGAATGTGTTTCTATTGGACCCACCAGCTGTTGCTGGTATACAACTTTAAGCTGACTGAGCATGTTGATATCTGTTTGGAGTAACAAGTAAAGCTGGGTACACACTGGAGCAATGTCGTTCCGATACGGCCAAATCGGACTAGAGCATGGTTCCCATTCTGACAATCCCAAACATCCTAAAACTATCAGCACTTCTAGTAGATTCTACACCTACTGGTTAGTTTCTTCAGGCTGCTTTTACCGACTCTTGTGCACAGTCATGTGACTACCATGGGAACCAGTCACTGGGCACATGATATAGTGAGCAGAGACTCTTTGTAATGCCCCTCTGACCTCTATCTGCACTCTTGCTCCCTATCCTTCACATGACATGCTGAGCATATACAGTACAATATTGTACTTATTTTGATCTTCTATATCACAGCCGTATTGAGCAGGTCTGGCCTTTTTGGTGGACTGATTGAAACAAATTGATTACGAGAGGTCCTTGAATCATCAGCAGGTGGTATATTCTCCTGATCATATTTGATCAGATATTGGTTGGCTGAAACATTAGTATGGGGTCTGACACGTGCCCCAATGGTGTCTCCGTTATTTTGAAAGCAAGCAGGATCGCAGAGCAAATCTGTATGCAAGTGGCTATCTCAAATAACTTTTATTTTTTAACCTGCCCTATTGGAAAGTTAACTTTCTGGTTTCCTTCTGCGCTTTTACCTAGCCTTTTATTTTATTACGGCAGAAGTTGTTTAGTTGATGATGTCCTCAGATGTGCCTGATGTATGGGTTCAATAATCATTAACATCTGTCTGTGTAAACACAAAAATGAACTTGTGTTAAAGATTAATGTGCCTTTCAAAGGGTTCCTCTTCCTATTTATGGCCCTGGGGCTGTTACATGCAGCCTTTATCCCTGGGGCTCTAGCCCTAGCACTGACACCTTTTGCTAGGTGGTGGTGGGTCCATGGCCTACTGACTGACCAAGCAACACTAATGCTGGTCGCATACATTGCAACACTGCGGCTCAGCTTGAGTGACCACATCACAGTGCATTACGGTGACTCACACATAAGTGGCCAGTTTGGACGAGACCAATACAGTGCCTTGGGCTAAGTAGACGGATCTCTCTCATCACCGGTCAAATGTGAACACATGCCCATAGAGGTAATTGATGATTATGCTGAGGCTTAACCGACATGTCCGATAAAGAGCCAGCTGTGTCATTATAGTTCATGGACATCATTTCGGTATTAAGCAGAGTGCATTACGCATCATAGCTTTGCTTCTATACTTGCTTTACATACAGGTACTTAGTGGCCAGATTAATTGATGCACCTGCTGATAAGGTCTCACCCGAAGCCTTGTACACCGATGGCTTCCTGTGTAATGAGGTTTAATTCAGCATTTAGTCGCTCCTTGTATGTAACTGCTGCTGCTCAGGCTGATCTTGTTCTTTTCTTCCCCAGGGCTATTGTGACACTAATGGGATTATTAGCACCATGCTCAATTCTGTACATTCCTGTGTCACATGCATTAGTAGCGCCATTTACATTACAATGAATGACTCCTGATTACTGTCCGACGCCTTTGAGCTATGTGTTCCCTCTGTGATTCCTTCATCTCTGCAGGCTTGTTAACCTAACGTGTGAGAGGAGCTGTTTTGCTGAGAAGGGTTTTCTTATACCTCTTTTCCACCAAAAACCCAGGTCCGACCTGGGTTTTTGGACATGGTTCCAACCCTGGTCAGACCCAGGTCAGACCCATTTACACTGCACCTTTGATCTGGGTTACTCCCAGGTCAGCCCTGTTCACACTGAACTCAGGTCTGCCCTGCTAAACCTGTGAGGTCATAAAAAGTGGGAGGTGAATGCTCCACAACCACCAATCCGCTCATTTTAGGCATGATCCAGGTCAGATAACCCGGGTTGCACAGTTTACACTGCACCATTACCTGGGTCCATTCCTGGTAGCTACCTGGGTTGGATTGCAGGGTCACTTGACCCAGGTTATTTTTCAGGGACCCTTTTACACTGAGCTGCGACCCGGGTAGACCCAGCAAAAACCCAGGTTTTTGCTCTGGTGTAAAAGGAGTATTAAAGTCCTTCTACTTTATTCACAGACTGCCTTCATGTCCGTATTGGAATTTGCTACTCATGCCATATTATAGTCACCCTGCCATTCCTCTTGTATGTAGGACGGCAAGGGTTGTTCCTCTCTAACATCAATCTGAGGAGTCTGTTCTCTAGGATCTACTCCTATAATTCTTACCTTTGCAAAACTTCTTAGAGAGGCATAGTCTTTCAGATGGAAGCTTGTTCCTGAGGAGAGGGTCATGTGATCTTTGAGATTGCTCCCTTCTGGATGATGGCAGGTGGGAGATTGTTCTGTGATTGGCCAGGCTGAGCATAAGGGTATTTTCAAGCCTCCCTGCTGACTGCAACATACGTCATTGCCCCTCCCATCTGTCCCAACTTAAGGCCCCCATACATCAGCAATTGATTGCAGCAATCGTGCAATTTGCAATCGATTGTGTATAAAAATCTTTCCCTTTTTCAATCGATTGTGGCAATTCTGCAATCGATTGTGTATAAAAATCTTTCCCTTTTTCAATCGATTGCAGAATTGCCACAGTCGATTGAAAAAGGGAAAGATTTTTATACACAATCGATTGCAAATTACCCGATTGCTGCAGTCAATTTCTGATGTATGGGGGCCTTTAGGTGTAAAAGTCCTACAGTCCCATGTATCAGGACTTTTGTCCCAGTGATGTCACTTTACATATCAGTGGCATCTATCTGAGTTTTTAGGTGAGGGACTGGAGATGTGACATGGTACTTATATAAAGGGACCACTCTGGGCCTGATTCAGGGATGTACGCAAAACGCAGATTTTTATGCAGATCGTGCGATTGTTTGCCATTGCGCATGTGTTGTAGCTGCACTGTGCACGCGCAGCGATTGCTTTGCGATCACACCCGCACACAGGATTCACTCACTGAGTGACAGGTAGTCAGTGTTTGGGGAAGTAGCGGGGGAGGGGGGGGTGGCTAGGCAAACGCAGATGTCTGACTGTTTAAACGCCGTTTCATGGGCGTTCACAAATTAGCCATCACGTTCTTCTTCGCAGCATAAGAGCTCACTGCATGTCAGAGTTGCAGTATTTGCGGCTGGTCAGACTTGCTGCATGGCTGCCCCATGTGCATTGATGTTACTGATGTTTACGCTGTTGTACGTCATCGGACGGATATGAGAAGGCAACAGCGGGCTTCGCTATGCTTGGCTCTGCTGTGGAAGGCATTCGCATATTTCAGCCACTGTGATTCATGAGAGAATGCAGTTGCGATTGCATTAGCGTTCATCTCTAAATCGGGCCCCTCTGTCCCTTTAGTCATAAATGTTGGAAGGTATGGGTCATCCGACTGTGGTTAACATTGAAGTTAGCAAAGTATTAATCACTAATAGCAGCTTCAAATAAAAAATACAAAAACTGTAGCAATTTAAAAAAAAAATCCATGTAAGAAAGCTAGTAATACATGTAAAAGTAATAAGTACATATTTTAGCCTGGCTCTAATCAGTTTTGCAATCTCTGCCTCTCCCTACTGTAATGGTGAGCTCTGAGTACGTGGACCTGTTTCTTGTTAAGGTTGGTAAGTAAGAATGTTGGGAAGGCCTTTCAAAGGGAATCTGTATGATTCACCAGCACTCGGCAACATGCAATGAGCAACCTCTCATTCATTTCCTAAGCAAACAGTTGTTCTGAGATTTATGGAAAGGCATGAGAATACAGTTTACTCTGCTATATTAAAATTGTTTTAATGGTTTGTTCCAACACACGAGGAGGATGATCTAAGATGTTTAGAAAATGTAGATGTGAGCAGAGGGGAGATTCATTTTGTGAGCTTTATCCCTGTGTAAAGCTTCTTTCAATTAAAATTGAAGAATGTGTCAAGAGGGATAAGATTAGGTGCACCATCCAGCATGCTGCCAGCTGACATTATAACACTGTCAGACAAGGAAAACACTTTTTCAAAGATATTGATTTTGTGGGAATGTTGTGTTTCATTCTGGTACTGATCATCAGGATGTTTCGCGCTATACTGTGACAGAACATGTTCAATCTGTAAAATATGCGGTATTCTACCAACAGTGCCTCAGAGGAACATTCACCGTTGTGGACTTTTTTATTTATTTGGTGGTGTTAAATATACAAAATAGACCCAGGGTATATCCTTTTCATATATAACCCCATCCTATATTGAAAGATTAGTTAGACATGCTTTCTGCATTATCCTGCAAATTCTTTGATATACAGAATGTTGGGCACTGTCTGTCCTCTGATGTCACATACCTGATGATATCACTCCTAACGGAGATGTGCGAATAGCCTCTCTCACTTATCAGTTCACACCACTGATGGTGGCCAGATTCCGTGGGAATATGGGCTGTGGGCAGTCTGAAGACTGAATTACCATAATTATACGTGACAAAGGTGGACTTTATGTGGTTCCTTCTAAACTGATAAAGGTTTAATAATTGAGAGCGGCAATGAGCAACTCACCCCCCCCCCTCTGATCTCACTCTCTCCCCCCCCCCCTCTGATCTCACTCTCTCCCCCCCCCCCTCTGATCTCACTCTCTCCCCCCCTCTGATCTCACTCTCTCCCCCCCCTCTGATCTCTCTCTTCCCCCCCCTCTGATCTCTCTCTTCCCCCCCTCTGATCTCTCTCTTCCCCCCCCCTCTGATCTCTCTCTTCCCCCCCCCCCTCTGATCTCTCTCTTCCCCCCCCCCTCTGATCTCTCTCTTCCCCCCCTCTGATCTCTCTCTTCCCCCCCCATCTGATCTCTCTCTTCCCCCCCCCCCTCTGATCTCTCTCTTTCCCCCCCCCTCTGATCTCTCTCTTCCCCCCCCCTCTGATCTCTCTCTTCCCCCCCCCCCTCTGATCCCTCTCTTCCCCCCCCTCTGATCTCTCTTCCCCCCCTCTGATCTCTCTCTTCCCCCCTCTGATCTCTCTTCCCCCCCCCTCTGATCTCTCTCTTCCCCCCCCTCTGATCTCTCTCTTCCCCCCCCTCTGATCTCTCTCTTCCCCCTCCCCCCCTCTGATCTCTCTCTTCCCCCTCCCCCCCTCTGATCTCACTCCCCCTCCCCCCCTCTGATCTCACTCCCCCTCCCCCCCTCTGATCTCACTCTCTCCCCCCCCCCTGATCCCTCTCTTCCCCCCCCTGATCTCTCTTTCCCCCCCCTCTGATCTATCTCTTCCCCCCCCTCTGATCTATCTCTTCCCCCCCCCCTCTGATCTATCTCTTCCCCCCCCTCTGATCTCTCTCTTCCCCCCCCCTCTGATCTCTCTCTTCCCCCCCCCTCTGATCTCTCTCTTCCCCCCCCTCTGATCTCTCTCTTCCCCCCCCTCTGATCTCTCTCTTCCCCCTCCCCCCCCTCTGATCTCTCTCTTCCCCCTCCCCCCCTCTGATCTCACTCTCTCCCCCCCTCTGATCTCACTCTCTCCCCCCCTCTGATCTCACTCTCTCCCCCCCTCTGATCTCACTCTCTCCCCCCCCCTCTGATCTCTCTCTTCCCCCCCTCTGATCTCTCTCTTCCCCCCCCCCCTCTGATCTCTCTCTTCCCCCCTCCCCCCCCCTCTGATCTCTCTCCCCCCCCCTCTGATCTCTCTCCCCCCCCCCTCTGATCTCTCTCTCCCCCCCCTCTGATCTCTCTCTCCCCCCCCTCTGATCTCTCTCTCCCCCCCCCTCTGATCTCTCTCTCCCCCCCCTCTGATCTCTCTCTCCCCCTCCTCTGATCTCTCTCTCCCCCCCCTCTGATCTCTCTCTTCCCCCCCTCTCTGATCTCTCTCTTCCCCCCTCCCCCCCCTCTGATCTCTCTCTCCCCCCCCTCTGATCTCTCTCTCCCCCCCCTCTGATCTCTCTCTCCCCCCCTCTGATCTCTCTCTCCCCCCCTCTGATCCCTCTCTTCCCCCCCTCTGATCTCTCTTCCCCCCCCTCTGATCTCTCTCTTCCCCCCTCTGATCTCTCTTCCCCCCCCTCTGATCTCTCTCTTCCCCCCCCCTCTGATCTCTCTCTTCCCCCCCCTCTGATCTCTCTCTTCCCCCTCCCCCCCTCTGATCTCTCTCTTCCCCCTCCCCCCCTCTGATCTCACTCCCCCTCCCCCCCTCTGATCTCACTCCCCCTCCCCCCCTCTGATCTCACTCTCTCCCCCCCCCTGATCCCTCTCTTCCCCCCCCTGATCTCTCTTTCCCCCCCCTCTGATCTATCTCTTCCCCCCCCTCTGATCTATCTCTTCCCCCCCCCCCTCTGATCTATCTCTTCCCCCCCCTCTGATCTCTCTCTTCCCCCCCCTCTGATCTCTCTCTTCCCCCCCCCTCTGATCTCTCTCTTCCCCCCCCTCTGATCTCTCTCTTCCCCCCCCTCTGATCTCTCTCTTCCCCCTCCCCCCCTCTGATCTCTCTCTTCCCCCTCCCCCCCCTCTGATCTCACTCTCTCCCCCCCTCTGATCTCACTCTCTCCCCCCCTCTGATCTCACTCTCTCCCCCCCTCTGATCTCACTCTCTCCCCCCCCTCTGATCTCTCTCTTCCCCCCCTCTGATCTCTCTCTTCCCCCCCCCCCTCTGATCTCTCTCTTCCCCCCTCCCCCCCCTCTGATCTCTCTCCCCCCCCCTCTGATCTCTCTCCCCCCCCTCTGATCTCTCTCTCCCCCCCCTCTGATCTCTCTCTCCCCCCCCCTCTGATCTCTCTCTCCCCCCCCTCTGATCTCTCTCTCCCCCCCCTCTGATCTCTCTCTCCCCCCCCTCTGATCTCTCTCTTCCCCCCCTCTCTGATCTCTCTCTTCCCCCCTCCCCCCCCTCTGATCTCTCTCTCCCCCCCCTCTGATCTCTCTCTCCCCCCCCTCTGATCTCTCTCTCCCCCCCTCTGATCTCTCTCTCCCCCCCTCTGATCCCTCTCTTCCCCCCCTCTGATCTCTCTCCCCCCCCCCCTCTGATCTCTCTCTTCCCCCCTCCCCCCCCTCTGATCTCCTCCCCCCCCCTCTGATCTCCTCCCCCCCCTCTGATCTCTCTCCCCCCCCCCCCTCTGATCTCTCTCTTCCCCCCTCCCCCCCCTCTGATCTCCTCCCCCCCCTCTGATCTCCTCCCCCCCCCTCTGATCTCCTCCCCCCCCTCTGATCTCCTCCCCCCCTCTCTGATCTCCTCCCCCCCCTCTGATCTCCTCCCCCCCTCTGATCTCTCCCCCCCCTCTGATCCCTCTCTTCCCCCCCCTCTGATCTCTCTTCCCCCCCCTCTGATCTCTCTCTTCCCCCCTCTGATCTCTCTCTTCCCCCCTCTGATCTCTCTTCACCCCCCTCTGATCTCTCTCTTCCCCCCTCCCCCCCCCTCTGATCTCTCTCTCCCCCCCCTCTGATCTCTCTCCCCCCCTCTGATCTCTCTCCCCCCCTCTGATCCCTCTCTTCCCCCCCCTCTGATCCCTCTCTTCCCCCCCCTCTGATCTCTCTTCCCCCCTCCCCCCCCTCTGATCTCCTCCCCCCCTCTGATCTCCTCCCCCCCTCTGATCTCTCCCCCCCCTCTGATCTCTCTCTCCCCCCCCTCTGATCTCTCTCTCCCCCCCCTCTGATCTCTCTCTCCCCCCCCTCTGATCTCTCTCTCCCCCCCCCTCTGATCTCTCTCTCCCCCCCCCTCTGATCTCTCTCTCCCCCCCCTCTGATCTCTCTCTCCCCCCCCCTCTGATCTCTCTCTCCCCCCCCTCTGATCTCTCTCTCCCCCCTCTCTGATCTCTCTCTCCCCCCCCTCAGATCTCTCTTCCCCCCCTCTGATCTCTCTCTTCCCCCCTCCCCCCCCCTCTGATCTCTCTCTCCCCCCCCCTCTGATCTCTCTCTCCCCCCCCTCTGATCTCTCTCTCCCCCCCCTCTGATCTCTCTCCCCCCCCCTCTGATCCCTCTCTTCCCCCCCCTCTGATCCCTCTCTTCCCCCCCCCTCTGATCTCTCTTCCCCCCTCCCCCCCCCTCTGATCTCCTCCCCCCCCTCTGATCTCTCTCTCCCCCCCCCTCTGATCTCTCTCTCCCCCCCTCTGATCTCTCTTCTCCCCCCCCTCTGATCTCTCTTCTCCCCCCCCTCTGATCTCTCTTCTCCCCCCCCTCTGATCTCTCTTCTCCCCCCCCTCTGATCTCTCTTCCCCCCCCTCTGATCTCTCTCTTCCCCCCTCCCCCCCCTCTGATCTCTCTCTCCCCCCCCTCTGATCTCTCTCCCCCCCCTCTGATCCCTCTCTTCCCCCCCCTCTGATCCCTCTCTTCCCCCCCCTCTGATCTCTCTTCCCCCCTCCCCCCCCCTCTGATCTCCTCCCCCCCCCTCTGATCTCTCCCCCCCCCTCTGATCTCTCCCCCCCCCTCTGATCTCTCCCCCCCCCTCTGATCTCTCCCCCCCCCTCTGATCTCTCTCTCCCCCCCCCTCTGATCTCTCTCCCCCCCCCTCTGATCTCTCTCTCCCCCCCCTCTGATCTCTCTCTCCCCCCCCCTCTGATCTCTCTCTCCCCCCCCTCTGATCTCTCTCCCCCCCCTCTGATCTCTCTCTCCCCCCTCTCTGATCTCTCTCTCCCCCCCCTCTGATCTCTCTTCTCCCCCCCTCTGATCTCTCTTCCCCCCCCCTCTGATCTCTCTTCCCCCCCCCTCTGATCTCTCTCTTTCCCCCTCCCCCCCCTCTGATCTCTCTCTCCCCCCCCTCTGATCTCTCTCTCCCCCCCCTCTGATCTCTCTCTCCCCCCCCTCTGATCTCTCTCCCCCCCCCCTCTGATCTCTCTCTCCCCCCCTCTGATCTCTCTCTCCCCCCCTCTGATCTCTCTCTCCCCCCCTCTGATCTCTCTCCCCCCCCTCTGATCTCTCTCCCCCCCCTCTGATCTCTCTCCCCCCCCTCTGATCTCTCTCCCCCCCCTCTGATCTCTCTCCCCCCCCTCTGATCTCTCTCCCCTCCCTCTGATCTCTCTCCCCTCCCTCTGATCTCTCTCCCCCTCCCTCTGATCTCTCTCCCCCTCCCTCTGATCTCTCTCCCCCTCCCTCTGATCTCTCTCCCCCCCCTCTGATCTCTCTCCCCCCCCTCTGATCTCTCTCCCCCCCCTCTGATCTCTCTCCCCCCCCTCTGATCTCTCTCCCCCCCTCTGATCTCTCTCCCCCCCTCTGATCTCTCTCCCCCCCTCTGATCTCTCTCCCCCCCTCTGATCTCTCTCCCCCCCTCTGATCTCTCTCCCCCCCTCTGATCTCTCTCCCCCCCTCTGATCTCTCTCCCCCCCTCTGATCTCTCTCCCCCCCTCTGATCTCTCTCCCCCCCTCTGATCTCTCTCCCCCCCTCTGATCTCTCTCCCCCCCTCTGATCTCTCTTCCCCCCCTCTGATCTCTCTTCCCCCCCCCCCTCTGATCTATCTCTTCCCCCCCCTCTGATCTATCTCTTCCCCCCCCTCTGATCTCTCTTCCCCCCCTCTGATCTCTCTCTTCCCCCTCCCCCCCTCTGATCTCACTCCCCCTCCCCCCCTCTGATCTCACTCCCCCTCCCCCCCTCTGATCTCACTCCCCCTCCCCCCCTCTGATCTCACTCCCCCCCCCCCCTCTGATCTCACTCCCCCCCCCCCCCCCTCTGATCTCTTTTTACCAGCGATTCAAATGATTTCAGACAGTATTCAAATGAATGTCATCGTAAAAATTATGACTGCAAATACAGACTGTGGGGCCTATTCATCAACACTAACATAAAGTTTTTAAGGACATTTTCCTTAAATAACGTTATTTTGGTATTCATGTAGCCACTTAGCAAGGAGATATCTGTGATATCTCCTGTGCTAAGTTTCCCTGCGTTAATTTCCACACTCCCCATACATAGTATGGGGAGGTGGAAATTATGGTATTCATCAAATTCCGAAAATTATAAATTTTCGGAATTTGATGCAGTTACTATTCGCCACTGTGAGGTGGCGAATAGCAGAATCAACTTACCTGTATCCGCGTGTGCAGGTCCCCCGACGAGTCCCTCCGGCGCTCTGCTCCGTCCTCAGGCTCCGGAGGCTGGTCTGTCATGTGTGCTCCCCAGCAGAGCACAAGAAAGATTAGAAAAAAATTTTTTTTTTTTTTTTCTAATCTGTCATGTGGTCTGCTGGGAAACCACATGACAGACCAGCAGGACGGAGCCGGAGGCTTCTGCGCGGACAGGTAAGTCGGGGGGGGGGGGGGTGAGTGGGGGGGGGGTACGAAACTTAACGCATCTGTAGGCAGTGCTGCGCATTCGCTGGTTTTACAGATGTAACAGCGCATGCGCAGCACTGTTTCCAGATGCGATAAGGTAGTGTAGGCAGGGAAAAGTATCTATTTCCCGAAAAGCTGTCATCGCAAAAATGACAGCTTTTCGGAATAGATACTTATGGAGAGGTGGAATGATGAATTCCACCTATAACTAGCTAGAACTCCATGAGAGTTCTAAAGCTAATTATCTCCATTGAATTTTTACGTTTAATGAATAGGCCCCTATGTTAGATATCATTATCTGACATGCGGGACCGCGCATCGTTTGTCGCTGCAGGCCCACGTGTCAGATTTTCTTTCAGATATGAACGATTGAACAATTTTTTAAATAGTTATCGTTCATATCTGACAACAAATCTGACCGTGTGTATGCACCATTACCCCTCCCACGCTGATATCTATATTTCTCCCTGTCTCTGATCTCGCTCCCTCCCCTTGGATGCTATTAAATGTGAATCCCATTTATATGTGGGTATGGTTTTAGGACAAGGTTTGGATATATAGGAGTTGGGGCTTCTTTTTCATTGTATTAATATGTAACATAGGACATGCTTTTGGCAGGCATGTTGCTGTGCCTTGGTAAAACCTGTGCATTCAGGGCTGGCAAATCTTTGGGCACAGTTCACTCTCATTTTGGGGACCACCATCCCTTTCCAATAGGTACAGAGTTTGAATATTCACAAACAATGATGGTAGAAGCATGACAGGAATTAATATTTTAGATGCTTTTTTTTTTTTAAAGCTCCTGACACTAGCTGAGATTTAAATGTTAGGCCCCTTAAAATGTTTTCATTGTATGCCACATGGTCCCCCCAATTTAAATTATACTCTGCATAGTGCTCTCAATTTACAATATTCTCTGTACAGTGCCCCCAAATCATAGTACGCCCCAGTGAATCCCCAAAACTCATAATACGGCTCAGTGAGTCCTCAAATCACATATGCCCCAATGTTCCCCCAAAATCACATATGCCCCATTGTGCCCCTAAATCACATTATATGGTCCAGTGTCTCCCGAAGTCACATACTATGCCCCAGTGTGCCCTTAAATCACAATGTTCCCAAACCTATGCCCTAGTCTGCCCCTAAAATCACACATGCTCCAGTGTGCCTCCAATCGCATGCCCCAGTGTTCACCCAAATTACATAGTGTACCTCAAATCAGAATGTTCCCAAATCACATATGCCCCTAAAATCACACATGCCCCAGTTTCTCTCCAAATCACTGAATGTTCCCAAATCTCACAATATGCCCCAGTGTGCCCACAAAATCATATATGCCCCAGTGTGCACCCAAAATCACTTATGCCCCAGTGGGCCCCCAAATTATATGCTTGTGTACCCCAAATTCTATTATGCTAATAGTACTACCCCACAATATGAAAATAATTAATATTTGAATAAAGTTTCATGCAGCGCAAAAGTCCATGGGAGGAGCTTCCAGACATGCGCGGCTCAACTTTGGTGGTTTCAGCTATTGCATGCATGGTCCGGGATAGGGAGCTCGGCTAGGGGGGGGGAGGGGTAGTCGTATTGTGCCTGGTACATGTGTGCCCCTAGCATCCCCCTGTCGCTCGGTTTGAGGCCATTACGTACTTCCATACCGCCCAACATTTAAAAATGCTAAATTGGGACGAAATGAGCCATGCTTCTTGTATACATAAACCCTGCCCCGTCCACGACAATACTCCCACTTTTGACAGCTCTGCCGCTTTTGTGGAATCTCCAAAAGGAAAAAATTCGGACCAATTGGGATGTATTCTCAGTGGTGAAATCCTTTTTTATTTTTTAGTTTTCCCCTTAAGAGGAGTCTGCCTGGGGCTAATTTATACAACCCACACACCATATCCTAATATTTCTCTTCGCTCCTTCTTTGTATCTAGATCAGCACTTTGGGCCTCATTCAGAGGCGGTCGGAGGATGCAAGCGGTCGCTCAGAAACTGGGCGGCTACTTGCATCCTGACCGCCCGCCTCTGTTGCGGTCGTTAGGCTGTGGGTTAACACCCACAGCTCTAACGACCGCTCCGGTGATGGTCGCGATGGTCCTATATAGAGTGATCAGTTTGGGATATATTTAGATCAGTCTAAATATATTTTATACTTTGTCTTTACTGCACTGTCTGCTAGTACCTGGGGCTAATCTTGAGGGAAGCTGTGGCAGGATCTGTATACAGACCTTAGCCATCCATTAACATATGAATATATTCTGGGATGGGGCCAATATCCCAAACTGATCACTCTCCTTCATTATGATCCACATTAATATTTTATATTATTTCTCATTTCTACGGTCTATATATACATATACACTTGCTGATCAAGAGCCTTTACAATACTAGTGATGTCTGCTGTATAATTTTTAGAACAGCCACTGTGCTACTATAAGGTAGTTCAGGTCATTTGACCTAAGGGTGATAATTTTATCACCACTGATAAACTATATTCTTTCTGCAATATTTCACCTGACTTCATAATATTTAAGATATTATAATTAGCTTCATGTTTTGTGTGTTTTTTTGTATCTTCTATATGTATTAGTGTTTGTTCACTCCTTGTCTTGTACGTATATATCAGTACTGTTTCTGCCCCTTGGCAGTTTAATAATTTTTGGGTCTGAGTAGGCCTATACCTGCACATGTTATTTTAATGTATAATTAATAAAAGTTATTTTTTATGGAACTGTGATAATTACAATTCACAAGAGTGCCCCTAAAAAGAGAGTTTTCTTTCTTCTTTTTGTCTACATCTATATTTATACTCAAGGGGAGCACCTCCACCTATGTTATTTTTTTATGACCCATATTGGGAGATTACCAGAATAATTGTGGATGAAATTATGAATGTCTGATTAATCATAAATTAGATCCTGTGCTCGAACTACACTTCCCCTTTTCCCTTCCCTTGGTTAGTGACCCCCTTTATTCCAAGCTCGGAATTTAAAGGGTTAAAAAGTGCACTCTTTTTTTTTTACCCCCCTCTAGAACAATTTTTCTTTCGATTTCCATTTGTGTACAAACTACAAAACGGAGCATTTATCTGTTAGCAGCGTCCGATTACAACATGAATGTCCTTAGGCTAACTTAGCAAACCTTTCTTATAATTAAGCACTTCTGTTTGTGTCCCATTGTACTCGTGTTTGCCTAATTTATTCATGGGCCAAGGATTTTAATCACAACCTTGCGCCAGGTTTAGTGCTGATTACCCTTCCCTTCAGCAGCACTTGTGACATATCTGATTGCCGTCTCATGCTGCCACGCTTTGCTTGGCAAGATTCATTGGAGGTTAATTAAATCCATCTTCAAAACAACGAGGGGCCAATGAGCCATATCCTTGTTGCAATAGTAAATTAAATGATGCAATTGTTTCTATCTCCATCATCTGAGAGGGGGTGTAGGCAGGGAGGAGGGCTGAGTTAATGAATTGGTATAAGGAGTCGGGCCCCCGAGCCCCAGGGAGAGGTAGCAGCATGTAGCCGTAAACCAGCGTTTAATTTGTGGCTTCAGATAAAGATTACCGTTATCGGCAGCTGGAAGTCCCACGGGGGCGGGTGGGGGTCTTTGATGTGGAAGATGACACATTTAAAAAAATTAAGAATGTTTTTTATTTATTTTTTTATTCCCACTGGGGATTTACAGCCCTTCTTCCTATTCAGATGCAAATAAATACAACAAGCCTCGCACAATAGAGAGAGCTGAGATAAAGTTCTGTTATGCCTTCACCGTAATTGAAACATACACAAATTAAAAACAATTATCTAGTGAGTGTGTGTGTGTGTTTTTATTAACAGGGCCGAGCGTCATTAATCTAATTAATATCCCAGTCAATCAGACCGGCAATGCTGCTGTGATTGTTGGGAGTGTGTGTTTTATTTCTAGCGTGGCGGCAACTGGCAGCTGCAAGACTCAGCTGGCACGGGATGACAAAAGGATGACAGCAGTACCAGCAGCTCCTGTCCCTCGCTCAATGGGTACTGGAGCCTGCCACTGCCACACCTGCCATTCATCACCTAGCTGACAGCCAGTGTGATAGATGACTATTAAGAAGCTTTTTTTATTTATTTTTTCTCCTACGTTTCCCTGCTTTTTTTTTTTTTTTTTTTTGCGTACATTTCCCGTCAGATCCTCCGATTTTACAGTTTTAGAGTTTTGGTTCCCTGTCTTAAGTTCATCTAAAGGTTGGTGCGGGGGTGGAGGGGAAGGATAGAATGCATGCACATTAAGTAGTGAAGGCCATTAAAATGATTATTATCTTTTTAAGGAGTAATAGAAAGTATCTGCGCACTGAATATAGATGGTTTTAACAATCTGCGAGCTGCTGTGCATGATAGCTGACTCTACCAACATCAACATACAAAAATTATATACACTGCGCTCAGCAGAAAGCTCTAGGTACAGATTGATACAACAATGCCTAAATGCCAATATTTAAACTTGTTTTGCACATATGAGGAACTCTGTATGTTTATTGAACCAATTACATATGTAACTGTACTCAGAATATGACCATACGTATATTAGATGAAATACACCTTAATTTATTGAACAGGTACTACCGTGTTTCCCCGATAATAAGACACTGTCTTATTTTCTTTTTTGTTCAAAAAAACACCATAGGGCTTATTTTCAGGGTAGGTCTTATATTAAATAACATTGACAGCAGTGACTCTTATGCAGGCCCCCTTGTAGCAGTGTCCCTGATTGCAGTGCACTTACCTGACTCGCCGCCGTCCGGGATGTCGCTCTCACTTGGGCGCTGACTGGATCTAACATGATCCAGCAGACGCGGCCGCACAGGATCCTCAGCGCGCGGGTGACGTCATGACGTCACCCGCACACTGCATGACTGGGAACGCTGGTCTCTGCAGCGTTCCCAGCTCAAAATGAGTTTCAGGTAGGTCTTATTTTCGGGGTAGGGCTTAATTTGGACCGGGTTACAAAATTAAGGGTAGGTCTTATTTTCGGGGTAGGTCTTATTATCGGGGAAACACGGTATGAATCTTGTCCTGGTCACAGACCATAAAGAAAAATAAAATAGTTATTTCCAATGTGCTACTAATGGGCGTAGGAACTGATAACCTACTGATCAATAAATCGATATGAGATGCACTTACCCCCTTGGATCCATCAGCAATATGTAATTGGTTCAATACACAATACAATCAGAGTTCCTCATATGTGCAAAACAAGTTTAAATATTGGCATTTAGGCATTGTTGTATCAATCTGTACCTAGAGCTTTCTGCTGAGCGCAGCGTATATAATTTTTGTGTTATTATTTTTTTAATCTTTTCTGCTTTCTTGACACTCTGTAATATCCCATTCAGACAGTTTTTCAAATGATATTTTTAATAGAACACACAGTAAACCTCTATCATACTCATGAGTATCTTATGGAGCTCAATCAGTTGGGACAATTCTGTATTTACAGATGATGGTGCAAACAAATCGGCAGTGTATTGGGGTTCCCCGATTCTGAGAAAAAATAAAGGGTGAATCAGGTTGTCCAACTTGTTGTGTTTCGTTAGCAAATCTGGGCTACACATGGCTAGTGTATGGCACCGATCCGTTTTGGCAACTGTTTCACCAATAGATTTCTTAACATGTGACTAGTAAAATGATGACCCTTTGAGATGCTGTATGGGGACTTTCATGATTTACAGATCTGATCTTTGGATGAGAAAGATCTGCAAATCACTGAAAAATATCATGTTTGGGTGTAAATTTGTGGATCGGAGAATAATTCAATTGGGGGAAAACGCAGAATTGGTGAATCTATGTTGCCGTTTCAATTAGGTGCAAATTCTGTACTGTGGGATATTTTCATGAAGTGCATTTAGAAACGGGCATTGCAGTAATATCGCAGGTTAAGTCTGCAGTGGTCGGCCTATGTGCAGTGCATGAAAGGGCCAAAATGATCCCAATCCCCCAAAAAGTGGGAAATAAGGTAGCAGGACAACGTGGAAGGATGTTAGTGGCCATAAGCAAAGTACAAGAGGCCGTTATGCGGAGTCAAACGCTTTTTGCAACTCTTATAAATGATGGAAAAATGATAGCCACAGGTGTGTTTCAGCAAATTTTTTTATAGTGATTTTTAATTGTAAAATATTGGGTGAGGGAGTTCAAAAACCATTTTCCTATAACTTCAACATCACAACATATATGTCCTACATCAGTGGTTCTCAAGCTCTGCTCTCAAGACCTCACACAGTTTTTACGTTTTGCAGATCACCCAGCAGGTGCACAGGTGTAATCATTACTCAATGACACATTTTAAAAGGTCCACGGGTGGAGCTAATTATTTCACTTGATTCAGTGTAGAGACATGGAAAACATGCACTGTTTGGGGTCCTGAGGACAGAGTTTGAGAACCTGTGTCCTACATCATTAATACAGCAACATTCATGTTCCACATCATTAATACAGCAACATACATGTCCCACATCATTAATACAGCAACATACATGTCCCACATCATTAATACAGCAACATACATGTCCCACATTTATTTAACCCATTTTTCTTTTATATTTTTTGCAGAAAATGAAAGATTACATGTCTTTTATTTACCATATTTTACTATTTAAAAACCTCTGGATGCATTATACATTGGGAAGGGTTCCCCAGGGGTACTGAACAGTGTACTGACATTTTTACATTGAAATAAGTAGGTATAAGTTTGCAGCTTCTTACATACTCTGGATGTGCAAACTAAAAGCAGCGATTTCTACCACTGATATTTGCATCAACACAGATTTTTTAATTGAATTGCAGAAAGTCATGGCTGCGGGTTTTACCTGCGTTAAAAAGTCTTGCTTCCTAGCTGGCGGCTAATTGAATTTCGCCCTTTTTAGCTGTTGTCATATCATGCCTGCCACCCTGGGTTTGAATGGGGAAATTTTGGTCCCTGTTACAGTCTGGGCCCTGAGCTGTTGCCTTTAGTGACCTACGCGGAATCGTGCCTATTATCTCATGCCATTGCATTGCCTACTCCTTTGAGAACTGTAACCATACGTTATTTTTCTGCAAGTCGCCGAAGTGCCTGAAGACCAGTTGACGCTGCCCCCCCCCCAGCAAAAAAAACAACTTTAATTTAACATGATCATTTTTTGTTGCCTCTGCATTGAGGGCTTCCTGTTAAAGATGCTCTATCTAGAGTTATGAGTAGAAATGTAATGTAAGCTGGGCTTGCAGGGATGAGTTACAGAGCTGATTAGCACTTGTGAGGCATGCAATGACCCTGCCTTGGAAGCCGCTAGCAGGGTTAAAAGGATTAATTGTGCAGGGCAGGATATCACTAGCTCCATAAGACCTTAATCACTTCCACTTGAGCTGGAGAAGAGGCAGCCTGAGAAGTGGTCAGTATTTAAATCACTTCAGCTGCAGTGTAGCCAGCTGGATAACAAGCTGATTGCGCTAATGCCCCACTGACATCTGTGGTTTTTACTTTTTGTAGGTTGGGGATATTTATTACTAGACCACATCATAACTTCCAACCGAAAAGTACAGTCCGAGGGATTGCACAATTTACTTACTGGCATTTTAATGGACATTGACGTTTCATTGATTTGTGTAATAATGTAAATACACCCCTAGTCCCGGGCAGCCTGCCTACCTGCGATTTGCTTTAGGTTATTCTGTCAAAAAGTGTTTAATATTAATATAACATCAGTACAAGCCAATTAGAAGTTATTTAAGGAGCATATGAAGAATGTTAACATTAATATATGTCAAAGGCTCTGTGCTACGAAGCCGAATAGTGTACAGAATTGCACAATGTGGATGAAGGGGCAGGGGGTTAATTCGTAGTAACTCAAATGACTACATTCTCAGCTTTTCACCTGTATTGCAGTGGAATGTCTACATAACACTGCATGGAATTAGTATGTAATACCGCCGGTTCAAATCCCAAACAGCAGGATATCCCGACGCTGGCTGGTAAGTACCCCCCTAACCCTCTCTTAGGGATGCCTAACCCAAAAACTCCCAGGGTGGTGCCTAAACCTAACCCTCTCGGGGGGGGGGGGGGGCTAACCCTGACCTTCCTCCCCCCCAAAACCTAACCCGCCGCACCCCCCCATCCCGGAGCTAACGCAAAGGACTCCCCAGACTTTCCTTGTTCGGGCTGTACTTCGCCGTTCCGGTGTCGGGATTCAGATGGGCGTCAGTATTTTGACACCTATCTGAAGTCCCCCGTCGGGCTTCTCGTGTCAGGATATAGACCTGCAGCATTTAGTCCGCCGTTCTATAAGCTGCATCCCCACTGCATAGTGTATTTTGCCGTCATGGTTCATATTTGATTTTTCATTTTGGGGCTTTGTAGACTTTTATCACAACACATTCTTGAGAAAATCTGTGATACACTGTGGCCCCCATTTATTAATGATCGCAATTCGATCTGGGCATGACATTACCGCCATGATGGCATTGCAATATGCGATCATCGCACCCGGATGTATTATCTGGCACATGCAGGGACACAGGCTCCAGCAATGTGCCCAGAGAGCTGCCGGGGCTGGTGCGCATGCGTAGTCCAGTTGACTACACATGCACGGCGGGGAGGGTTCTGGATAATTATGACCGGTGTAGCCTGGAAACCCCTCTCCCTAGCCCACATCATGATGCTCACAACTGAAATGGCATATAATACAATAGTTGCATGTTTTTAAGATGCCCTCAGTATCACAAATGAAATTATTAGCTCGACCTGTTGATCTTTTAAAATGTCAGTCAGTAATGAATACACTTGTGCACCAACTAGAAGATCTGGAAAACATGTACTGTTAATAATCTGCAATGGAGTCCACATCTGAAATAAAAACATATAGCTCAGACAGAATGGCTCTACTTCCTCATAGAATGGTTTACTGTTATTGCTGGTCCTGTATACAGTATGTCAGAATTATTACATACCGTACATTACTGTAAACTGTACTTCATATGCCGTATATTAAAGCTGGTTTAGTGCTGATTATGCCCTCTTAAAGGACTGGCCACACTTGCTTTAAAATCAAGCATTTGGAAACATATCTTTAGAAATCCTGCGTTTGCCATTGTTGCAGATGTATAATAGACTACATTAAGAATAAACCATACAACTGTAACACATCATAATTTGTGTGCCATATTTCTATATGGGTTGTTCTCTCATTTGTTAATTAGAGCTATTTGGAGGGGACTGGTTCCGCGCACTACCACTGTTTAGGTTTTATCACACACGGATGGTCATACTCTGACTGTGATTGAAGTAGATGTTAACAATAAGAAAATGTTGAAACTTAGACCTTTTGGAAACACTGTACTGTGGATTCCATATGTCTCAACATTTACAGTCTGAGTCCGGGACAGCAGGTGTTTTAGCAGACAGCGACAGCTACGGCGTGCCTAACGGTCAGACAATCTGACCGTTCATACATTGCCCAGGCTATCCGCGCTGCTATCTTGCAGATAGCAGCGCCGATAATGACAGGCGCATTTACCGCCAAACCCACGATCATACATCGGATACAAGCGGTATCAGCGCACATCATGTGCGCTGATACCGCTTCTGAGCTTCTTACACCTCCCCCAATATGTGCATGGTTAGGTTTTCAAGTTAGTTTGTAGTCGCCCCAAGTGTTTTATACCCCAATACAGTAATTCCCCCTCCCCTATATCCTAGCTTTCCCTGGGCACAAGATACCACAACACCCAGTTGGATAAAACCACTAAATGTAAATGTATCCCTAATTTGTTATTTATTATTTAGTAAATGTACATTATTACTTTTTGTTATATAGTATCAAAATATTTCTCAGCACCTTTTATTCACATTATTCCCTGCCCCAGAAGCATGACATGGCTCCTCCCCTCCACACTCCTGGTGGGCCAGTGTCCTTCATGGCTCAGTATGGGCTGGTTACGAAGGTGTTGAGTACCTGCGCTCGCACCTGGCTTCTGTATCTATATTGTACATAAACCCTTAACCACCATCACTCGTTTTTTTTTTTTCTTGTTGTTTTTTTTTGTAATATATTAATGTACAATGTAAAAAATAAAAATATATTTTTGCAAATTGCTTCAACCTGAGCACCTGCCGCCCTAGGCCCTGCATGGTAATATATTCTCATTTTGATATATTTCTACAAATTCATGGAGCAGCAATAATCTTTCAGTCTGTTCTGTGTTTGCGGATACAGAAACGTTAATACGATTAGATTCCTTGTTTTTGTTATGCGTTGATGAAACATTTGCATCAAGTTGATTGCATTGTGCAGTTTTAGTTTGTATCAGTCACTGTAATATGGCAGAGTCTAGCAAGCAACCAATAACTAAATTCCTGAATGTAATGTGCAATGGCTGTTCTGACAACTAAAGAATTAACAGATTACATTCCAGCACTAGGCGCGAAGATCTGTATGATTGTTACTAATCTGTACTAATATAATAAGAACGTCGTGTCTGTCTGTTACAAGTTGGCACAAAAATAACCTGCACTTTGTTTCATCTCGATCCGTGAAGTGAAAGCTGAGCAATAACAAAAACAGACGTTATTGTTCTCATCAGTGCAAGAAATGTGTGGCACCATGTGCGCGGCCGGTAAGGGGTAGGGGAAGAGGTGCTTTGGGCCTGCTGTCGCTTGAATAGGATAGGATACATAGCAGTCTGTGCACAGGGCACACAGTGACATTAGTGTGAGTGGTGGGTGAATAGGATAGGCTACATAGCAGTCTGTGCACAGGGCACACAGTGACATTGGTGTGAGTGGTGGGTGAATAGAATAGGCTACATAGCAGTCTGTGCACAGGGCACACAGTGACATTGGTGTGAGTGGTGGGTGAATAGAATAGGCTACATAGCAGTCTGTGCACAGGGCACACAGTGACATTGGTGTGAGAGGTGGGTGAATAGAATAGGCTACATAGCAGTCTGTGCACAGGGCACACAGTGACATTGGTGTGAGAGGTGGGTGAATAGAATAGGCTACATAGCAGTCTGTGCACAGGGCACACAGTGACATTGGTGTGAGTGGTGGGTGAATAGGATAGGCTACATAGCAGTCTGTCACCTCAGCTCTAGACAGGTTGCACAGTTTCAATGTAGAACCAAATTATTGGGAACATAGCTATAACCTGTAAACTGTGTGTATCAAGTTAGTGCCCCTTATGCAATGCCTCTGTAGTTGTGCCCCTTATGCAGAGCCCCCTGTAGTTGTGCCCCTTATGCAGGGCCCCCTGTAGATGTGCCTATGTGCCGTACCCCTTAAGCAGTGCCCTCCCCAGTACTTACCTGACCACGCTGGGCATCGCGGACTACACATGCCCGCCGTTTGGTGCATTCAGCTGACTGGATCTAATTTGATGATCCAGCAGACGCGGCCGCGCATGCTCCTCGCAATGCAGGTGACATAATCCGCGCACTGCTTCTTTACCCTGTGATCACTTCAGAGGCCAGCATTCATAGTTGCAGGGGCGTAGCAATGGCCCCCCGGCGCCCCCAAGCCACCGCAGGGTCTGCCGGGGCCATTGTTATGCCACGGGCCACCAGTCTGTATAGCGCTGCTGGTCACGTAGGCCACTCCTGCGATAGGACTCCTATGCAAAGCAATACAACTAGAACACCTCAAATAAAAATGTTGGCAGAAGCGATTTCATTAGCCGTGGGCAACAGCTAGTGTATATACAGTATAAAGTCACAGATGACGCTGTAGTTTTGAACTGGGCTGATGAATATCAGTATTTATGCTTGGTGTATAAATGCCATTTAGTTCAGCAATAGGCAGCAATTATTTCTGTTATACCCTGGTATGACACTGCCTGTTTGATATTTTAGCTGCTGGAAGGGTTAACGTGTCCTAATCACACACGCTTCCGACCAACAGACAATTTTACAACTGTATTATTTGGAGCTAGAAAAGATTGGTCTGTGATATTGACAACAACATCTCCTAATAACAGAGCCTTTTCATTTACTGAATGACAATGTGCCGTTAGCGCGCAGGCACAAGCCGTTCTTTGTGTATCTTAACAGTGCTTGTACACAGTGATGTCAGTCAATTTCTGACCTCTACAGTCTAGTATTATTTTCGGCACAGTAATAGATTTCTCCCCGGCGGTCACGTCCTCGCTAATAGAATCCTTCAATTTGGCTGTGTTCTATCATGTCCCTGCTGGCTATTGAATTAGAGTTACTGGGATTTATTCAGAAATCTGCTTGGCATCATTTATGGTCCCATTAAATATACTTAAGAATGGTGCTTTATAATTAAGTGGTTCTTCAGATGCGGCGCTAGCAACACTTGAGGAAAAGTACACGAAGTAACACGTGCTTATTTGCATATAGTCTAGTTGCATACAGTTAGTGGACAAAAATAATTAAAACCACTTAGGAGAGAGTACTGGGCCTCTGCTTGCAGTCTGTGGGCCTCATTCTGACGTGGACAGATTTAGCATCGCTGCTGCGCCTACTGAATATTTCAGTGATTCGCAGCTGTGTCAGAGGACGCAGCCATCAGATCATTTGCGTGAACATTAGCAGTCTGAGTGACCCTCAGATTACTCAGGGTGGCCGTGGTTTTACGCTGCCGTGGCCAGGAAGTCTGCATCAGAAGGGACAGCCACTGGCCTCGGCGCTCCTCCGTTTTGTGGAATGGACACGGTCGCCGCTCCCAAACAGCTCCAATCAAGCTGTGGCTCGGGGGGGCACCGCGAGCGATCATGTAGGACCCGCTCTGCACAAGTGCAGAATGGGGTCCTGCGCAGATGTCTCACCATCTAATTTATACGTAAACCATCGAGTTAAAGCACAAATCCATATCGGGCCCTGTATGCGGCATAGCCTTAAGTCTGCCGTTGTGTGGAATTTTGCTGGAGAGATGCAGCAGCATCCATAGGGAAGTCTCCCAACTGACACCTATTGATGGTAACAAAAACGCAGTCTCCTGTGACGCACAATATACTAATGCTCCTCTGTCGTCGGCAAAGAAATACCCCTACATGGGGCAATGATGATCACTGAATATCATTAGGTAGCTATTAGCATGGACCTTGCATTCTAATGGAGTGATTGAACTGAAACCATACCTGGAGAGTTAACCACACAACATTACGGAAGGTATACGTATAGGAAGCCGGCGGACGAAATGCCAACCGCCGGCTTCCAGACTAAATCTAGACGCCTGTCATTTTACCGACGCTGGAGACCAGCGCCCGGCATCCCAATCGAGCGGATGCCGGGCGTCTCAGCGGACAGCCGCGGGGGGCGTAGGGTTAGGTTTAGGGCTCCCAGGGGGATTTAGGTTAGGCACCCCCCGGGAGGTTAGGTTAGGGGGAGGGAGGGTTAGGGTTAGGCACCCCAGTGGGGGGGGAGGTTAGGGTTAGGCACCCCCACGGGGGACTTGGGATTAGGCGGCGGGGAAGGGGGGTTAGGTTTAGGCACTTAGAGGGGGGATCAGAGCTAGGCACAGGGATGGGAGGTTAGGGTTAGGCACCCCTAAGGAGGGTTAGGGGGAAAAATAGGTTAGTTTATACTTGCCTAGGGACGATCTGATTTCCTCCTCTGTCGGCCAGCCTCTGTCGGGATTTGAACCGCCGTCCAGGGGTCCAGCGGTAATTCATACCGATTCCTTATGGGACAGTCAGAACCCTGCATTTTTGGAAATAAGCGCCCTGGGTTGTAGCATTCTCTGCACGACCATCAGCCATATTGTCAACATGTTGATGGATGATTCATCGGACCATGTTACCTTCTTCCATTGCTTGGTAGCTCCTTACCTGTTCTCAAGGCACCAGTTAAGTCACAAGTATGCATTGTGAGGTGTGGTGAGCGGTTTATGCCCTACTACTAGACTATGATATTGTGTTATGTTCAGTTCCCACCAGGCTGTTTTTGATGAAACTTTTGACACAGGATGAAATTTGCAGTCCATACATCTCCATTTACTTACCTGTTTTGATTTGTCCTTAATGCACGGATATAGCCTGGAGTGTGAGATTCCTCCTAGTGTTGCCCTTTCCCGGCTGATGGTTTCCCTCAGAGTTCCATGCAGAGACCAGCTCAGACAATGTTGCTCGTGAAACATTAGGAAGTTGTACTGTGTGGTCATTGGAGCACCTGCCAAACGCGCTCAAACAATCCCTTAAATGAACACTCAGGTCTCCTGCTGCTGTGCTAGCCATGATTATAGGCAACATGGGGCAAGCATTTCTATACATGTCCCTGTCCATGGTCAGAGGTTTGCCTAATTAACACATGAGCCACACCAGTGTGGAACCTGTGCTTTCAATATGCTTGTTTCCATTTTAATTTTGTCACCTACCCGTATATGTCTAATTCAAAGTTGGAGATCAAATATTCTCAATTTATTGCGATCAACACTATACAATCAACCTTTTGGATTACAAAGTACAGGGACTTCCATTTTCTGATTCAGCATATAGGGTCATGACCAAAAATATTGGCGTCTCGACACTTTTCTTCAAATAGCTCACCATTTTATCTAAATATAAGTTTATATTAACAACAGTATTTTGACCTCACCACTCTTTGTATGTTCATATCACAGAACCTTTGTTTTTGATTCAGAACTTGTTACTGGCATTAACAAGTTTGACACCCTAAACATATTATTTGGTGGGCACAGCCTTTGGTCAACATATCTTCAATAAACCGCTTGCTATAGCCATGGTTGTGCCTCCTGCTACTAACAGTTTGTCCAACTCCTCCTCTTGTGCAAACTGTTCCAGTACTTCCAGATTTTAAGGGTTCTCCCAACTGTTCTAGGTCTGTTTTGAGTCATTGTCCTGCTTGAAAGACCCATGACCTTCAACGGAGACCTAGCTTTCTGACTCTGTGTTCAACGTTGCGCTCAAAGTATGTGATACCCAGATTTCATGATGCCATGCTCTTATGTAAGACTCATGGCCTGATTGAGAGGTGCACGCAGTGGCCAGCTGTTGCATCATTTTGCAGTGATATGCATATGCTAGTTTCAGCCTCGCCCTTGTGTACTAGCGTGCATCGGATTGTGCAAGCCGTGAGACGCCCCATTTTCAGTGTGCCCATGCACGCTGCAACACCGCCGGTGGTTCTGACCAATCCACCATCTGCGCACCATTGGCACTTGCACCAGCCCTACGACAGGTGCAGTTTGTCCATCTAGGCATGCGTTGCTGCATCTGAGAACACATGCCAACAACACTCAATTAGCATGCCAACGTGGCAGATTTTTTTTTGCATTCTCTTCAGGTCATCTCCCAGTCACCACCCAGGAGCGCCCATGGTTTTCCCTCGCCAGTATTGATACCCGCCGTTCCATATGCAACAGCGCATTTGTGGGTACACACAGGGTAACGCATGCGTCATAGGGGTTTCCAAATTATTTTGTGCAGTAGCAAATAATCACTCATGAACATCTGCATTGCGTGTACTTCTGAATCAGGCTCCCAGGGAAAGATTTTGCCATAGCAACCCATAAATCCTCATTAAAGCTTCTCCATGTTTGATCATAGGAGAAGTAGTTGTTTTCCTTTAAAAATTTCATTTATATGTAATTCACACAGAAAAAACCCCCAAATCCTGGCTTTTACCCGGCATTTGATGCACGGGTTTCTTTGCTGTTCCCAGCTTGTACCCCCTTCACACAGAAAAGCAAATCCCCGGGTCAAGCATTTGGACCCGGTAATTTGCGGATCAACCCGGGTATTTCTTGTGTGAAGGGGTCAACCCAGATCAAAATTCCCAGGCTTCGACCCGGGTTGACTCTTTTATACAGAAAAATTACCCGTGTTAATCAGCAAATTACCGAGTCCAAATGCTTGACCCGGGAGTTTGCTTTTCTGTGTGAAAGGGGAATTATCGGCAAAATCTAGCGATAATGTGTTATATCAAAAAGCTCTAATTTGGTCTCCTCTGTCCCAGAATGATCATAGCTTTGTTCAGGTTTGTTTGAGATCTGACCATACCACCATCATGTTTAGCTGGTGATGGATGGGTCCAGTTGAACATTTTTCTAGAAGGAATGGTGCATTATTTGAAAAGATTAAAGGGGTTGCACATGTTTTTGTTTTTTTTGTTTTTTTTTCTTTGCCGTGGATGCAGGTGCTGGAAGATAATCTGTTTATGATTTTGTTGGGTTTTTTTGTATCTTTGTGTAAATTTAAAAAAAAAAATTTGGTTATTTGGCATTTTGTAAAAGGTGATTGTGACCAGACGCCTTTCGCCTAGGCCGTCCCTGGTGGCCGCCTGTCACTAACTCCGCCCACTGCGCCGTGGGCGTTTAACCAAACTCTACCATCGGCGTTTGGAACCTCTTTTTACGTACAGTCAGGCTCCTATGTCGGCGCCTGGAACCGCTTCTGCTGCGTATGCGTTTGACTATCTGCGGACACACCTCCTGTTTGGTGTCGGCTGTTCCCACCTGATCCCTCGCAATGGACCTGGTCTGCACGGTAGCTGGCAGAGGGCTTGAACTTGGAGACACGGAGCTCTTACCCAGAACAGCAGAACGGAATAGCGTTTTGCGCAATTCTGTTGGTCGCAGGATTGAGATACCATTGAAGTCAGGCAAGGTGTTTATTGCTCAAAGTCTTAAAAAAGACCCTCCCTTCAGATTGAAGGGGAATATCAGCATACAAGATTTTCAAAGATGTACCACATACAGGGCTCACACGCCCTCTTTTTATGCCACTCTAATACACATTACCACAGGGGGTAAGCCCGCTCTGTGGTTTCCAACCAATCATCATAAGTGCATGTGCTGGCCACATGCACGTTTAACATTGTCCTCTATGGACAGGGGGGAGTGGTCACTCCCCTGAGCCTGAGACTATCTGGGGTTTTGGTCGCCACCCAGGAGTCGGCTCGTCTAGGGCCGGGGGAAGGTTTCCCTCCCAAAGCCTACTTCCAGGAATCTGCTAAGGGACCAAGCTTCCTACTTCTGCCTGAATCTGAGCTCCAGAGGTGGGCAAGCAGGGTTCCGGGGCACGGTTTCCTGACCATGGAAGGGAAGCGATTTGAAGCTCCCTAAACCCACTTAGCTGGCTGCATTAGCCAGCTACCTATGCACCTCCTCATACCACTTCCATGCATGAGGCTGCATAGGAGAACATTTTATTCCCCTAGGGAGGAGGCTGGGGGACCCAGCAGCCCACAGAGAGCTCCGGATCCCCCTGGACCTTCACAGACCACAGGTAAGTGCACTTTACTTAAATGATACATTTAAAATACATTGTTTTATACATATACACCAAGCCTGTGCCCTGCATCAGACTGTTACACACTGCAGCACTGTAGCCCAGGACCTGCTGTCCTAGCTCAGTGCTGCACAAATCATTTTGAATGCATTTATTTTTATTTATTTCTTACACTGCTCAGCACTGGGTTCCCCTTAGCCCTGCAGTCCTGGACTGCTGGGGCTCTCTGCTGTACCCTGCTCACAGCGCTGGGGGTCCGGGGAGCTGGCTCTCCCTGTCCCCCAGCGTGCAGCCACTTGGCCATGCTGCTGGGGCCCCCGGGAGCTAGGCTCCCGGTCCCCAGCGCACCCTCTAACACTGCACAGGGAGCCGGCTAGCCCGGTCCCCCTGTGCACCCTATCTTGGCCAGTCACGATGCACTGGGAGCCGGCTTCTCCGGTCTCCCCGTGTGTGGCCTCTCCTCCGGCACTGGGGTATCAGGAGCTAGTGCTCCTGACCCCCAGCGTGCAGCTATGGCGGTTCTCCCCTCTGTGCCACGCACCGAGGGTTAACTGCCAGCCCCGCTGCGTTTTACAGCTGGGGCACCGGGAGCGATCAGCACAACTTGGGGGAGCCGGCTATCCCGGTCCCCGCCCCTTGAGCTACTTAGCCCTGCAGTCCGGGACGATCGTATCCTGGCTGCAGTAGCTCCCTGCTGCCCTGGGCGCCAGGAGCTCTGTTCCCGGTCCCCAGCGGTCAGCATCCCGCCCTGCCCTCCGCTGCCTGGCCGCAGTAAGCAGCCGGCACGGAGAGACCAGCGGCGTCCCTGTGGAGCTGGGACGCCGGGAGTCAAACTCCTGGGTCCCGGCGTGGAGCGCAGAGTGGCTCCCTGCCCTCCGTTCTCCCCCCGGTGTGGCACACCGGAGGCTACCTCGTCCCTGCCGTGGCCGCCAGAGCAGGGTTGGACCGCGGCAGGAGAATGCATAAATTAAAACATTTCATTTAAAACCCTCGGCGCCTAGCGCCGCAAATACATTTTAAATATGGTGCCCAGCGCCTGTTGTCCAATTAAAAATGGCGCCGCAGCACAGGGGTTAACCCATTCAGTGCCGCAGCCGCCATTCCCCATGTGAGGCCGGCCTCCGGCCACAGTGATAAAATAAATTGTTTGCACAACTCTCTTGTCTGAATTACAGCCTCTCGACCAACAGAGTGCATTCAGGGGTTTTTGCTTTTCCTGCACCTAACCTTTAATAGCTTTTGTGGTTGCTGGGCATATGGGATGTTTTTTGTTTGTTGGCAAAAAATTAATTATCTAACTTTTGCCTACTTGCTTACTCTACTGAAACTGCAGCAGACTCCCCAGTTTCGGCAAGTTTTATGCTGGGTACACACTGGCAGATACATTGGTTGATCAATTGATCGACCCAATATACTTTATCCCTGTCGGCCAGTGTACCAGCGATATGTCTCTGAACAACTTCGCTCAGACATATCGCGTCGGCTGTGCTGCATGGCCGATGTCCGCTATATCTGAAGATATATCTGTCAATCATGCTGTGTGTGCCATCAGCCAACCGCCTGTGCACTTTAAGCCGAGGGGAGGGGGTTGTGTCGCGACCCGTGGCCAGATGGAAGATGATGGTGGTTCAGTGTGTATGAACAACCATTGTCTGCAGTTCACTCGATCTGCAAATATATGTTAGGTGTGTACCCAACTTTAGAAACATATGTTCTTATCTGCCCACAAATTCTATTGACCCATCTAGTCTGCCCTCCCAGAAAAGCAGGGAACCCTTCCGTTACCAGATGGAGATGGACAAGACATGCTTGTGATGTGACTCACAGGGAATTGCGTCGTTATAACCCTGCCGCCACTGATTTTCTGTTATTTGTATCACAATCCACATCACCTTGCCCCACATGACTCTCCCACCCCCTGCAATAGCCTCTTGGATCCCCACTATAAGTTGGAATAAGTGTATACTTTGCATATGCTATCACTGTATACAGCAAGCCTCAATCTAGCCTGTAGGGTCAGAACCCAGAATTAAGCAGACTGATTACAAGTTTAAAAGGACAAAAATAGTGTTTTCTCAGTTTCCTTACATAACCCAAGGCCCATTTATCTCTTGGCTAACAATTGTGTTAACATTGGTTTTTCATGATATGCGTTAGCCAATATATGGCACTTAAAATCACGGTTACATTTTCCATTAAACTTTTGCTGTACAAGTCTGATGTCAGGATAAATTTAGTGTTTTGTTGATATACACTTCATGCAACACAGTGATTAGCATTGACAGAGTGTTTGCAGTTAAAATTAATTGGCACGTTATTGAGCTGAAGGAATAAAACAAGTTGATCTAAATATATTGTCCTATTGGGTATCCTGTAAAACAGCCACATCATACAGTGCAGCAACCAATTTGAACAGATTTCACGGTTTCTACACACTTGCAAAGCTGTCACCAATTTCCAGTGATCCTCCTAGAATTTTTAAGGCTTGTCCCTGACTGGGTCCAAGCTAATTTTTTTTTTTTAATAACTATATGGTCACGTTTTTTTGTTGGGCTGTGTTGGGTGAGCTCCTCGGTTTCATTAGTATTCCGCATGCTTTAGGCAGTGATGCACTTAATGATCCCATCTATGCATTACTATATAATATGTAACCGTGGCCCAGCAAAATAATCAGTTGGCAGTTTGGAAAGGACATTTCTAACCTAGCTACTTGTGACTTTAATGTGCAATAGTTGAGCACAGCACACAGATTTGGGTTTAAAAAAAAACAAAACTTTTTTTTGTGATTTTTATACAAATGTTTATTTTTTGTATGCATGGATTACAGCCAGTCATTTAATTTTGTATTTTTGTGTGAATTATTAAATGTATGCAAATTTTTTTTTGTATGGCACTCTGATATTTTTATCATTATTTAAAGTGTTCTAATTAATAAGACCGGACGTATGTATTGTAGAATAAATGAGTGGAAATGGTTAAATCCTTTAGCAACAAATACTGGTTATTTAACAAGAAATGGGAATATAATATTGGCATTGGTGTAATGCGATCTATTATCGGTAAATCGTTCACGATGGGAAGTAGTGAAAAGTGTAGTTGTCAGATTTCATTACAGCTGCACAAGTGATAAACTGGCTTTTTCTCCTGCCTGAGATGAATCGTCCCTCTCGCCTAGTTTTCAGTTTCCTCAATTGGCCTATTTAAATGAATGTATGGTAATGGGTCAACATTCAACAGGCCCTCTGCGTTGTCTGCAACGTGGGGAAATGGTATCTAAACCTTCTATTGTCTCTTGTTGGAAGTTGGAACGGCCATTGTTGCGTTGCCTTCCCAGTGTGCTATAGAATAGGCAGATTTAAGGATGTCAATCAAGCCTTGTAAATTCCTCAGCTTGGACAACCCCACAATATGAAGTTAGCAGTGTAAACAGGTGCAATGTAATGAGCTCAGGCCAGGTTTACAGGACGCCTCATATCACTGGAAGACAAAAATAAAAGTTTTCGTTTGAAGTGTGTTTCATTTACCAATTTGACACTATTCTTCATGGGGCGACATCCACATGAATGTGATCTATTCCCAGCCAGATCTAATGTTTAATGATGTCTCAGCTCTAAGATGAACCACACAGCTGAAACCATTGTAACGGTTTATTGCCGCTTATCTTTAATGGCTTGGTAATTTAAATGCATGGCGTTCAGGGTACTACTACACCGTCCGTCCCTTTTACAAACACACTCTTTTCAGCTTTGCTGAGAAATGAGATCTACGGAACATCTGTCTGAGGCAGGAATCGGCCCCCGGCTCAGCGCTGTACTACCCTGCCTCCCTGCACTCTTTGTTTCCCCGGCTTTGTTGCCGATTTCATGCTATCAGAGGGGCTGCATGTTTTCCTGCTTCAAGTTGTCAGACAAATAAAAGCTTTGGATACAGGGTCACATTCAGAGGGATGGGCATGAAAAATTGGTAAACTATTTTTAAGGCCACCCAGCTGACTGGCAGTTTGACTTGTGCACGCGACAATCAGAATTGCATTGATGGTCCCATTACTGGAGGAATTTATCATATTATGCTGGAAACTCAATATTATTATAAACCATTTAATGAAAGCGCAAAAAAAGTTTTAATGCATACTAGAGTGGGGGCTATTTAATACTTATTTATGTGACCCCAGTACACTTTTTTAATATTGTAATTGGAAACCGTACAAGTCTTTGGGTTGTACTGGAGTGGACTCATCACTCTTGTTGTTTATTGAAAGATATTCAGCAGAACACGGAACCATGCACAGGAGCAATGTTGGAGACTAATGTGCTTAGGTCTAGCCATCCTGACAGACCGTTTGGGTTGAGTATAAATGCATTAGACTAGAGTTTCTCAAATTATGTTCTCAAGGCACCCTAATAGTCCAGGTTTTAAGGCTATATATACTTTAGCACAGGTGACTTAAATACTAGTACTAGCTTAGTCCGTTTGGTTTGATCATTTGACTTCAAGGGTGGATATACTTTTAAACCTGGACTTTTATGGTACCTTGAGGACTGACTTTTGGAAAACTTGCATTAGACCTATAATGTTGCACCTGACTCTGTTAGGATTAGTTGAACACTTGTGATTGGTTGGATTCGGGATACTACTCATGCAACACAGCATGAAATACATTCTGTGGGGACCCTGAGAACGCACCAAGGATAAAGGGGATAGATAGGAAAATAAGTCCTTTTGTGATACACCCTGTAATTAATTGTGGCCCTCTGTGATATACAACTTGTGTCCAAATACACCTCAAATCGCACCAAATAGCCCCATTTAGCATGGCACGGACTTTGCGACTTAGCACCAAAACACTAATCGTATGCATCTAGTACACTATAAGTGAGCTAAGATGCAAAATTTAAGAAAATGTACACAATTTAGGGTACAAAGGCAAAAGACAGGTCTGATACGAGTGACCTGCGCCATGCATCATTATGGTTAATTTGTGAACTGATAAAATTACGCCAGTGTAACTGGTAGTGCAGTGCTGCAGTTGTTTATACCCTAAGACACAGGTTCCCAAACTCCGACCTCAAGGCACCCTAACAGTCCAAGTTTTAAGGATAACCATGTTTGGGCAAAGGTTACTTAATTAGCACCACAGTCTTTTGATTGAACCATATGTGCTGAACCCTGGATAGCCTTAAAACCTGGACCATTAGGGTGGCTTGAGGAACGAGTTTGGGACCCTTTGCCATAAGATGTGCATTCGGTTTGTAATTGGGATTCTGGGATATACCACTACAACTACCCAGCTTTATGTTCTTGTTCATCCATTTGCCTTATACTTGGCTAATCAGTGTTGCAGCTTAAAACTGACCGCTGAGTGGCCCGTTAATTTGACTTTGTACGAGGCTGTCTAAGGGCCGAAATGACTAATCCCTGTAGTGCAGGAAAACTCATCTACTTGTAAAAAGCCATTACTTTGACCTTAGATCTTGGTTATACTCTCCATTATCTGACGGACTGGAAACCTTATATTCTACTGGTACATGGCAGTAGTCTTTCCGAAATACGTAGAGGACAGAGGAGGCAAACCGCTTACCTTGTGCCAAAACTGAGCAGTAAGTACATTAAACTCTGTTCAATCAGACGTTATAGGATTACTGCACTTCAGCTTCTCATCATATCCCTCAAATACTCCTTTAAAGACTTGCAAGGTGACATAGAAAAAGTGTTATCCACTAAAGTGTGATACCAATTAAACATTTTCAATTTACTGCGTCCCTTAAAAGGTATAACTTCCGACGGCCCTTTGTACGAGGCAAGGAACCGGGCCAGGACATTCTGGTAAAGTGCTGCCCAGGTATTTACATCAAGAAGGCAGCATTTTACCACTAAGCGCATAGCATAAGTCAGTCGACAGGTGGACGGGCATGTTTTAAAATGCCTGTGAGCAGTACATAGTGGCACAAGAACATGCAGGAGTATATACATCTCAATATAATGCTCAACCAAGTTTGAATGTACAATATGGGCCTAATGCATAGTTTGATGTTAATAAAGGGATATGTTGCTCCCGAGCTGCTTATACATCCATATACAGAGTTGTAAGCATGTAGCTGTACGGCCGCCTCCTACGTGCACCTGGGATTCGCTACTAGTTTTCATCCTTAGTGTGTACTTGCACCTACCCTATGAGGGTCCAATGAAACGCGTGAAAACAGCTGTATTTATGCTTACTACCAACTCTGCATGGCCTACCATTCCATTAATTCGCTCTGATCTACATGATGACGCCCAGTTTCTGCCTAGTTCTGCCTTTTTCATCATAAGCGTAGATGCGATAGGTAAGACTTGAGTATGCACAAAGCGAAAAGCATGCATAATACATTCCGCAAGTGTCCTTTAGCTCTGCATCTTCCCCTGTGAGCAGTCATTGACTAGAACCCATGTAACTAGGAGGGGATCAGTATGAAATACCGCCGGACGCACGGTTCAAATCCCGCCGCTGGAAGACCGGCAGTGAAGATCCCGACAGGTAAGTATTTCTACTATTACTAACCTAACCCTCCCTTAGGGGTGCCTAACCCTAACAAAAGTGCTTAACCCTAACCCCCCTTCCCCGCAGCCTAAACCTAAGTCCCCCCCGGGAGCCCCTAACCTACGCCTGTCATTTTACCTACGCCGGGAGCCTGACGTCCGGCATCCTGGTCGAAGGTAAGCTGGATGCGGACAGCCACGGGGGGTGAGAGTTAGGTTAGGTGCTCCCAAGGGGGGGGAAGGGTTAGACTAGGGGAAGGGGGGGTTTAGGGTTAGGCACCTCCCTGGGAGGGTTAGGTTAGGCAGCGGGGAAGGGGGGGGTTAGGGTTAGGCACCCCTAAAGGAGGGTTAGGGGGGGTTAGGTTAGTTTATACTTACCTTTAGTGCAGTCGGAATCTTCACGGTGCTGGTCTTCTGGCGTCGGGATTTGAACCTCTAGTATGGAGCGATGGATATTAAAGATCTACACTTTGGCATTTGTTCTGTATCAATTTTGATGTCTGCCTCATTTAGAAGCATGAATGCTCAGTAACATTTAATGGGAGATATTTGGGAACTCACACATAAGTACATAGGCATTTGAAATGCGTTAAAGGATGGGAGTCTAACATGGTGTTACAGCGACTGTGTAGTTCATGTGTGTCCCGGATTAAAGGGATATTATGGCTAGCCTATTTATACATGATTCCAGTCATAATTTTAATGTGTGTCTCAACAAATTGCATGGCAGGCATATCAGTAGGTGCATCACCACGTTGCAGAAAGGCTGGGAACCACTATTCTTACATATAGTTGAACAATAGAAAAAAAGAGAGATTCCAGCACACTGCAGCAATATCAACAAAAATACTTGAATCCTACATGATAATAGAAATTCAGAGGTATTGGTTACATACATTTGCAAATATATGAAGTTTTTTTGTTGATATTGCTGCAGTGTGCTGGAGGGAATATCCCTTTTTTTTCTGTGGTTCAGTATAAACCCCGCCTTTACAAGCACCTGTGTAATGTCATTAAGCTGATGTGAGCGACCGCCATATTTTTTGTATATAGTTGAACAATACCAGTAAATTGTTTAATGTTTGTTAGAAGTACAATGTTTGTTCTTGTATGTATTTCACCATTCTTTTTTTTTTTTTTTTCCTTTCTATGGTAATGTATGCATTGTACTCATTCTTTGGGGTCTATCTACTAAGCTTTAGAGAGAGAGAGTAATTGAACAGAGATAAAGTACCAACCAATCAGCTCCTGTCACTTTACATGCTTAGTTTGAAAAATGATAGGAGCTGATTGGTTGGCACTTTATCTCTCTCCATGGCATAGTACTTAGGACCTGATTCAGAGCCGCTCGTAAGCGGCCTCTCGTTCGCTCCGAGCAATGTTTGCCCAACTGCGCATGCGTACGGATCGTTATACACATGTTCGAACCAGTCAGTGCGGTCGAAAATCATGTGCTCGCAAAATAGCGAATGCCTGATAATTTGAGTGACAGAATGAGGCGTATGTGGGTGGTAAAGGGAGAAGGTGCTTGAAAACGGGGAGTGGAGAATAGAACGCAGGCGTGCTTAAAGGTCAAAACGGGCGTTTTATGGGTGTGCATAATTAAAACAGCAGCGTCATTGACCACGTCACTGGGTTATTTTATAGCCAGAACTGCTCGCAAGATATTGGTAGCAAAAACCAACCTCAAGAATAGCAAGCAGTTCATATGCTGGTCGATGTACTCGATTAATCTAATAAATAGCGGACATGACGTAGGATGCGAGCAGCCAGGGGGCGTATTTTTCAAAAAAACGACCGCAAGTTTTGTTCGCTCGTTCAGACCTAGAGGCGTGAACAGACCGCAAAGAGCGAACGGTTCATTTGAATAGCCACCCCTATTTTCTGGACGAGCGAGCGCTAATTGCATCCGGCTCTGAATCAGGCCCTTAGACCTCTTTTATACTTAACCAAGAAGTTCTTTTCATTAAATGTTAAAGATGCCAGCCAAACACAGCATTCAACTCCCCCTCCAACATGCAGAGATCAGGTCCTCTGCAGTTAGGGAAAACTCACTCCTTCTACATGAATTCTTGTCCCAGTATTGACTATAATAGGGAGTGGTAAATTATCAAACACAGGTGCAGACTTGACGGAATGGCGACTTTCTACTCAGCATCTGTGTTGGCCACAACTGGCAAATATAATTTTTTATTTTTTACGAAACTTTTAGAAATTAAACATTTCAAATAAATTAAAATTAGGTCAGTGTTTCACAATCTTTCTTGAATCACAACCCCTAGAGTATCAGCATTTTTTTCATGGCACCCCTTTATTGAGAGATCAGTAAAGATTATCAAATTAAGTAAATTGTGCTTACTTGTCATCCAGTTCTGTGGTGGTGGACAGGGTTGCAATTTTGTTTGTACATATATTTTATGATCGGCAAAACCAGTGCTAGTGGTGGCTGCAGATCACTTGGATTTGCTCCTACACCGTTTTGGAAACTGTTTGTGCACACACCAGCGGATTACTCAACTATGAACATCCTAGTTATGTAACCAGTGGTGGTGGGTTTTTTTTATAAATAACAGTTACAGCCGTACTCACTGTTACATGTACACTGGTAGATGGAGTGAAGCTTGAGTGGAGGGGGGCCTTGCACAGCTCACCAGCCAGTGAGTGTATGCTGCTTGCAGGTAGTGGTGCAGGATGCTGGAAAAGCATTTTGCAGGTATACACTGGGGTGTCTCACATGGAGCTAAGCAGTGGCCTTTTCTTTTTTATTTTTACTCCTATCATGTCATTCTTCACATTATTGTGATGGCTGCAGTCCTGTGTAAGAGCACATCAGGTTGAAGGACAGACCTCATTATAGACTCTGGGTCCTAGTGGCCAGCATGTATGCTAACTAACAGTCCTCCAACCCATGGCACTCCTGATTGCAATTGCACCCAGTTTGGGAACCACTGAATTAGATTAAAATCTATTTAAATCTTATTTACACTCTGTTCATAAAAAGTCTAGCACCACCCTGGTGGCTTGTCTAGTAGTTCCCTGTAGTATCCCATGTGACTGTGTAAGGCAGGGGTTTAAATCTGGCACAATTTTGTTTCAATAGGTTTCATTAACAGGTGTGAGTTCACCTGAACTACAGAAACCCCTAGCATGGGAAACCCCTGGTTCAGTTTGTTGGGAGAGAAGTTTTGTGTAGAACTTTAAAGTTTAGCTGGAGCTCCACTCCAATTTCATCTTCTCACGTACTGTAGATTTTGCACCAGGCAACACACTAGGTGCAAAAAAAATTTATTTTTAAATTATGTTGCCCCAGCCATTCTGAAGAGAGCACAATAATGATCGTCCAATCCGTCTGCTTCTTTCCTATTACCTACCAATCCTCTCATCCATTATTTCTACAGGGGACAGTAACTGGTTGGTAAAGATAAAACGGCAAAAAAAAAATGAAATGACTTAAAGCAGCGTCTATGCTGCCCCCGAAGAGTGCTCGCCCCTCGTAGGTGCCTCTATCTTACGGCAAACACAGACACGTTTAAAGGAAAATAGAGATGCAGTTTACTTCTCAGAGTATTAAAAATGCTCCCTGTATGTTAAACAGTCCTGCGGACATCTGGCACGTTTGGTTTTAATCTGCTGACTAAAAAAAAAAAAAAAAAAGTCGGGATTAAATCCCTTTTGTGCTGCAGTCAGAAGAGTGACAGAGCTGCCTAAAACAATGGTCTTACTTATTCCAGCCAGTGTTACCATGTGGTCGATCAGCCCCTATTTGCAGCGCTGCATCTATGAGAGGGACAATGAAGCATCTGGTAGGGCTTTTTATTTTTTTCGTGTGTCCGTGATATTTTCCCCTCTGCACTCACACTCGGACAGTCTCCCCCGGCCTTCCTGGGTGCTAGGCAGGGTGTGCCAAACCCAGTGGCAAGAGGTCAGGAGGCCAAAGTGATGAATTTTTATGTGCCTGTTCCTTGTGTTTTTGCTCAGTGACAATTTTTTGCGCGCTGGACTGCCTCTGAAAGGAAGCCACTGTAAGCAATTTGTCCTCCCGGCCTAGGAAGAATAGGGAAGCAGTCGAGTTAAATAAAATGTAAAAAAAAAAGGGCACGTATGCTTGAACAGATGAGCAGATGAGCACACAAATGTTTTCCTATGGTAAAACAGAATGCTCCTGTCACCAGTCACTCTCTAGGAGGTGTGCAGAGATTTGTGGCTCTATTGGCATTCCATTAAATGAATTTAACAGCACTTAAAGATATAACAGGGAGAATGGATCTAGAGCACTGGAGCATGTCACAGATGTAAATGGCAGCCACCAATTGTTTTAAGCAATCACGCACTGGTTAAAATGTCATTAATGCAAATGTATGACAGATCCTGATACCAATATAAGTAGTTGGGGAAGGGGGGGAGAGTTTGTTTTTCTGATTATATAAACTGCACTATCTGAGAATTTGTGGGGAATAATTTAGAATATATTTTGAAGGTGGAAACTGCACTATTTTTCCCTTTAAATCTAAAAATCTTTTTTTCTTTTTTTTTTAAATGTATATTTTATTGCCTGCTGCCATATTTTTATAAATCTTTGTTTCGCATGATTAGTCAGTGACTTCAGTCAGTAGATGACTGTTACCATTAATGCAGGCTACAACACCTTCATTATAACCCTGTACTTTTATTTTTATTAGAACAAAAAGTGTCTATATTTATTCCTTGGTGAACCTCCCTGAGCTGACTATATAGAGATAAAATAGGGAAGGACTGTCTATATTAATTGTGAATCTGTGCGGCTTTGCTGATTTTGGCTTTTTTATATTACAAAGTAAATCAAAACAAATTGTTATCCCAAAGATCTGTCCATTAGGAGTTAGTACGTTATAGAAATTCGCAATTAGTAAAATTGCATAATTAATTTCTAACTGATGCAAGTCTAACATACCAATGCTTCTTATACCCCTTACACACACACAACTTACCTACAGTCCCTGAAGCTGTGGGAGGCTTCCAAATTTTCGGGTAGCCCCCCGCACCCTCGGAAGAATGTCCCGATCTCCCGCATCCCGCCCACTTCTAGTGAAGTGGGGAGGATGGAGAGATAATTGCCTGGAATCGTGGCTCCGTATGGAGGGGGCGGGAATAAAAGATGTGACACTGCGCCATTTAGCCCCGCCCCTCCTCGCGGTCCCGCAGTTTGCCGTGATGGGGTTGAGGCCTAATGACACAGGAGCCCGGCCAGCTCCCCCGAAGTGACCAGTCTACTCTCCGCGCTTCTCCCAGAGAGATGTAAAAAGTTGGCAAATGAGACAAACCCTGGGTCAGAAAAGGAATAATGAACACAGGATCCCGGGTTGTTGCCTTTCATACTGTCCTGCATAACAGGGTAATCACGTTGTTAAGTCATTAAAAGCTTCTGATCCACCAATGAGGTTCCTTGTTCATAACTTGTGTATAGTAATGATACCCCCCTTTCTTACCGCAGCTTATCCAACACAGACCGGGAAAATCCCCCAGGTCATGACCAGAGGTGTGGACCGGGGTCCAATAACCCAGGTTAAACCATTTACACCAACACATGACCTGAGTTTTGCCCAGGTCCTTTTTCCTCTGGGAGAAAGGGGTATTACTTACATTGTGTAAGAGCTTTAAATGTGTTTATTTTTGGAAATACATTGAGTCTTGAATGACTGCTGTCCCCGGTATGGAATCCCCATGGTTGTACTATATGGAGAGGGAATCATAGGAAACAAATGACCTTATTGCTTGTAGTTCCCATTTTATTTGGCAGATACGTTTCTGTGTTTGCCTAATACATAAAAGAGAATATGCTGTATGTAAAGGGTGAACTTGGGAGGTCACACACACCTGACAGATATATCTGCAGATTATGAACTACCATCTGCGGTCCCACTGGCACCATAGATGATGGTAGCGATCCCCTCCCTGCCGACCTCTGGAGCAAGTGTACGGGCGGTCGGCTGAATGTCGTTCATAGACATATCATGTGTACACACTGGCCGGCAGGCACACGACCGTTCAATTGAACGGCCAATATGTCGGCCAGTGTGTATCCAGCATTAATGTTTATACGCGGACGCCAAAAGCTAGATAGATAAGAATATGTATATATATATATAGATATACATATTCTTAAGTTTCTTGTATAGCGCAGCATATTTCATTTTGCTTTACAATTGAACATAACATTAATAGAACCAAACTGGGTAGTAACAGACAGACATTGCAAACTGGGCGGCACCCCGGCATCTTAATAATCACAACAGTGCACACGTCAAATAATATATTATCGTTTCAGAACCCTTTATATATGCCTGGGCTAACTTACCAGGAGACTAACTCTTGTCTGATGGTCTCTGGTCAGCCAGGCTGGAGTGGGAGCCATCGGGACCGTCCTGACTCCTGGACTGTGTTGCAGTGCAAGTTACCAGTAGACTGGTGCTGTGCTTGCCTTCTGATACCTGGGCACTGGGCAGCAAATATGGAGGTGGAGCCGTGAGTTGTCACTCACAGCTCTGCTCCGCAAAGGACCATGGGAGGAGTGACAACGGCCGGGCATGCTTAGCATGCCCTCCCGCGGGCGTGGCCATCTTTCTTGTCCCCTGTAGCCAGAATGAGCTTCTGTGCAGAAGCTCCTGCTGACCTGGCTGTCACCTGACCGGCTGACCACTGTACTGGCTGATCGAAGTTGAGTTCCTATTGCGGCAGCAGCGCCGGGGGGTGGTGGAGATGCAGAGCTGTGGAATGCTCCTAGGTTTGCTTAGAATGTCTAGGGACAGCTCTGTACGTTATCATTTATAGTCATTTAATAGGGATATCAGCAGTCAATGTGGAGTTGTGAGACTATAAGTCAACAAGCAGAGATATTAGTGGGTTGGGTACGATTTTCATCTCTTATCATGTTGACATTCATCATGTCTACATAGATATGTCGTCTGCTACCCACAGACAGAAATCCTCAGTACATGACCTGTTGGGGATATTTGAGGACTGGTGTTGAGACCCACTGATGTGGAGTAAGTGTATGTTCTAATAAATAACAGATATAGAAGTACATCACTAAGCACTGATTATATACACATTTACAGGCAGTTGCAGATTTAAGGGGCAGGCCGTCCCCAGGCTTTATATTTTTGACCCCCACCCCCAATTGCCCCACTGGTGCTGCTATTGCTATATAAAAGAAAAAATGATCAGCAGCTGCTCTGATGGGGGAGGTGAAACATTGTGTCGGACTTGGGCATTAAGGGCCCACCCTGAGGGAATGCGATACTAGGGGCCTATGCTTAGGGCGCATGGACATCCGCCAGAGGGGGCTGGCCTGCCACCACAGACGCTTGGCTAGCCAGTAGGTAAATATCGTGTAGTTTCTGTAGAAAGGAACCGAACATCCATGTTGATCAGTGGTACTGCTCCACCAGGTAACTAATAGAGTAACAATGTATAATTTGAGGCCTGGAACCTGACACTTTGAGGAGGGGGTGGGCCCTCAGGTAGTGGGGCCCACCAGGGATTTCCCCTGTACTCCTGTGGGCCAGTCCAACCTTGGAAACATAGCTGCAGTGCCACCCAGTAGCTGCAGCAAGCGCCTCTGCATACACAGTCGGCTCTGGCTCCGCCTCCTTCATGACGGCCGGTAAGATGAAGCCTCTGGGAACCAGCAGGTACAACCTTACCCCACACACAAATCGGTGCCAGCAATCTCCCCGCTGGTGCTGCAGGCAGGGCTAGCAACCAGTGGCGTAGTTAGGGTATTTGGAGCCCAGAGCAAGTAACAAAATGTCCTCCCTATGTAGTGCCCTTTATATAGTGCCCCCAGTCCCTCCTATGCAGTGCACCCAGTAGTAGTCCCCCCCTATGCAGTGCCCCTTATATAGTGCCCCCCAGTAGTAGTCCCCCCTTTTGCAGTGCCCCGTATATAATGCCTGAGTAGTAGTCCTCCCTATTTAGTGCCCCTTATATAGTGCACCCAGTAGTAGTCCACCCCTATGCAGTGCCCCTTATAGACTGCCCCCAGTCCCGCCTATGCAGTGCCCCTTATATAGTGCACCCAGTAGTAGTCCCCCCCCTCCTATGCAGTGCCCCTTATAGACTGCCCCCAGTCCCGCCTATGCAGTGCCCCTTATATAGTGCACCCAGTAGTAGTCCCCCCCTCCTATGCAGTGCCCCTTATAGACTGCCCCCAGTCCCGCCTGTGCAGTGCCCCTTGTATAATGCCCCAGTAGTAGTCCCCCTTATGCGGTACCCCCAGTAGTAGACCCTCCTATGCAGTGCCCCCAGTCAGCGTCGGACTGAGGCATGAAGGGCCACCGGGGGAAGGAAGTGGTAAGGGCCCATGCTTAAAAGGTGTGGTTAGCTTCCAGAGGGTTGTGAACAGCCACCACAGAGGCTTGGCTAACCATTATAGTTGATATAGCCTGTAGACAACATGGATTCTACACTGCATGGTCTGTCTCTTTAATGAATTCAAGTGGACTGTCTGAGACCTGACATTAGAAGAGGAGGTGAGGCCCTCAGGCAGTGGGGCCCGCCCGGGGATTTCCCCTGTACCCCTGTGGGCCAGTCCGACCCTGCCCCCAGATGTGTCCCTTATATAGTGCACCCAGTATTAGTCGTCGTCCCCCATGTTGTGCCCCCAGTAGTTGTCCCCCCGGTGCAGTGCCCCCAGTAGTAGCCCCCCCAGCAGTGCTAGACAAAGACAAACCCGTAAAAAAATACCACTTACCTGAGTCCCCGCTCCTGCGCCCGCCACAGTCGTTCACTACTCTGTCCTCCCGGGCTGGCCCGCTCTGCATTATGGGAGAGAAGTCATGACATCTCTCCCATCACCCACTGTGGGAAGTGGAAGATGGAGCTGATGAGTGAGCTCCAGTCCAGCTCCGGCAGTGGGCGCAGCAGCAGTCAATGAGAGTCTACCTGCTAAAACAAACACACGGCGACTGTGTTTGTTACTGTGTAGTGCGGACTGCACTCTGTGCGGTCCGCACTACACTGACCACCCGTGTCCTGGGCGGCAGCGGTCAGATGGCGCCCAGGGCACGAGCCCCACTCAAACACCCCCCACCCCCACAGAAATTGAGGCCCAGTATACCCATGTTTTTGTGCCCAACCCTTTTCCTTCTAATCCTGCCAGTTGTGGATAATAGCCAGCCCCTGCGTCTCTGCAGCACCAGCCCCCAGTATCTCTCATGCTCCTACCCCTTGTGTCTTTCCAGCCCTCCACTGTTTCTCCAGCTTCATTCCCTTGTGTCTCTGCAATTCCAGCCCTGCAGTGTCTCTCCAGCCCCAGTCACTTACCTTCGTGTGTGGCTTCTCAGGCTGCAGCTCCTCTTTCATGGGGGCGATTTCATTGTTTTTATCGCAGTGTGAATAGCCGCAGCTGCACCCAGTAAGGGCATGAGAGCCGCGTGTGCGTGCTCAGAAGCACTCAGTTTAGCTGCACAAATCTAAAGTACTGCTTTGGGAGCCCAAAGTGCCTACTTATCGCACATTTCTGCTTGCCACCTCAGGAGACTGCGAGCAGAAATGTATGCATCCTCAGCCATTCGTGCCCGAACGGAGCAACAATTGAATTGGTTGTGATAAAAACAATTTAATCACCCCAGATGACATTACGCACGCTGAACTGCAATAAACAAATAAACTTTATTGCGCTGGCGGCGCCTGTACATGCCTGCAGCCTGCCGTGCCGCCCCCAGCATGTGGTGCCCTAAGGCACCTGCCTATTGGAAAACCGCCACTGTTTTCCATGGCTTTAAAAGACTATGGGGTCTATTTATCAAGCAGTGAAAAGTCTGGATAAGTGAACCAGTGGAGAAGTTGCTCATAGCAACTAATCAGCTTTGAAGTAGCATTTATCAAGTACAGTGTATAAATTAATAGGTAGGAGCTGATTGGTTGCTTTGGGCAGCTTCTCCGCGCTTTTCACTGCTTGATAAATAGCCCCTTATGAATGTTGTAGCAATTATGCGAATAGAACAGGAGTTTGTAAATGTATTATCCCAATTTGTGTTTTATGATGTTGCTATAACAAAATTTGTGGCTCTAAGTAGATTGGATGCAGCGTTTTGAGGACCAGAACTGATACAGCGATCAATTCTTTTTTTATTTTGTATTATTCCAAAAGAACTTCATCTATTTTAGGCAAATGAAAGGCAATGATTTTCCTGTCTGTTGGTCTGTATTAGGCTAACAGAAAGGTTAATGAGATATGACAAGAAGATTATGAAGTAGTTTGCCGTGATCTTCATCTGCACAGTAGGAAAGGGAGAACGAGATTCATTTTCATGGTTGATCATCTCTTTTGGCAAAGCCATCTGACCGATACTAATGGTTTTGTGAAGTGCCATGTACCGTGGCTCATATGTCACTGGGACTAGCCTTCCCCTTGAAGAGTTATTTGACATCTGTACTTGCAATTTTGCATTTGCTCTGCTTTTTGAGAAAAGGCACTTTGCAATATGTGGCGGCAGGTGACTGCGTCTTTGTGGCCAGCAGTCAGAATGAACAACTGCTCTATGTGTCTGTTAGGTCTATTTGCTGCCGCTCAGTAATATCTGCTGCGAGAAATGATTGTGGAAATGGTTTCATTAGGACACAGAATAGCCTGGCAGAAATGGAGATGGGGGAAATATAGCGAAATGATTTTATTCATACACACTGTGTTGAAAGTGGTCACTCCATTGGCAGCGATTTAATACAGTCTCTCGTATATGGGACTAGAGTGCACTAAAACTGAAATTAATTTTGTTGTGCAAAGTTTCCATCTGTGAAATATTTTATTAATAACTTTCCTGCCGTTACCGCTTACTTAGTTTTGCACACAAGCTGCACCTGGTGGTGTTATCCGGGCTGACTCTTCCGGGCAAATGCTGGACTTGTACATAGGAACTGCACCAAAAACTTCATGTTCTCTATACAGCTGGCTTTTTTTGCTTTGCGCAAAGCTGTTTTTCACGCTGCATTAAAAAAAAAAGAGCCAGTGCAAGAATCTCTGCATCTCTAGAAAAGGGCATATTACAGCCTACTGATGTGTCCTAATCTATTGCGCTACAAGTCTCGTTACACGTAACGTGTGAGCTCCATGTGACAGGGTAGTGCAGTTTATTTTCGTGCAAGTTTTTTTTTCCATAAAATGCAAATAAAATACATCAGCTTATGCTGATTTAAAATGTTATGCGGCATGTCTATATTCTGTGTGCAACTGCAGTTATATCTGCATGGGAAATGCCTTGTTACACCGCTTTTACACCTAAATTCTGGGTCTGACTCGGAGGTTGGAACAAGGTTAGAAACCGGATCAGACCCTGAGTTTAGCCTGCGCCGACTCGGCAATATCCTGGGTCGGCGCCGGCTAAATTCCGGGTCTGATCCCACCGCAGCCGACTCTGCAGTGACCCGGCTCTTCCGGCTTGGAAGTAGACGCTTGGTGATGGCGTCATCTCCAAGTACCACTGAAGCCGGCCAATCGGCAGGTGTGCGGCGTGCTTCAGGTCATTGTGACCCGTATCGCGGTCATTCCCATGTTAAATCCTGCAAGTTACCTGGGTTGGATTGCTGGGTCATTTGACCCGGGAATCCAACTCTGTCCCCTTTTACACCAAGGAGCTACCCGGGTTAACCCTGCAATAATCCAGGTTTTAGCTCTTGTGTAAAAGGGGTATTACAGTGTCAGAGGCTGTGACACTTTAATGTAGCATTTCATATGCAGAAACAGCAGCAAATGCTGCTTGTGCCTCCTATTTGCATCGCTTTGTGAAAAGACGCATTTTAAGACGTTACAGGCAAAGATGCCCGGTGTGCGACTAGAAGGGCTAGATATGTGGTCACATCTGTACCTTTTTGTGTTATGAAAGTGCCCCCCACATTGCACTTGCCTATGCTATTCTGTTAGCCTCCAATAAATACGAATGCCCTAAAAACAGCAAAGTGTAATGGAAATCTTAGTGTGCACCTTCATATTATGTGTATGCTCACGTCTTGTCCCCACGTGAAATTTGGTCTTATGCTGGGTACACACTGGCCGATATATTGGCCGATAAATTGATCGGCCAATATATCTGCTGACCGTCGGCCAGTGTGTATATGTCTGTGAACCGCGTTGTTCAAAAAATATCGCAATCGCTGTGCTGCACAGCCGATGGACATATGTCTGCAGACATATCTGTCCATCGACAAGATGCCCGTACACACACAGCGGCAGCCGCAGGGAGGGACGATGGCCCTGACCCACCTCCCTGCCAGCAGGACCCGCTGCTGCCGGATAGATGATGGCCGTTCAGTGTGTATGAGCGACCATCATCTAAAGATCTATCTGCAGATATCTTTCAGGTGTGTACCCAGGGCCGGATTAAAGGGGGGGGCGACAGGGGCGATCGTCCCTGGGCCCCCACACCTGAAGGGCCCCCACACCCAGCCATCGGGATTAAAGTGAACCGGAGGAGACTGAACAAATTGCCAACCTAACCCCGGCGCTGCACGGAGAGACCATTTGCCAGGCGCCCGCTGAGATTGTAACCAGCGGGCGCCCAGCACCCTCCCCGCAGTGGCAGCCGGAGGCTGGAGCTCACTCGAGAGTGCCGGCTCATGCAGTGCACTATGGGAGAGACGTCACTCTCCCATAGTGCAAAGGAGCAGCCGAGCGGACCAGAAGGGAGTGGGGTTTAAGGTAAGTATGATCTTTTTTTTCTTTTTAGCACAGGCGGCTTTTCTACTGCGGGCATTGCTCTGGGGGCATTGTTTGGGGGGCATTACTACTGGGGTCAATTCTCGGTGGTGGCATTGCTCGGGGGGGGCATTACTTCTGGGGGCATTGCTCGAGGGGGGGCATTGCTCGGGGGACACTACTACTGGGGGCATTGCTCAGGGGAACGCTACTATTGGGGGCATTGCTCGAGGGGGGGCATTACTACTGGGGGCATTGTTCGGGGGGGCATTACTACTGGGGGCATTTCTCGGGGGGGGGGGAGAGCATTACTACAGGGGCATTACTCGGGGGAGGGAACATTTCTACAGGGGGCATTACTCGGGGGGTGGGCGGGCATTTCTCGGGGGGGGGGGAGCAATTTCTACAGGGGTCATTACTTGGGGGGGGCATTGCTACAGTGGTCATAACTGGGGGGGCATTACTACAGGGGTCATTACTATTGGGGCCACCATTTCAGGGGGCATTACTATAGGGGCCTCTACTAGAAGGCGGGGCATATCTACTGGGGGCATTTATACAGAGGGTATTACCACAGGGGGCATGACTACTGGGGGCACAACTACAGAGGTATTGCTACTGAGGGAATTTATACAGGGGGCATTACTATTGGGCACACACAGGGGGCATGACTATTGGGGGCACAACTACAGGGGTATTACTACTGGGGATATTATAGGGGGGGCATAACTAATGGGAGTATTGCCTAGGGGGCACTACTACTGGGTGCATTACATAAAGGGCACCACTACTGTGGGCCCTGCATACAGGGCACTACCACTGTGGACACTGACGCTACTGGGGTCCCCATTGTGCATACCCCCAGTTTGTCACATTTAATAGGGGCCCCCACATGTTTGTTGCCCAGGGGCCCCCACAGACCATAATCCCGGCCCTGTGTGTACCCACCTTTACACTACTGGTCAAAGGTTATACAGCACCCCTGTTTTCCAGTTTTTATTGAAATGTACACAGTTTGTCTCATTGTACTCTGAAATTACAGCAAAGAACGAATAAACCATTAAAGATAAAAAAATCCATACAATTATTTTGTTTAATAAAATTGAATCTAAATGTTTGACTCCCCAAAGTAGCCACTTTTTGCATATATAACCACTGAACACACTCCTGGCATTCTTTCTACAATGGAAATCAAATATTATTTGGGAAGATCTTCCCCCCCCCCAAAACTGTTGCAGACGCTCCCACAAATGTGTTGCACCTGTAGGTTGCTTTTTTTCACCCTTCTGTCAAAACCAACTTGAAGATGTTTAAAAACAGACAAATCTCAGGTGCACAACTCCAAATTATTAATAATATATATAAATGCAATAAAATTTTGCAATCAATAGAGGTTTTTAGCATAATCATGGTGTTTAAGCCTGGAGACTAGGCAGCCATTCCATGGTTAGAGCCTACCATCTTGTGCTTAAGCTGCGGTCGGGAGGCATACAACTTGTTTCCTACATTAGACCGCCGGGATAAGGGGTCCAAGCAGCATAGGGGAGGTGCACTTCCCCAATCCACACACTAGTTCAGTCCTCTGGCGTAGTGATGGTGAGTTGCCACTCCCAGCCTCCATTGTGCAGCCAGAGTGTATGTCAGTTGCTCTCTGAACGCTGCTCCTGCAGGACGCTGGGCAGTCTCCCTGTATACCTTTCCTACTTCTGGTTCAGGTTTTCACAGGGCTCTATCCTACCTAAGCTCAGGCTGATTGTGGTAGTGAGAGCTTATATGCATATGACTCGCAGAGTGTTTATGCATGACATGTGATTGTTGTTTTATGGATACTGTTTCTTATGTAAAAAGAACTGTGACTCCTGTAAATTATCACTGTCTTTTCCCTTAACCCTTTGCTACGGGTGTGTGGGTAATTAGGGTGAAACAAATCACGTGTGTACTCAGAACTTGTTTTTACTATGTCTCAGTCTGAAGGACAGGCGGCTGAGGTCCCTGTGCTGGGGGGGTTTTCCCCACAGGATTTCATACAATCTGAATTATGTGGTTACTGTGTTAAGTAGACAAACCTCCCAGCTTCTGGATAGGAACTCCCTTGGGTTTCCTTTTCCCAGATTAGGGACCAAAATACCTTGCTTAGGGCAGGTTGAACAGGCTCAAATATCCTATTAAGCTGCTGTGCTTTTTGATTAAGAGCCTATGGCAAACGTACTGCTTAAATGCGTTAAGTTTTGCTGCGTTATGCTGCCTTTGTTTCTGAAAGACTATGGAGGGTATTCAATATGAAACGTTAACTTCACTGTCGAAGTTAACGTTTCATATCGGAGTTTTTACTTGCGTTAAAGTATCGGGCGTGCTCCCGCTTATACCCGTATTCAATATAAAATTAACGAAAACGGGAAACTCTGAAGTTGAATTTGCGTAAAGTTACTAATTTTTCCTTAAAAAAAAATTGTAAGACCCCCCTAAAGTACTAAAAACATGGGGGAACACTATGGAACCCCCGTTTTAGCCTTTAATTGAAAGTCGGGAATTTAAATAGCCGCAGCAGGTGTTTTTTTCCCGACATTGAAGAAGTGATGCAGAAGAGCACTTAGATTATTTTTTTCGTTTTTTTAAGTGGTCCCATCAAATTTGGGGTACATGAAAATGGGTACTAGCATATTTTTATGTCCCTAAAGTAATTTTTTTTTCAAATTCTGCATTTGTGCACCTGCCGCTATAATTCTATTCTAGAAAACACCTGCCGCATACTTGCAGAATAGCCCTAAACCTATTTCCCTATTGTTAAACAATTTTTTCCCTTTTTTTTTTTTTTCTCACCCCAATTTTTAAATTCATTTTTTGGGGTGTCCCTATTTTTTTTTTTTTTTTAAACTTTTTTTGACACCGTTCTTTTTTAAATGTCATTCCCAGGGGTGCAGGCTATTTTTTTTTAAGCCTGCACCCCTAAACCCCAATTCTGCACTTTTTTTCTACACCTATTCAATGGTGAAAAGTTATCCCCCATTTTTTATCAAAGACTTTTCAAAACTGCGATAAGTCTTTGAAATTTAATACCTTGTAAAAATCAAACCTGCGATAATGACGTCAAAAGTGCGATATTAACGCAAAAAAGATGAACACATTACATTGGCCCCAGCTGTAGACTATATGGGCTATATTGTAATTCACATATACTGGTAGGGCTGGGTTGCCCTTCCCCCCTCTCTCCTAATTAGGAAGACTCAGCTGAGTTCAGTACTGATTGGGGGGGGGGGGGGAGGGAAGTTGGCTATCCCTGAGTATGCCTTGTTCCCAGGAAAGTGCATAACATTGGAATCCTACCAACTTTTGTTGCTTGGATTCAGTACCGATTGATGCAAATCTACAGGTAGATTTTGCTAAACTGGTCAGTTAGGCATGGATGTGCTACTGTTAAATATTTTATTTTCCTGAAACCCCTAAACTGAATGTTTTCTGTAAGCCGACGCTTGTAGTAGGTTACTTGCAAATGTTCTCAGGAGATTTGGTTCATCTTCCTGGGTGCCTCTCTGTGGATGGCCAGGTTATACACAGCTTGATGTCCTACTTAGCCTTGTCGGCTGTTTGTAGTTGACTAAAAATTTTGTTGCATGTATGTATATATGCCTCCACTCCGGTGATCAGGTCATACAGAGCTCTACGTCCTACCTGGTGTTTGGTAGTTGGCCAGAGAGCTTAGTGTGTATGAACAGTGAATATGTATCATGTGCATTACATGTGACTTATGGAATTGGCTGTATTATGCTGCCTTGTCAGCATAAGTCTATTACTGCTGTTTCTCCTCATGTAACCCGCTACAAAGATACTTGGGTACATTGGATGTAAAATGATGGTCACATTAATACTAGACATTGGATAAATCTTGTATGTAGAATGAAAAGGTAAGACAGATGGCTGGGGCCCCTGAGTTGGTGGCATGTGTGACCTGTAGCAGCAGCCCCTATGGTTATGCCCTCTATTTCCATCATGAATGGACATTTCACCTACAGCCATACCACACTGGACATGCCTAGTCTCATCTGACTTTCTAGGCTGTGCCGTATTGGTCCTGGTTGGTGCTTTGATGGGAGACCACCTGGGAATACCAGGTGCTGTAGGCAGTGGTTGAGGCAGGCATTATCTTTAGTAGCCGTTCAACAATTACTACAGGCTGTTAGGTCTTTGCAGCCAGAGACCAGATGGCGTCGGCCCCTTACGCGGGCCAGGCCACAGAGAGGGGCGCTGGGGGTGACCTCACTGGACTTAATATAAATGGGTTGTGGTGGTCACTGTTCTAAAGAGTCACCACAGTAGTCAAATCTACCAGATCATAGCGCAGGTTGTGGACAGGTTGGCGACTCCTGCCCTAACCCTGATATTAAGGTATCTCCAGCAGCTGCAACCTACCATGTTTAGGCTTCCTGGGCATCTGTCCTGGAAGAACATGTGTGCTCACTCTGATCAAAAGGTGACTTCGTCCTTAGCAGCCTTCCAGCAGTTATGGCAAGCAGCTAGCCTAGTACAGCCAAAAGAATCAGAAGGCGGTCGGTCTCACGCTCCGTCCAGCCCTCAGATTCTGGTACATGTTCTGGTGTCTAGGCACGGGTCTCTTCCCAGGAGTCACTCTCAAGAGAGGAAGACCGTCTTCCAACAGTACGTCTCCTCCCTGATCAGAGGGGTCAAAGCGATGCTTGTGGAGCCGGTTTAAGGAGAGGCTCCAGTGTTCTAATGCCAGAAAGTTGGGAAAGCCTCCCAAATCTGACTACAGCCAGACCATACTGGACATGCCCAAGATTGTTTGATCTTGATGGCTAGGCAGCATTTAGCCCAGTTAGTACTTGGATGGGCGACCACCTGAGATACCAGGGGTTGTAGGGAACGTAGTAGGGAGTTTTCTCCGGGCAGGAAAATCCTTATTACCAGAAAGGTTGAGGCCTTATATCCCTTTCCAGTACCATTGGCATTCGCCTTTAAATGTTCCACTGATAGGAGATTGGAAGGCGGTTTCAGGGCAGTCTTTCTCTCAGGAGCTGTTATTTGCCCAGCCAGGGAAAATGTCCTGGAACTAAGGGCAGTATTCAGGAGCACTTTTCAAGCTCAGGAAATACTAAAGGGGCAGGCCGGTCTAGGTGCAATCTATCAACACCACTGCAGTAGACTGCCTCATCCATCAGGGGGCAGAATGTCATTTTCCAGCAAGATCGGTTGTGTTCATACCAGGAGTCCTTAATTTGGAAGTGGACTTCCTAGGCCAGCAGGATATAGGCGCCAGAGAGTGTGGGCTCTTCATCCACAGGTATTTCAGAGCCTTGTGGATGGATGGGTCTTCTAGAGGTAGACCTCATGGCTTTGAGTCACAAGCACAGGGTCCCCAGGTACAGGCACAGTGTTTGTGGATGCCCTGGCAGTAGAGTAGAACTTCAAACTAGCGTATTTGCTTCACCCGCTATCCCTCCCTCTAAGGGTATACGGGAATATGCAACAGTAATACTGATGGCCCCTGCTTGACCCAGACGCTGCTGGTTCGCCAACCTGCAGAGTCACTCCATAGACACTCTGTGGCCTCTTCGGCTAAGGTCGGACCTGTTAATACAGGATCCCTTCCTGTATCTAGACCTGACTCGTCCATCTTGGACGGTTCTTCAGACCTCTGCCTTGAAGAAAGGATGTTCTGTAGTTCAGAGGATAAGAAACTTACTCCTGGCTGCAGTTATTAAAACTTTGTATGTTCTCCGGGGTGAACTGAGAAAATGTGGCCCTAGGGAGTTAGATTTCTCGAGTATGTTCTTCTCGTCAGACTGGAGCATCTCTGATCTAGCAGCACTTTCTTCCCGCTTTCCAGTTTTACTAAGTCATCGGGAGAGAGCGGTACTTCATACTAGGGCGGAATACCTTCCAAGAGTGGTATTCTGGTTCTATATGAATGTGGAGACTGTGGTCCCAGCTTTCAGACTACAAGCCTCTCGGTAGGTGAGGCTTTCCTTGGATGTTGGCTGTGCGCTACATAATTATGTGGATCGCGCCAACAGCATGAGGAAGTAGGTTCCTTTTTGTACTGTATGACAGTCATAAGACTGGCCAGCCGATAAGCGGATGCTGGTCAGATGGATTCATATGACGATTCCTCAGGTCAGACTAGTCTGGTGGTGCCAGACTCTGTAAAGGTACATCCACACGGTCAGTGGGGCCTTCGTGGGCGGCCTGCTGGGGTGCCTCTGCTGAATACTTCTGCAGGGCAGCCACATGGTCTTCCGTCTACACCTTTGTCAATTGTTATGCCTTTGACACTTTTGCCTCTCAGGATGCCTCCTTCGGGCGTAGGGTTCTCCTCTCTTCTGAGAGTCTGGAGCGTCCCCGCCCGTAGGTTTAGTGCTTTGGGATATCCCCAACGTAATGGCTATGGACCCCGAAGAAGAAAATAAGAGGTCCATGGGGTCCACAGGACACCCACCCAGACGCACATGTAGTTCTGGGGGAGGTTTCCGAAGTTTCTCCTCTTGAGAGTCTGGACTCATGAGTTATGGGTTTCTTCTTTCTTACCCTTTGTTTGTCTCCGCCTGCTTAAGCTTGGTAACGAACTGGCTACCTGAGGCAGGGGGTGGGGTATATGAGGAGGAACCCCGGTGCATCTTGGGAGCAGAGAGCTCGTTTGTGTTAACTGTTTGGTGACCAGGATTCATACCCCCCAACGTAATGGCTGTGGACCCCATGGACCTCGAAGAAAAAGAGTTAACAAATGTTTGTTATACCATAACTCTTATTTTTTTTCTTATTAATGATACCTATTTGATGAACTTGTATTAAATGTTTTCTTCACACACCTATAAAACCAGCTAAATAGCTGGTACGGTAGCAAGGTACTAAACATCTTTTGTAAGCGGACAGTCCTTACACAGGGCTGCTCCCATGTATCTCTGCCAGTACTGTAGCGTCTTATAACGCTTTTGCAGCCAAAGGTTTTATACATTCGCTTTTTTTTTTTCTTTCTTCAGTTCTATAGAAAACCTTTTTTTCCCAGACGTTTGTGGGATTCATTTAGGAGTAGAGCAAAAGTATCTGATCTCATTACTAGATCCTTTGATCAGATTTGGGGTTTTCAAGTTCTCAAGTGTTCTTTAAATCCCGTTACGTTTCTTTTAACCCCCTGTTGATGCTAATTCCTTTATTTAGTTATCTGTCCTGCCAATGGGGACAACTCTTCTGTCTACTGAGTGATTACCGGCCTGATTCTGAGGTGGGAGCAAAGCAAAAAAAAAAAGAGCGAGTAACGTTGCACCTTGGTAAAACCCTGCTGCACGGCAGAGAGAATTACATGTGGGAGGGGTGTGTCCAAGCTCACATCTAAATTGCAGTGTAAACATAAAGCCGTCTAGTTGCGGCGGGCTACATGCAAAAGCCACCAGTATTTACCCTGCATGCCAAATACATAAATGTATTTGCACCATTTGCAGTTCAACATGGTTTGTCCAGGTGCAAAGTTACTTTTTTAATTTACTCTCTTCTCAGCATCAGGCACCCTATATCTCTGGGTTACACGTTTCATGTCCTCTGCACTTTTATAGTCTATTTGCCCCAGTATATACTTGTATGATGCCACATAGACGTAAATCCCTTTGGAAATTGGGTGAAGATGGTGCATTATGACCTGTCCTAAAATGGACCCATCAGAGAAATTCTCCATGCGGGCAAAGTTGGAGAGCAGCCACATTGGTGATGAGATGTTGCTTGTGGTGCTTGTAATGTTTGTCTGGGGCAGTGGTTGAGTTTATGTATCATTGAATCACTACATATTAAAAATGTGATGCTATGCTCCGGATATCTCGCTTTAAGGGGGGGAATTCAATTTGGCACAGAACAGCCCCATAACGGTCAGGCATGGAAAATATCTTCACTCATTTTTTTCTCGCACAATATTGCCTACCATATTAAATAACGTGCCCAGCTGCCCTCTGCGATGGCGTCCGGCAGTGCACCTCCCTGAATATACTAGTAAGAATGGAGTATGGTTCATATGACATTATCTACATCAGGGGTGAGAAGTGGGTAACGTCTGCTAGCTCAATGGATAATTACTTTCTTACTTTGGAAATCTATTGCATGTAAATTATAAACCTAATGGTTATGTAATAATGGGCCATAATATATTGAGATTTCACAAAACCTTTTTTTTTTTTCACCTTAAAATTTATTAATGCTAAAATTAACATGTAAGCATAAAGACTGCTACAAACAATACGACAGTGTGACCCAGCGGTGCGGCAAGCAACGTAACGATACATCACACGCACCGTACACTCTGCACAATCCAGCATACAATGAGGTGATGTATCGTTACATGCTGCAGTGCGTCGCTAATCGCATCATCCCATCTGACGTGCAGGACAGCAGATAAGAGGATGCGATGAACATTGGCCAGGAACGACGGATTGGGCGTACACATTACACGACTTGTTCGATATATTGTTCCGATCGAGATGATATATATTGTACGATACATCGTATAGTATGTAGCCAGCCCAACAGTGCTCCATCGTATGAGTCAAATAGTGTTATGAACAAATTAGCCTCCATTTGACATAGATAATACATTAGCAGATCAATACATTTTTATTACAGAGCTAAGATAGTTTCTACTTTTTCGACCAGAAATCCAAGCTTATTCCAGGGTTGTTAATATAATGCAACACAATATTCACATATTTTCCATACATGCCACAGGTACCACCCCTATATATGAGGGTGGATCAATAAATAGGGTAACAGGACCTCTCATTGCGTAAATCTAGTCAACTCGTACACATACGTGTAATCAATACTGTGGCTTTTGTACAGATTCTTTTTCCACATGCTTGTCTAAGCATTTGTTCCAACGGTACACCAAGGCATCTATGCCAGCATAGAAGAAATCAGTTTCAAGCGTCTGAAGCCAGGACATGACTGCTTGCTGAACTTTACCGTCTGTTGCGAATTGCCTCCCACCCAGGTGCTGCTGCAATGGTCCAAAGAGGTGGAAATCACTCTGTGCCAGGTCAAGGCATTGGGGATGATTGTCCAGTACCTCCCAATGGTAGCACCATAACAACTCACGTGTGCGGTTGGCTGAGTTTGGTCTGACGTGAGGGGAAGCCGTGGTCTTACCTGCTCTGGCCTGGTGGGAAAGTTGAACAAAATAGAGAACATTACACACGAGAGGTGTCTTGTTAACTTACTTATTGAACCACCCTTGTAAATTAAATGAACAGTGCATTCTATTGTCTTTACGTAACTTGACATGTCACAGTATAAGCAGAGTCCCAAAAGCGAACTGTTGTCAACTCAATAAGGGTATTAAGTGAAAATAGAGTAATACCGAAGTGGAGTACAATCGTGTTCTTAGTGTTAGAAGTGCACCATATTCTATTTAGAAGTGTACATGGTTTCAGGATTAACTCTAATTTTACTAAAGTGTCCTAAAAGTTCACCAAAAGAAAAGTGAATATCCTAAAGATAACAAAGTAACTGGAAAATGTAGCAAAATTACATAATAGACCTTTTTAGGCCAAAATACATTTTACATTAAAACTACTTTTCCAAGAGCCTTTTGTTTTCAGAAATTATTTATAAGGGACAATATATATCAATTTTAACACTACTAAATGTAAAGACTAGGGGGTGAATTTACTAAAGTGAGAGTTTTTAGAAGTGAGTTTTAAAAGTGATGTTGCCCATAGCAACCAATCAGATTCTAGCTATTATCTTCTAGAAGGTGCTAGTTAAATGTTAAGTAGAATCTGATTGCTTGCTATGGGCAACATCACTTTTAAAACTCGCTTCTAAAAACTCTCACTTTAGTAAATTTACCCCTAGTAGTTAAACTTTAGGAGAAACAACAAAAAGATTGGCAATAACTGCTTCTCAATTACAGCATGCATTTCCTATATATCCAATCCTATTTACTGCATCTTTATAGAATTGCCCCCATACGGTATTTGCATGACATCTGTGGCGTGAGATATTGACTCATGTTGTTCATTCATCCTGGGGTAAGTGCCCCACCTCCACCCAGCACCTCCCCAAAGCTCTCTGATAGTTGGCGTATATTTTTGTTTGTTGTATCCGCTGTCTAAAGTTTGCAGCTTTTACCAAAATCGCTGCTGTGTGCTTCAGACCAACCTTGGCACAGCTCAAGCCCAGAGCAACTGACTAACAAACACGAAGCCGCTATGGGCAATCCCCGGAGGCTTTTCTTAAAGGGAATTATCTTATTTTGCTCAGCTGCATTGCCACAATGATGTTTTATTTCATTTAAAATAAAAACCTTTTGGAGGAAAGAAAAAAAATCCCTTGATAAGGGGGGGCTCATGCCCTTGAAAATGTTCTGCTTGGGTGCCCGCGACCGAAGCAATTCAAAAGAACAATGCCGCTAGTTGTATATGAAATGAACCATGGTATAAGTGTAAGGATTTCACATATAGTAACTTTTTTTTTTTTTTCTTCTTGTGTGTGGTCAAAGAAAACAAAAAAAAAAAGGGGGTCTGTTTGTGGTTCGCTCTGGGCTGGCTAGCGAGGGCCGAGCAGTTGTATTCTTCCCGGAGCTGGCTGAGAGATGGAGCGGAAGGAAAATACCTTCTCAAGCAGATGCTTTTAAGGCACAGAAGTCATGAATTTCTTGAATTGCCCCTGCTCTGCGCCGGCCACAATGACTGTGTGACAGTCGCAGGAGCCCTCCCTTGTGTTTTTCCGAGGCCTCCTTTGGCCCTTTCACTTAGCAAAGCTGCTTAAGCGCACTTAAGCGCATTAGCATGTGGATGCTAAGAGAGCATATTGACCCTCATTTGGAAAGTTTAAATGAGTGAAAGATGGAGCGATTTGTTAGAGCTTTAGAAACCAGCTTTAGAAAGCGTCCGGGTTACCCCTTTGGCTTGTCCTAATGCTTGTCCTAATCTGGTGTGCTGTTTATAGGAGTCCAGACTGATTTGTGACACATGAGTCCAAAGGCCTCTTTTTTTTGGGGGGGGGGGGGGTTTGACCTTATTAGCTAATCTGTGCTTTGAATTTCAATGCCTGGTATCGGAGAGAGACACTCTTGGGAAAAGCTGTTTTTTAGATCCCAGCACTGGAGGATACAGATGGTTAAAGAGGGAGGAGGGGGGAGAATGGGCACTGCTAAATTTGATATGGAGTTTGTTTGACATAATTGTACAGTAGTACCAGTCCATGCCCACAGGGCATCCTCGATTGTCTGTCTGTAAAAGTCATCCATTGGGAAAAACATATCACACCTCTTTAAGATGCTTTTAAAGCAAATTTGAAACTATTTGTAGTGGAGCTAAACAGTCTGTTTTAATTAGTTTTGTGTCAGTACAAATGTACAAATATAGTCACATCGCTACATTCATATTGCGGAGTACAACAGACAGTGATTGTCGCAGCACAGAATAAGGTACAATGTGCTTTGCACCTCCCAGTAGAATAAGATTTGAATGCGGATTTGAAGGGATTTTTCTTCTCCAGATGACTTTATTGGTTTCTACCCTCTTTCTGGCACCTTGCAGTTATGTCTTCATATGAAAAGGCAGGGTGGGTTTTATTTTTATTTTTCTTTGGGGGGTAGGGGGGGAGTTTGTGCTTTTAGATTTTTTGTTTTTGTGCTTTTAGATATATCCCAAACTATTCTCTTTTGTTACATTTGTAGCAGTGCAGTGTTGTATCCACAGCAACAAAATAAACTCTGCTTAGTGGTATAAATACTTGACTGAAAAGCACAGAAGGGTTCATTCAAGATAAAGTAATAGATTTAGAAAGACGTTATGGGAGAGTATGTAGAAACCAAGAAATGTTAAAGTAATCTGAAGGTATATAGCCCTTTTTAAAAGTCAAACTGAGTTGGCTTCTATTAAATTAAACATGCTAAACGGTACATTGCAGCATATATAGGCGCTGATGCAATTACCCGGTCACTGCCACCGGATCGGTTCCCTGCGGCTTTGGACACTGCCTATGGAGGTGTGAGGAGATATCGGCTACTGTAATTGAGCCTAGCGCACGCTTGTAATTAAATCTGCACCATAGATGTCGCCTTATGTAAAATGTAGTAGTGAATGCACAATGATAGAGTTGCAGGTTGTGTACTTCTGCAGATTTAGTTTTTTTATTTGGCAGTTGTTCAGTTATTTTCTCGTTCTGTGTGACAGCCAGGTGATGCAGTGTATGCCAAAACTCATGTAATATTTCATTTCTGTCACAACAGACACTTTGTGCAAAGACAACAATGCAGACTGTCCATGCAACAGACAGCAATGCAGTAGACAAGTTGATATTCCACGAATCAGAGAATGATCGCAAGGTATGTATGAAAAAAATATTACTTTATAGCTTGCCATTACGTCAACAGATGTCGATTTTTTTTTTTTTATTATTTAGTGCAAACAGGGTTTAGACAGAGCCGGATTAAGACTCCTTGTGGCCCTAGGCAAGATACCGGTTTGGGGCCTTTAGTCACATCTATCCATGCCCCTATTCACTGTATACATGTCCCTACTGCTCATATCGAGGCGAAGCAATAAGGCAGAGATGTATTAACAACTCAGCCGCCAGGGTGGGGGAAAGTATGCAACGAGGGAGCCCTGTAGGACCAAATCCCTCCCCCCACTCAGCACCCACTCATGAACACGCTATTCCACTCCCATGCTCACGGCCACATCCCTGCTCGCAGTTAATGGTCTTCGAATATGCAATGGTGGCACGTGGGCCCTCTAGGTCCCGCCAGGCCATAGGTGGCCTCTTGTACTGCCTTGTCCATAATCTGTTACATACACTTCTTACATATAGAATTATGTTCTTAAAATTTGCAATGTATTTAATTAGACATACCTGATTAACATTAATTATATTTATTATGGGATAATGTATATAGTGATTGCTTAAATTATATGTGCAGATCATAAGACAATAAATACAGTAGACGACAATATTGTGTGGGCTGAAGAAATCTTCAGGAGAAAACTGGTGATACTGCCCCTTGCACATTACTCTGTTTACACTGACACCCTTGCCCTTTAGTTTGTCTACACTGACCCTCATGCCTTTTCGCTTATGTCAACACTGGCCCACATTCCCACTATTCTAAGTCTACACTGGCCCCTATGCCCAATAACCTCTGTTGACTCTGGCCTACCATTTTTGTTGTGATTAGTCCCATGCCCACTTGCATATGTTGACAATGGAACCCATTCCCACTAGCCTATGTTAACACTGGCCCTATTGCTAACTTGAATATGTTGACATAGGCTAGAATAGAAGGATGGTGGCCAATGTCGGCACTGACCTCCATACCCCCCCTAGTTTGTCTACACTGGCCTTCATACCCACTAATCTGTGTCCACACTGACCTCCATGCCTAATAGCCTATATTCGCACTGACCCCCAAGCCAGCTAGCCTGTGTCAACACTGCCCTCCCATGCCAACTAGCCTGTGTCAACACTAGTCCCCAAGCCTTGTAGCCTATGTCAACACTGTCTTTCATTGGCCAGCAGTTTGTCTACACAATCTCCATTTGCCAACTACAGTAGTTAAAGACTAGACTGGCCCCCGTTTCCCACTAGTCTGACTAGACTGGCCCCCGTTTCCCACTAGTCTGACTAGACTGGCCCCCGTTTCCCACTAGTCTGACTAGACTGGCCCCCGTTTCCCACTAGTCTGACTAGACTGGCCCCCGTTTCCCACTAGTCTGACTAGACTGGCCCCCGTTTCCCACTAGTCTGACTAGACTGGCCCCCGTTTCCCACTAGTCTGACTAGACTGGCCCCCGTTTCCCACTAGTCTGACTAGACTGGCCCCCGTTTCCCACTAGTCTGACTAGACTGGCCCCCGTTTCCCACTAGTCTGACTAGACTGGCCCCCGTTTCCCACTAGTCTGACTAGACTGGCCCCCGTTTCCCACTAGTCTGACTAGACTGGCCCCCGTTTCCCACTAGTCTGACTAGACTGGCCCCCGTTTCCCACTAGTCTGACTAGACTGGCCCCCGTTTCCCACTAGTCTGACTAGACTGGCCCCCGTTTCCCACTAGTCTGTGACTACATTGGCCCCCATTGTCCACTAGTCTGTGACTACACTGGATTCATTGCCCGCTAGTCTGTGATTGCACTGGTTCCCATATACCTTATGTCAACAATGGTCCCCATGTCCACTAGCTTATGTCAACACTGGCCCTAATACAAACTTTCCTATGAAGTGATACCTACTAGCCTATCTTGGATTAGGCCCCCATGTTCCCTAGTTTGTCTACACTTCCTTCATGCCCTGTAGTCAGTGTTTACTTTGACCTACAGGCCCACTAGCCTTATGCTTATGTAGACACTGCTGACCCCCAGTGCCCAATAGTCTCAGTACAGTGGCCTCCATGCTCAATAATCTGTCAACACTGGCCTCCATGCCCACTGGACTATATTTACACTGGCCCCCAAGCCCACTGGACTATGTCTACACTGGTCCCCATGCCCACTGGGCCATGTCAATGCATTTTGGTAGCTCACCTAGCTGAGTCAACTAGGAGGAAGTGACCTCTGACATGTGCTCCCCCGTGACATTGACACCATGGGTGGAGCCACAGGGAAGCACGTCAGGTAATTTCCGCAGCCTCTACAGCAATCACCTGACGTGCTTCCCCGTGGTTCCACCCACGGTGTCTACGCTACGGCAGAGCGAGTGACTCCAGCCCTACCGGAAAATCACACAGCAGCCCTGCCTATATCTTTTGCTCCTCTACTACACATACCTCCTTGGAGCCGGTATTTATTAGCGAAATGTGCCTGTGATTTTATTTTATTTTATTTACAAACTACAACAATATCACTGTATAATTAAATGCATTTTTATTTTCTATGAAACGTTTTTCTCATTTTCATTAAATTACCTTCAATTGTTCAGTTATTGGCCATATTTTTTTTTTTTTCTACAATTTAAGTAGCTCTTCAGGAGGTTTAATTTTTCTAAAGCAGCTCACACCTCAATTAGCGTTGGAGACCACTGCCCTAAGGTATTGTTTTTCCGGGTCTACATAGACTATAAAGAACAGGCAAAGGCAGAGATTAAAATTAGCTGCGAAAAGCTGAAGTTCTGGAGCCCTGTTTCATATAACACCCCACCATACCCCTTAAAAAAAAAAACTGTGTGGTACTGGTCCAGCCATTGTCAACCAAAATCATGTTCCTGATCTGCTCACCACACCCACATTTCTATGAAGCCACAAGTGTGTTCAGATTTGTTAGGACCAACTCTTGGTGCTCTTAAAATCTTTATTTTTTTTTATTTTTTTTATTTATACTCTCTAACAGTGGTCTTCTATGTCTTTCTGTTTCTTCCAGGTTGTACTACAAATAGAAAAGAAATTATTTGATTATTTTAATCAAGAAGTTTTTAGAGATAACAATGGTACTGCGGTAAGTCTGGATTCATTCATGGAGATTTTGTGTACAACAAAGCTTGCAATTATTATGAGTTGTCTTTAAATGTTTCCATCCTAGAACAGTAATGTCATAGTAAGGGTAATTCGCTATGCTGGCCGTTTGGCTGTGTACATTAAAGGGCTGCCCTGCATGACCTGGAAGTGCCCCTGGCTGAGTGATGTCACAGGTCGCTGTGTGTTATAATTATCATGGGCGTAACTACCATTGGTGCAAGGGGTGTACCTGCTATGGGGCCCAGAGCTGAGGGACGGCATCTTCTTTGTCCAAGTTACATGTGTTATATATATTTTTCACCATTGGGTGGTACATGGAGGCCCTTACAAACTTTTGCTATGGAGCCTTCAAATACCTAGTTACGCCCCTGATAATTAGGGTATCTTGAACCAAATAAAACTGCTCTTATTGTCCTCTCTGAAACTCCTGGCTGCTACTATTCTAAAGCCACATTTCCACTAGGCGATTTTAATGAGCGATTAAACAATTACGACATCATAATCGCTCATTAATCGTGCACTATAATGTTGGAAACAACCAGCAAAGCGCACTCCCGCTGGTCGTTTCCAACATCAATCATCGCCTGAACATGCCGGTCGATCTGCCGATAACTAATGTTCAGGGGTTAGGGAGGGTGCCTACACTGAATGACATCTCGTTCAGTGTAGTCACTACAGGGGATCAGGAACGACTGTACGATTACGATGTCGTAATCGTACTGTCTTTCCATAGTCTGGTAGTGGATGGGCACCTTAAGTCCATGGTGCTACCTTGTGTGGTCCTTCAGTGGTCAAAGACCACTCTCCCCAATAGTCAAATGCATTTTTACCAACAAAACAGCTAGATTAACTCTGGTGCATGTAACATACACTATATGGTGACATCATCAGAATAAGACCCTGTAATAAATTACTTATACACCTCCATTCTAAATTATATTTACCAGGTGACCACCGAAGATTAGCAAAGATCAAATAGCAAAAAAACAGCATACAATGCAAAGTAGATAAACATAAAAAAAATATATTCTTTTGTTCCCCCTAAACCGTGCTGACCTAGGCAGATCTTTAGTTTGCCTGTATGGTAAATACATCGCTGGCCCGGAGTCAGCAGCTCCGAGACACTCTCTCTACCCAGCCACACAGGCAACAAAAAGATGAATGATATAATGAGCCGGAGGAGATAATCTAATCTTCATGGTCTAGTTAAATACGCAGCACCATGATCGCTAAAAAACAAACTACCTATCTTAAAGGATGAATGTTCCTGGGCCGAATTCAACCCAAAAAAAAAAAATCCATTGCATCCTTCATCAAGCCCTGGTCTTGTACCAGCCTGACAGAAATTTAATTCGAGCTGGCTCCTGAAAATAATTATTGTATTTTAAGAGTAGTAATCATTGGCTGGGACATGATTGAATGTGTCCATGGCTATTGACTTTTGCTATGATATATGGCTCAGTTTAGTCGATATTCCCATCGAAATTGTATAATTAATTATAAGTGGGGCTGTCAGGTCTGCAGGATGGAGTGCCCTGATGAGTATTTGGGAAGATTAAATTTTCCTTTGCTGCGGCGAGGCAAAGACTTGGGAATTTTCGCAGCGCGCTGCTTGTTGGATAAAGATGTTTTTCTGTGTGTTTAGCAACTGCTTGAGCTGAAGATGCATTGATTTTCTGGCCTCTATTTATTTCTATCTGTGCAGCGCCTCTTCACTAATAGTGGAATTTGTGCAGATGTGACAAGACCTGACAAATATTTATTATCAGCTAACTACTTTATCATTGTCCGTGGAGAGGGGTTTTTTTTTTTTTTTTATATTTTATTTATATATTTATTTCTGCTCTCTCCTCTTCCCCCAGTGTAATTTAAGAGATAGATGTCCTTGATACATAAAATAGTTATCATGCTTATGAAAAATGTATAATAGATCACTTTTTTTTTTTTTTCCTCTCCCCTCTAAGAAGCAGGAATGCAATTTTCATTCTGAAAAGCTTCAGACGTGTAGTTTTGTTATCTGCAGCCACCCTTGGTGGAAATGGCAATCGGATTATATCTGTTTAAGGGTGTTGTTATTCCAAAGAACTAGGTGTAACTCTTATCCCCCGATGTTATTAATATTTGGTTTCCAGGTCTAACACTGTTCTCAAATAGCTCAAATGAGGTCTGCATTACTCTGATGCCAATGGTGCCAGTCCTCTTTGCTAAATGGGTTCTCAAAATGAGTGTAAGGGGGAAAAGGAGGTCTAAGGGGTGGTGACCTCATTGTATGTAATTGGTTTTATAGTAGAACTCTATGGAACAGAGACACAACTAGACTTTTTGGTCCCCTGTGCCAGAGAGAGCATTGGCGCCCCCCCACCCATTTTTTTTTAAATAGGAACATAAGATAGGGCACCTGAAAAAGGGCCATGGCCTCATGGGGAAGTGAGAATAATAATAAACAGGAACATTGACAGGCCCAAACAGCACCCCCTGCCCTGCGGTGCTATGGCACTGGTCGCACTACCCTAGTTATGGCCCTGCTATGGAAACTTTTATCTCTGCACTAGACCCACCTTTCTGCAGGCAACAGCAGGGGGTAAGTTTCTTCTGAACTCTGCGGGTCCTGGGCCCCATCAGTTATGCTAGGTTGAGGGGAAGCAGTTTGGTGAAAGAGGGGATTTAGGGGTCTATTTACTAAGCAGTGTTAAGAGACAGAGTGAAAAGTGATAGTGCCAGCCAATCAGCTCTCAACTGTCATCTCACAGGCTGTTTGAAAAAATGACAGTTGGGAGCTGATTGGCTGGCACCTTATCACTTTCTTATCACTTTTCACTCTGTCTCCTAACACTGCTTAGTAAATAGACCCCTTAATCTGCTCCAACCATTACTGTAGCTAAAATCCTGCACACAGCGTGTTTGGGAAGTGGCCCAATGCGATGGTTTCACTTCTTTGTATGCTGGTAACACCCACATCCAGCTGCGGCACCCACACCGACGGCCCGCCTCCTGTTACTTTGACTCCGCCTACTGACGATGTGGCCACAACTTCCCCATGAGGGGATTAAATCTGGACATAACTGTAATGTTTCCCCTATGCTATTTGTGTAATGCAGTTGTTAGAGTACGTAAACACACTATTGCATTTTGGCTGATTATAAACCAAAAACAGAAGGAGAGAATTCATGGTCTATTAAATATGAAATAAGAAATGTGTGCCTCTGTTCTGTATGTTATCTGTGCCATTCCCTTGATGAACGCTGACCTATGTAATGCAGATTACATCACTTGCACAGAAAAAAGCCTGAAGTTTTATAGTATTCGGTTTCCCTTTGTAATGGTAATGCTGTGTACATATGTAGCTTTGCGCACGAGAGCATCACTTTTACTATTGCAAGTTAAAAGGGCAACATGTCAAATCTGTCATTTTGTTCTAGGCCCTTCACCTATTTAACATCCATTTTTCATATCAATACTTTACAGTTGACAGAGGGAGGTAAATATCCCTTTTATACTTCTTTTATTTGTTGTACAAAGGTGCAGTGGAAAGCTAGTGTGAAACTGGGTACACACTATACGATCTATCATCCGATATATCGTTCTGACACTGATTGGAACGATATATCATACGCATCGAATAGTGTGTACGTTCAGTCCACTGTTTCCAGCCATCATTCATTGAATCGTCCCAACTGCTGCACATCAGACGTGAAGACTCCACGGCCGACGCAGTGCTCATACATGCAGCATGTAACGATACATTGCGCCATCGTACGCCAGATTATGTAGCATGTACGGCGACGTGTAGTATCGTTACGTCGCATCGCTGGGTGGCCCTGTCACAAAGTGTGTTCCCAGCTTAAGCTTTATGCATTTTACCTTAAATATTTATTTGTGAAATGTACTGTCTATTTAATTCAGGGCTAGACGAATAGTCACTATGATGACTAATACCTCCACATCTATACTCACCCAGCCCGCTCTATATAGCACAAGCCTCTGGTTCCAAGAGATTATCCAGAATCCTCATTACCCCATGTAGAGCTGCCAGTGTTATGAGCTATTGCAGCTGCTACATCTGACTTACCACTGTACATTGTATTTCCCCTTTACATTATATACAGTGTATATTTGCATAACCTCCCATATTTGAAACATCCAAATGGGACCATAGCCACGTCTCATCTGAAAGGGGCCACAACAGTGCCATGTTGGAGACACTAAGCTGAATCCGATTCACTTCCCCCTGCTTAAAAACACTTGAGGTACTTCCCAGCTTCCTTCGAGTCGAGACCAAAATTGCCACCCACAGGACCGCAGGGGCAGTCACTTTAACTTGGGACAGCGAGGAAATATTCATTTGTGCTGTAGCTAATGAGGTCTCTGGCAATTCTATTGCTTCAATTCTAGAACTCCAAATACAATGTTTGTAAAGTGTTATGTATAAGTAACTCAGTTGGGTTCTGCACTCATGCTACCTTTTGTTATATACACATGTGTATTAATTGCCTAATTAAGCCTAGCTCAGGGAAATATATGTGCAAATAGTTTTATATTCTGGGAGTAAATGTGTGAAATAGTGACTACTACCTCTTGGTCCTTTCCGGATTTGGCAACGTCCCCAATGAGTTACAGACATTATTTTATCACTAGGCCACGCCACACTGTTGTATTGTGAGAGGATTATCACACTTCAGTATAGTGGATAGGTTAGCTCTAAGAGAAAATAAGGAGATTATGGAAAAGAGATGAGAAACAATGGCATCTATACTGTATTAAATAAAAAACATTAGGCCCTGTTTCGGAGTCGCACGCATTGCCGATGTCTCACATAATGGAACAGTTGTTTTCTTTTGCACATGCATCTGTTGCACTGCGGAGTTGCGATTGAGGTGCACGCGAGATGCGCAGTCTCAGAAATTTGTTGAAAATATATTGGGCGGTGACAGGGAGGTTGCTCAGCGCAAGCACTGAGAAGGATTTTGTTATGGGGGTGTTGCAGGTGTGTCGGTGACGGTGCTGGCATACACAGATGCTTAATCACTCACAAATAGGAGGCCACACTTAGGGCCGTATTCAATTAGAAGCGTAAAGCCGTGTTCTGTGAAAAAGTATCGCAGATAGGGGCTTTTTCACGTGGTCGGAACTTATCTCCAAATTCAATTCCAACCAGTTTTCGCCTACACGGAAAGTCAATGCAGTGTAATAGGCAAAAAAGATTCGCCTCTGAATAGCAGGTGAAAAGGGCAAATTTTTTATTTTGGGGTGCAAACATGGGGAAACCACTCAGAACCCTTGGGATAGCCCCCCAAACGACTACTGTGTCAAAAAATCCCCGGAAAAAAAATAACACCCCAAAAAAGTACTTTCAATTTGGGGCGAAAAAGTACAAAGTGGGGGACAAGCATAAAAACTAGCGAAATAGACTTCTTGGGGTGCTGTAAGGAGGGGCCAAGTGTTTTTGGGATTGCAGGTGCATGTATGAGGGAGGTTTTTCACGTTTTTTTTAAAAGTTAACTTTAGTAACTTTAAAATATGCTTGCTCCCATTTTCAAGTACCCCAAATTTGACAGGACTACTTATTTTCACCCCAATGCAAAGGCGCTAATAAGAAGCTATTGAAACAACTTAAGTACCCCAAACACTTTTATTAGAGCTATTCGGACACATCTAAATTGATCCCCAATGTTAGTGCATCTTTTTGGGGGGTTCAGGCTGATTTCCCCAATTCTGACAGCACTTTCCGCCTGTTCTGACTTCACCGCTTGCAGTTTTCGCATGTTTTGTCGCTGTACAGTGAATAGCAAGGATGCGCACGATAAGTTTCCACTTCCAAAACATGCGATGTAGGTGAAAAGTCAGGGAGGCGAAACTTTTCCGCGGGTGCGAAACTAATTGAATACCGCTCTTGGACGGAGAAACTGCGCCTGCCATAGGGCTGATACAAGTCTCTATCGGTATTTCAGTGTCTGTGGGCGCTGACAGCGGGCGTCTCCAGTGGCGTCCCTTATTGAGACTACAACCGGTGCGGGTAGTGGTAGGGATGGTTTTTTTTTACACGCAGTCAAAAGGGGGTGTTGCCTTGTACGTTCAGGAGGCGTGGCTTTACTGTTAGGGGCGTGGCTTCACGGCCCTAATCCCCGTTTTAGTTACTCCAGGGGTTCGGGAGATGCCGGCTGCCCCCGGAGACACGTCTGTTTCAAAGTGCTGGATCCCTCTCTGTGTCAGGAGCAGAGTGCCGTCCGTAATGCTACAGTGCAGCACCCGGATCCTGTCACTGAAGAGGAGTCGGCTCTTTGGGGGTCACCCCCGTTGGGTGACACCCGGGTGCGGCCCGCACCCCCCCTTGTGATGCCACTGGGCGTCTCAGTTCTCACATTCGGACGAACTGATGTATACCAGGGAAGGGCTTTGTAGCGGCATTTGTATAAAGTTGCAGGCTACCAATAGACACGGACATGGACCTCCTGCCTGCGACTGGGAATCGGCCCTATGGTCACAGAGGAGACCTTCAGAAGGCTGCAGCCATTGTTTAAGCTCTGAAGCGCTGCTTTGTGTCAGGAAACCACATTTCCCATTTAGTGCAATACAGGGGTGTTTAGTGCCTTTAAAAAGGCACATACTACACTAAGTAGACAAAAGTGATTGGACACTGACCGCAAATAGATCATTGAGATTTTATTGACGTCAGTACTTTGTAGATCCACCACGTGCAGTGATTACTGCAGACACCCTTCTTGGCACACTGTCCACAAGTTCCTGGATAACAGCAGGCGGTGTGTTTGCCATTCCGCCTTAAGTACAGAGACCAACTGTCACACTGTAGGTTGATTTGGCCTAGAACACACCTGTCGCTCCAATTCGTCCCAGAGGTTCTCAATGGGGTTTTTAAGATCTGGACTCTGAGCTGGCCAGTCCATCCAGGTTACCGAATTTTCTCTCTACCAGTCCAGAGTCGCCCTGGAAACATGACAGGTGGCAGTGTCGTCCTGATGAAAACATTTGTTTCCGTAGAACTGCAAGTACATGGGACTCTCTACGAGGTGTTCTTGTTGAAACCGCCACATTAGTGGCCATTTGGAACTCGTGTGTAATGGTATGCATTTCACTTGTGCGGGGTGTCTAATCACTTTTGTCTACATAGTGTATATTTATGGAATCTGAGCTTTCTAAAAGGCTTGCTTTTCAGCAACCCTTCACAAGGCGCATCCGGGTAGATAGCACGTACAAAATGTTTGTTGCGTTTCTCGCTGTTTAGCCTTGCTTTCTATGTAACAAAGTGTGTTTGAGTTAGAATAAGTTATACACTACATTCTATAGCGTTTTCTGTGACATTGGTAAAGGTGATTTATTTTATATCTGAAAACCCCTATACGATGTACAGAATCCATTCTGAGTACAATTGCCTTGTTCTAGCGTGTGTCCTGTAGTGTTTACTAACAAAGAGGTCACTTATTGGTTTAGTGAGATGTACATACTAATTATCTCAGAAAGGCAGCGGTGTCATCTTTATTTATGCTGACAGCTCTCTGTACTGTACATTAAACAACATTGCTTGTAAGCCTTCGCAAAGGGTCAATTGAAGAACTGTCAGGGGGCAATTAGGAGCTCAGTTTGGCTGTCATGTTTTGCTGGAACGGACTGATAGCTATGCTCAGATCTGTGTTGTCAGATGTAGTGCAGCACATTTTAATAAGGAATTACAGAGAGCTGTATTACAGATAAACAACACTGCGCTATTAGATTTATATTAACATTATAAGCGAAGCAATTGTCCCTATTGACCCAGTATATATAATATAATTGTATTTCAATCAGGAACAGTCAGATTATACTCTGAAATTAAAAAAAATGAAACGTTGCAGTAAACGCAGACTTCTCATAAGAGCTTCTATCTGGACTCCCAGTGAATGTCTCAGAATAAAATCTGTACTATTTTAAAACTAATAGGGAAGCTTCAATCCGCAGCATCGGAGATGCCGTAAATACAGAAAATACAGTCCCAACATCCGCAAGTATCAATCAGAGAATTCCAGATAGACGTGAGTTCATACACTACCGTTCAAAAGTTTGGGGTCACCCAGACAATTTTGTGTTTTACATGAAAACTGACTTATTTATCAAATGAGTTGCAAAAGACATTGGCAAGCTTAGAAATAATGATTTTTACTTTAAATAATAATTTTTTCCTTCAAACTTTGCTTTCGTCAAAGAATGCTCCTTTTGCAGCAATTACAGCATTGCAGACCTTTGGCATTCTAGCTGTTAATTTGTTGAGGTAATCTGAAGAAATTTCACCTCACGCTTCCTGAAGCACCTCCCACAAGTTGGATTGGCTTGATGGGCCCTTCTTGCGTACCATACGGTCAAGCTGCTCCCACAACAGCTCAGTGCCATTTTCCCGTCGTATGCGCAGTACAGAGAAAATGGCCACCGTGGCCATTTTCCCGGTGAGCAGCGCATCCTCTATAGACTCTGGGCGCACTCTAGTGCCCAGAGTCTATAACTCCGGCACTGGCCGCGCACTGCTCAGCCGCCTGACAGAGGAGGGGGCCCGTGTTGGAGACTGCACACGGGCCCCCTCCTCTCTAGAAACACCCCTGGGTTGAGATCTGGTGATTGTGCTGGCCACTCCATTACAGACAGAATACTAGCTGCTTGCTTCTTCCCTAAATAGTTCTTACATAATTTGGAGGTGTGCTTCGGGGTCATTGTCTGGTCGGAGGTGGAAATTGGCTCCAATCAAGCGCTGTCCACAGGGTATGCATAGGCAAACGCAGGGGGGGGGTTCCAGTTGCCTGGAAACCCCCCTCCCTAGCCCACATCATGATGCCCACAATTGAAATCGCATATAATACAAAGCCTGTTTTTCAGCTATGCTAACATAATTGCGCAAGAGTTTTCAAGGGTTCTCTAATCATCCATTAGTCTTCTAATGCGCTTAGCAACACAATGTACCATTTGAACACTGGAGTGATGGTTGCTGGAAATGGGCCTCTATACACCTATGTAGATATTCCTTTAAAAAACAGACATTTGCAGCTAGTATAGTCATTTACCACGTTTAACAATGTATAGAGTGTTATTCTGATTAATGTTATCTTCATTGAAAAAAACTGATTTTCTTTCAAAAATAAGGAAATTTCTTAGTGACCCCAAACTTTTGAATGGTAGAGTAGGTGGTGTGAAAGTACAGAACTACAAATTAGTCCCTCCAGTATTCGAGCTAAATTGAAAAGTGAGTATAACCAGTGCAGTGCTCTGGCAATTATCTGGTTCACAAGAAGCTCCCCACAATAATAAAAGGATGGACGTCTATATGACTAATACCAGGGTTGGCTACATAGGTTAAGATAGAGGCAGTCTTGGAAATGACACATTGATAAACCCAACACGTTTTTCTGCTTACAGCAGGCTGTTCCTTCAGAATATAAGGATTGAAGAAGCACTGAGAGGCTCACAACATTCTGCCCAACAGACTTGGCAGATGGGTTAGGTTCTAGAGCCTGTCCTGATGACACCAGGGAGGCAAAGCCCATTCAGCTGCCTACATTCATTATGCCCCCAACTGAATTAATGGCTTAAAATGATACTAAAACATTGTTGTGGACTCCGCAATGTGAGCAACTTATTAGCAGACTGAAAGCTGCCTTTCTTAACTCTGGCTCCAGTACAGGTAGAGCTAGTTTCCACAGGCAATTCCTGTTACAATCCAGTGCTCCTGGGGGTAGATTAGATGCAGTACTGAGCCCACGACTCAGATGATGGACAGGAGCATCACATACCCTACATCACCCTAAAGCATCTGTATAGAAGTTGCCAAAGTTTACCTACTGTAGAACAGGAGTCAGTTTGCATGCCACCTCTGAAAAAATATAATGGCCACCAATCCTGTTTAATAATCCTGATTGTTGAGGAGCTAGTTCCTACCGCAGTCCACACCATGAAAGTCTGAGGGCTTTAAAAGAGAGTGTCAGAGGAGATTGAGGTTGTTGAATGCTGGAGGTGTTAGGGCTTATGTTACACTGCCCGAATCGAGTGCTGAGCACAGTCATCTCTGAACCGTTAGTAACCTGCATCTGGGATAGACTTTCTGTAGCTCTCTCCCCAGGTGTAAGACAGCCAAAAGAAGGGTGATTTTCTAGGGCTGATCACCTCCCAGCCGACGGTAGAAGGACTTGGACTTGTAATACCAATCAGGGGAAAGCAGCAAAGTATATTCTTATGGCTTGATTCAGACTAAAGTGGGCTTACTTTGCTCATGGGAAGCGTGCAGAGGAATAAAAGTGTATATTCATGTATATATGTGCTCACGGTGTATCCTGGTTTACTAGGTCATAATAATCAGTGCAAACTCGCAGCTGCCTTGTACTGCGGCATGTGCATGAAAACGCCCTCTATGAACTCTGCCTACATGAGAACACCCAGTTCTGCCTCTTCGATTATTAATTGTAGATACAATGGAAATGAGTATGACGGTTTCCAGGATCATGTGCTATGTGCCAATTCACACACAATACACTCCTGGAGGGTGACATACATTTAATGCTGTATCAGCTCCTTTATGTTTGCCTTATACCCTTGTGCATAATTTTGCTATGCACAGTGGGCCTGATTCAGAGCCGGACGCTATTTGCGCTCGCTCGTTCAGAAAAAGGGGCCAGCTATTTAAATTGAGCGCTCGCTCTTTGCGGTCTGACGCCTCTATGTCTGAGCGTGCGAACGAAGCATGCGCTCGCTATTTTGTAAAGACGCCCCCTGGCCGCTCGCATCCTACGTAATCTCCGCTATTTATTAGATTAATCGAGTACATCGAAAGGCGTCTGAACTGCTCGCAGTGCTTGTGGTTGGATTTTCCTACCGCAATCATGCGAACAGTTCAGGCTAAGAAACAACCAAGTGACGTGGTCGATGACGCTGCTTTGTTAATTATGCACACCCTTAAAACGCCCGTTTTGACCGTTTGGCACGCCTGCGTTCGGATCTCCACACCCCGTTTTCAAGCACCTTCCCCTGTTTCCACCCACAAACGCCTCATCCTGTCACTCAAATTAGCAGGCACTCGCTATTTTGCGAGCGCACGATTTCCGACCGCAATGACTGGTTGGCGCATGTTCATTACGACCCATACGCATGCGCAGTTGTGCGAACATCGCTCAGAGCGAACGAGTGGCCGCTTACGAGCGGCTCTGAATCAGGCCCAGTGTCACATTTAGCTATTCTGAAGCGCTGTAGTCTGTTGTTGATCATCCTTGTAATTAATACTTCATGCTTTATTTGAAGAATTAATGATTTGTCCAGGGGTGAGAATATTTTCCCACAACCACAGTATTGGGGCGTGTAAATAGGTGATGGGCAGCCTGGTCAGCAACATATTTGTGCCATATGCGCTTCAGATTAACTCTGTTAATAGTTTCTTTATCATCATCTTTGTTGTCTTCTATCATGATATATTCTGGAAACTTTTTAAAAAAAAATTTTGAGTTTTGATAGGAACTTTTTTTTTCAGTAAGGCAACAGAAGTTTTTGTTTTTAGCCATCCACATACTGAGCCTGGTTCAGAGGTGGGCACATTGGCTGCTTGCATCAGACATAGTCAATGTTTTCAGTCTACGCATGCATCGCGTTCCAATGCACATGATGTTACCACTCTGAGATGCAGAATGAATTTGGTCGGAGAGAGTGAATTTCAGAGGGCGTTTTTGGTCGGTAATAGGGGGGTGGCTAGCTAGACTCTGGTGTGTCGCAGTCACCGGTTGCACTGACACAGACGGCCATGTTCAGATGGAGAATACAGTAGTGGACGCAGGGGGGTTTCTGAGTACCCAGAAACCTCCCCCTGACCGCTTCAAAAGTAGACACCATGTTAAGCCCCGCCCCCATCGTGGCAAAATGCAGTGATACGCGGGTTAATGAGGAGGTGGAGCCAATATGACACGATTCTATTAGAATTGCGTAATGACATGGTACCAGCCTGCCAGGTCCCTTCCCCGCACATGCTGCAAGGTAAGTGTAATGTATGTCACACATACCTTACACACCTACATGTGTCACACATAGCTTACACACATGCATATGTCACACATAGCTTACACACATACATATGTCACACACAGCTTACACACCTACATATGTCACACATAGCTTACACACATAAATGTCACACATAGCTTACACACATAAATGTCACACATAGCTTACACACATACATATGTCACACATAGCTTACACACGTCACACATAGCTTAGACACATACATATGTCACACATACCTTACACACACGTCACACATACCTTACACACACGTCACACATACCTTACACACACACATATGTCACACATATATGTCACACATACAAAATGTCACACATACCTTACACACATACATATGTCACACATACATATGTCACACATATAGTCAGGTGCATAAATATTGGGACATTGACAGAATTTTCATATTTTGGCCTCTATTCACTACCACAATGGCTTTGAAATGAAACAAACAAGATGTGATTTAACTGCAGACTTTCAGATTTAATTTGAGGGTAATTACATCCAAATCAGGTGAACGGTGTAGGCATTACAATGGTTTCTATATGTGCCTCCCACTTTTTAAGGGGCCAAAAGTAATGGGACTATCAACTCAAAAGCTATTTCATGGACAGGTGTGGGCTGTTTCCTCGTTATTTCATTATCAATTAAGCAGGTAAAAGGTCTGGAGTTGATTCTAGGTGTGACATTTGCATTTGGAATCAGTTGCTGTCAACTCTCAATATGAGATCCAAAGAGCTGTCACTATCAGTGAAGCAAGCCATCATTAGGCTGAAAACTCAAAACAAACCCATCAGAGAGATAGCAAAAACATTAGGTGTGGCCAAATCAACTGTTTGGAACATTCTTAAAAAGAAAGAACGCATCGGAGAGCTCAGCAACACCAAAAGACCCGGAAGATCACAGAAAACAACTGTGGTGGATGACAGAAGAATTATTTCCCTGGTGAAGAAAACCCCCATCACAACAGTTGGCCAAATCAAGAACACTCTCCAGGAGGTAGGTGTATATGTGTCAAAGTCAACAATCAAGAGAAGACTTCACAAGAGTGAATATAGATGGTTCACCACAAGATGTAAACCATTGGTGAGCCACAAAAACAGGAAGACCAGATTAGAGTTTGCCAAACAACATCTAAAAAAGCCATTACAGTTCTGGAACAACATCCTATGGACAGATGAGACAAAGATCAACTTGTACCAGAGTGATGGGAAGAGAAGAGTATGGAGAAGGAAAGGAACTGCTCATGATCCAAAACATACCACCACATCAGTGAAGCATGGTGGTGATAGTGTCATGGCGTGGACATGTATGGCTGCCAATGGAACTGGTTCCCTTGTATTTATTGATGTGACTGCTGACAAAAGCAGCAGAATGAATTCTGAAGTGTTTCGGGCAATATTATATGCTCATAATCAGTCAAATGCTTCAGAACTCATTGGACGGCGCTTCACAGTGCAGATGGACAATGACCCGAAGCATACTGCAAAAGCAACCAAAGAGTTTTTTAAGGCTAAAAAGTGGAATGTTATGCAATGGCCAAGTCAGTCCCCTGACCTGAATCCGATTGAGCATGCATTTCACTTGATGAAGACAAAACTGAAGGGAAAATGCCCCAAGAACAAGCAGGAACTGAAGACATTTGCAGTAGAGGCCTGGCAGAGCATCACCAGGGATGAAACCCAGCGTCTGGTGATGTCTATGCGTTCCAGACTTCAGGCTGTAATTGCCTGCAAAGGATTTGCAACAAAGTATTAAAAAGTGAAAGTTAGATTTAGGATTGTTTAGTTTGTCCCATTACTTTTGGCCCCTTAAAAAGTGGGAGGCACATATAGAAACCGTTGTAATTCCTACACCGTTCGCCTGATTTGGATGTAATTATCCTCAAATTAAATCTGAAAGTCTGCAGTTAAAGCACATCTTGTTTGTTTCATTTCAAAACCATTGTGGTGGTGAATAGAGGCCAAAATATGAAAATTCTGTCAATGTCCAAATATTTATGCACCTGACTGTATGTCACACATACCTTACACACATAAAAATGTATGTGTGTGTGTGTGGAAACCCCCCTGGAAAAATCCTGTGTTTGCCCCTGTAATCTGCTCCTCCATAGGGCTAGTGCATGTCTTATTTACAAATTACACTGTGCTGCAAATGTTAGCCAGTTTATAGAGGTCGTAGTTGTATAGTACAGGCCTGGCCAACCTGTGGCTCTCCAAGCTGTTGTGAAACTACAAGTCCCAGCATACCCTCCCACCGATCATCTGGTATAGCATGTGAGACTTGTAGTTTCACAACAGCTGGAGAGCCACAGGTTGGCCAGGCCTGCTATAGTGCTTCAAATGACATCTGTGGTACTCTGCTCCCTACCTGTTCTCATTACCTCCTCTTTCTCCAAATCCCAAAGGCCTGATAGAAGTGTGATTTGTTTGTTAGAACTCTCCAACTCTAACTAGAACTACTGTACATTTGCTGTGAATTTCTAGAACCATTTTAAGTCTTAATGGAAAACTAAAAACAAAAAGTCAAACATGCTAAAAATGACCGTTACTTGCAAGTCTTGTCTGTCAGTATACCTTATGGATATTGAGCACCTTTTCCGCTAGCCAGGAGATGGCGATATTTGTGCCCTTGTTTTTCTCTGATACTAGGACATGATTTTTATCAGGCCCTGTTCCTTGTTCTGTCGTGTTCTGTATTTCCATTGCGGGTTTATTAAAAAGTTAATTTTAATTTAGTATTTCAAACACCACATCCATTTAACTAATGTTCAAAGGGGATTGTGTGTGATGAAATGAGCTTGATGTGAAACCACGTCACGTCCCTGTATATAACTCCACCTGCATAGAGTATCCCTGTTACTGCAATATATGGGAAATATCCTATGATATGTATCCTTTTATTTGAAGAGCAGTGATGTTCGGTGGATCATGTTTTTAAAAAGTTCTGCATAGCGGTCAGTAAAGAAGGAACCCATCTGCATATGGAGGTCACCGCCTCTAAAGCTGGCCACACATCTAAAGATTATCTGTCCAACCAGCCAACTAGTTGATTGGTTGGAATGAAAATCTGGTAACGGATGGGAGTAACTGATGATCAGCAATTTGCTCCTAAATTCCAGAAAACAGATGAAAATGGTCGTTCAGACAAGTTTGTTAAATGTTTGATCTAAACAATTTGTTCAAACAGTTTTTGTCCATTTTCCGGCATTTGGGAGCAAATTGCTGATTGTCATTTGCTTTTATACATTACCAGATTTTCATTCCAACCAATCAACTAGTTGGATGGTTGGACAGGAAATCTTTAGGTGTGTACCCAGCATAAGGAGTGTTTTTTTTCTGTTGGAATTGTATAGTATATGGCTGTGGTTTCCAAACTTTCTTGAATCACTGCGTCCTATAGTATCAGCATTTTTTCACAGCACCCCTAGGCCAGAAGTTTCTGAGAAAATCAGCAAACATGATTACATTAAGTCAGTTGTGCTCACCTGTTATCATTAGGGTCAGTTATGTGGTGGTGGACAGGGTTGTGCTTCTGTTTGTCCAGATATTTTGATAGGCAAAACCAGTGCTGGTGGCTACCAATCACTTGGACCATAAATGATTCCATTTGCTACTAGACCACCAACCCATAGCACCCTTGCAAATGCTCTGTTGCACCCCAGGGTGCCAAGGCACCCAGTTTGGGAATTATGCGCAACAAGAAAGGATGTTAGATGCGATCTCCGCGATCCTTGTCTTGTGTAAACGGTCACATGACTCCTGTGTCTTTTGTCTGTCCGTCCCTCCATCTGAAGCTCTTGCCAGCATCTCTTGTCCTTTTATGGAAATATGAAACAAAAATGACCATTTAAATGGCAAATTGTCTGCATATTTCATTTCACAGATTGAAGTGTGTGACATTTTTAAAGAGAAATCAGAATATTTCCCAGAATCACTCTGGAGCCCTGCTTCCTTCAGCTTTTGCCTTCTTACTTAGAGCCTAAACTACATTTCCCTTGCACAGCTGTGAATTCCCCAGAGCATGCTGGCGATGGATTTGATAAATGCTGCTAATATCACCTCTTGATCCAACAATGCTCTGAGTTTGGTCCGCAGGTCTTGATGAGTAATTGCTGTTGTTCTACTCCAATGACTGAATTAAGTTGCCCTGTTATAAAGGGTTCATACTACAGTGATTTCAGCAGAGGCAGCTTATGGCCGGGTCCCAGTGGACAGTGACCTTTTGCAGGGTATCTTTCTACTTTCAGATAAAACGGCCTAAATTGTTTTCTATTGACTGAGGCGCTTTACTCCTTCTGTTAGAGCGATCGCACGTGGCACAGCCAGAGAAATGGCATAACCCTCCCGTAGTTCTGTATCAAGGATGTGTTCGTTTAGTGAGGCTAATTCTATTTCTGAACTGGACTGTATGAACGGTAGTTATTTAAAATGACTGTCAAAAGAAAATAATTCACCAAGTATAAATAGGGGACAGGTGGGTTTTTAACTTTCTTTTAAGTGTAATCGCAGTACCATGTGACACATACCATGATTTCAGATCTCTGTCCCATCTCTCTTCCATAATTAATCCTGCTATCTTGCTCATATCATTTCTTCGTTAATTTGCTTCTCACTCGGGCAGAACCATTGGCTTGTTGTACGCAGGGGAAACATTGGGTCTGCTGACAATGCAGCCAAACCATTCTCTACGTACCAGTGGTATCATTGGTGGAGGAGGCACAGCATCAGAATGTGTTCAACCCACAAGATGTCTGCAGTCACTGTGAAAGCATTTCTTTAACTTAAGCTGGGTACACACAGGAGCGATGTCTGGCCGATTTGACGTTTCATAACGACAAATCGCCTACATCGCTCAGTGTATATATGCGTGTTCTGGCGACGACGTCTCAGTATGTACCCAGCTTTTAACAATCGCATACTTTGAGTAGAAGGCGCAGACTCCATGAAGGCAGTGGATGTCAAAGACCGTACCATGAAATCATAATGGTTTGAGTTTGCTCAAACATTTAAAGGGATACCTTTATTTTGTCATCTTTGCTTAACCCACATCTGCTATCATTATACAGTCTGTGTATTCGCTGGAATCCAGTAATCTTGACTCCTGCTTTGGGGGGAGCTATATCGGACAGTGAAAAGAGAGTGGAGAAGTTGCCCATAGCAACCAAATAGCTTCTACCTATCATGTTATAGAATGTACTTGATAAATGCTACCTCTAAGCTGATTGTAAAAGTGGACAACTTGTCCACAGTAACCACTCTTTTTCACTGCTTGATAGATTTCCCCCTTTAGTGTCTAGAAAACATGTCCAGCACAAAATGACTGGGACTGTAGCAGAGGCACTATTTATCTCATATCATAGAACTCTAATGATACTTTTAGCTTTTTGTTTTTATACAGCATTTGAATTACTTAACATGAGCTTACCAAACACTACATTCCCTTATCTCTCACATCAACTATTGCAACCTTTTCCCTCTCTCCTCATCAGTCCTGAACGCTGCTGCTAGGCTGATCTCTGTGAAGCACTAGGGACTGTGTGCGCGCTATATAAATGACTGTTCCTCCCACCCAGTCCCGCCAGCTAGTGACCGCCCTCCTCTCTGATAACCCCCTCTTGCATCCAAGACTTATTCTGCGCTACCCCTAATCTATGGATCGTCCTCTGTCTCCATCAAAGTCTTGCCCAATTGCTTCAAACATACCCTCAAAATGATTCCCTCACGAGTCATGTCTTACCAGACCATTGCCTGATTTGTGTCTCCATACCAGTGATGTGCGGTCAGGTGAGGCAGAGCCTTTCCTGTCATATTCCTGTATACACCATAGCTTTGACTATAAAACTTATAAGAAAAGTTTAAAGAAAATATTATATCTTTGTATTATTCTAATCATTTTTATAGTCAAAACTGTGGAGTAAAAAGTGTATGGAAGGTGAGGCACTGCCTCCCCTGTCCTCCTTTTCCGCACATCCCTGATCAAAACTCACCAAATTTCCAGCACTATATACTGTATTGCTGCACCTTTGTATAATGCCCATATGAACCCTCAGGTTCATATATGTATCTATAAATCTGGTTCTGATACTAGCCTGTGCCTCCACCTCACCACACACACTGCTCCGTAGTATAAACCCTCCTGCGTCTCCCCTTTAGACTGTAAGCTCATACGAGCATGGCTCTCCTTCCTCTTGTCTCATCCATCCCCTTTTTAGCTCAATTAACAAAGCTAATCTGTATACCCATGTAATTATGTATATGCAATATATGCTGGCTAATGCTGTAACAATATCAACCCTGTTTTTACCGCTTCTCTACATGGTGCTACGATATCTCAGAGCACTGTATAAATGCTAGTGATGGTATATAGTCGTAGACACGTACTATACTCGGCTTTTATTTCTTTAGTTTTAACTAGAGATGACCGTGCATGGTGGCCTACGTAATCACCAATGCAGGTGGTTCAGGTAGCTGATTTTCACATAGATAATTAATGTGTACAAGGAACTGCTAATTGCACATCTCAGAAATGATTTATGAGGTGGCAGGGGTAAAAAAAAAAAAAGGATAAAATGTAATTTTTGTTTTTTTTGTTCCGGAACCTCCACCTCACATACAATGCTATCAGCACAGCTGTGAGATGGGACATGATTAATGAGCGTTAAAGGGACACTATCACCACTGACGGTGGCAGGTCTGTATCCTGTTTGAATAAAAGAAAAGGGTTATTGATATGGTCATTGTATAGATATTTTAAATGTGACATCTGCCTATCTCCCTGTCTGTGTTCTCATTGTCTGGTCCCCTGCAGCAAGCTGTCACTTCACGGCTGCTGTAAAACAACCATAATAAGACCCCCTGATTACTTTACATTATAGCTGAGCTGTGGTGGTCAGTGTGGGAGAAACAGGCGGATGCAAAGAACACTGTGAAACACACGCAGTGTATGTGTATATGTATGTATGTATATATATATATATATATATTGTAATGGACGGTACTCCCAGCTAGCAGCTGAAATAAGACACGCTCACCTCTGCGTTATGTTATCACCGTTTCAGAGACTTAACTCTAGCCGGCAGTGCCGTCCATTACTATTCTGCCTACCCTCACCAAGGGGAAAGGCACCATCACATAGGAGTGCCGGGCTCCCGTTGTTACATATATACAGTATGTGTATATGTATGTATATGTGTGTGTGTGTGTGTGTGTATATATATATATATATATATATATATATATATATATATATATATAGCAAAATACCAGCACTCAATGTTAGTGGTAAGTATTACTACGAGGGGTGCACGCTGAATTACCGGGTGTGCACTGGAATGTATAGGCATGGATGGTAGTGGCACTACACTCCTCAATAAATAAGCTTTAGACAGTCATCGTTTGCTTCAACGTTTCAGCGCCTGTAATACTGCGCTTTCGTCAGGCACAATATAGCTGTACATGTACAAGAGTGGAGTGCCGCTACCATCCATGTATGTGTGTATGTGTATATATATATATATATATATAATATATATATGTGTGTGTATATATATATATATATATATATATATTTTAGGGGTGAGCGGGTTTGGATTTCTGAAATCCGAGCCCCCCCGATCCGAGTCAGGCTCGACTTTTCCCGCCTGACTCGGATCTGTAATAGAGGCAAAACGTCATCATCCCGCCTTCCGGGTCTCGCGGGTTTTGGATTCTATATAAGGTACCTGTGTCGGCGCCATTTTCTCACTCGGCTGTGGACAGTGAAGAGGGAGGGTGGGAGTTAGGGCTGGCTGGGCTGTGTAGTGTTGTGCTGTGCTGTGCTATGCTGCTGTTGTCCATAGGGGCTGTGTCCACTCCTCCAAAGTCCATAGGGGCTGGCTGTACTGTGTTGTGCAGTCAGTTGTCCATAGGGGCTGTGTCCACTCCAAAGTCCTGTGCAGTGTCCCAGTCCTAAAGGGGTGCTGTAGTGTTGTCCAGGGGGTGCTCCCCCAAGTGCAAAAAAAATAAATATTTTTTCTGTTTGTGCATTGTGTGCGCAGTAACCGCACGTGCATCAACAAAGTAGCGCCAAGCGTGCGCTTGTGTCATAAGTAAAGGGCCGGCTGGCTTGACCATTAAAGGGTGCTGTAACCCCCAAAGTGCACTCCAAACCAAATAAAAAAATATTTTCTGTGTTTGTGAATTGTGTGCACTGTGGCTGCACACAACAAAGTGCATCAACAAAGGAGCAGCGCCAAACGTGCGCCTGTGTCCCATAAGTAAAGGGCTGGCTGGCTTGTCCATTAAACGGTGGTGTAACCCTCAAAGTGCACTCCACAAAAAATAAAAAATTCTCCTTTTTTTTCTGTCTTTGTGAATTGTGTGGGCTGTAGCTGCACCTGCATCCTCAAAGCAGAAGCGACAAGCGTGTGTCTATCTGTTAAAGGGTGGTGTAACCCTCAAAGTGCGCTCCACAAAGAATAAAAATTTCATTATTTTTTTTTCTGTCTTTGTGAATTGTGTGGGCTGTTGCTGCACGTGCATCAACAAAGGAGCAGCTCCAAGCGTGCGCCTGTGTCCCATAAGTAAAGAGCCGGCTGGCTCATTTCTTAAAGGGTGGTTTAACCCACAAAGTGCACTAGTCTCCAACAAAAATAAAAAATTATTTTCTGTATTTGTGTGCACCTTAGCCGCACGTATATATCAATATAACATAAATGGAGGACCAAACTTTCTCCGATAAAAATAAAATAGGGAAAGATCAAGATCCACTTACTCCTAGTGCTGTTGCTGCTGCTGGGAGTTGTTCTTCATCCCAGAGAGGAAGTAGTAACATCACTACTTTTACTAAACAATTGACCCTCCAACAGTCCTTAGCGAGGAGGATGAAGTTTGACAGCAGTCATCCTAAAGCAAAACGTATAACTGAGGCCTTGACTGCTATGTTGGCGTTAGACGTGCGTCCGGTATCCGCCATTAGTGCAGTGGGATTTAGACAATTGATGGAGGTAGTGTGTCCCCGGTTCCAAATCCCGTCTAGATTCCACTTCACTAGGCAGGCGATACCGAGACTGTACAGAAACGTCAGAAAAAGTGTCCTCATTGTCCTGAAAAATGCCGTTGTACCCAATGTCCACTTAACCACGGACAAGTGGAACAGGACAGACTAAGGACTATATGACTGTGACAGCCCACTGGGTAAATGTATCACCTTACGCGGCAACAACAGCAGTGTCACCAGTAGCAGCATCTCACAAACGCCAGCTCGTTCCAAGGCAGGCTACGCTGTGTATCACCGGTTTCAGTAAGAGGCACACCTCCGGCAACCTCTTAGAGAAACTGAGGGAAATCATCACCCAGTGGCTTACCCAACTTAGACTCTCCTGGGGATTTGTGATATCTGACAACGCCATCAATATTGTGGGGGCATTACATCTGGGCAAATTCCAGCACGTCCCATGTTTTGCTCACACAATAAACTTGGTGGTGCAGAATTTTCTAAAAAGCGACAGGGGCGTGCAGGAGACGCTTTGGGTGGCCCGAAAAATTTCTGCCCACTCTCGCCATTCAGCGACTGCGTGCGCCTGTGTCATAAGTAAAGGGCCGGCTGGCTTGTCTATCAAAGGGTGCTGTAACCCCCAAAGTGCACTCCAAACAAAATAAAAAATTCTTCTTTTTTTACTGTCTTTGTGAAATGTGTGGGCTGTAGCCGCACCTGCATCCTCAAAGCAGCTGCGACAAGCGTGCGTCTGTCTGTTAAAGGGTGGTGTAACCCCCAAAGTGCACTCCACAAAAATAAACAATTCTTTTTTTTCTGACTGAAGGACGTGCCAGCAATTCCTGACATGTCTACTGTCACTGTATATGATACTATAAAAAAATATATATTCTGCGCTATGGATGTTATTTTGAAAGCAGCTCCTAATAAAATAATTTCAATATGTAACAAATAAAGAGCGCTTGTGAATAAACATGTATGAATGTAACGCAATACCTGTAAAAAAAAAAAAAAAAAAGGGGATTAGTAAAAGATGTTTAAAACCCTTTTTTAATATTTAGGAAAGTCCATAATTGACATCAGGGTTCCGATAACATGCCTTGCAGTGCGGTGTGATACTGGAGTCAGACGTGAAAAACTAACTGTCTCTCCCTATATCTGCCTACCTTTAACGGCTTCCGCTCCGTCCGGCTGGTTCCCTGCACGGGGTGATCGTCTTCTTCGTCCGTGTAAACGGCCCGATGCTGCAAAGGTGCAGTGTGATGACGTCACTATGTCTCTGCTGTGTGTCAGATGTGCGCTAAAACCAACGCGTTTCAGGCTCCTGGCCCTTTTTCGAAAAAGGGCCAGGAGCCTGAAACGCGTTGGTTTTAGCGCACATCTGACACACAGCAGAGATATAGTGACGTCATCACACTGCACCTTTGCAGCATCGGGCCGTTTACACGGACGAAGAAGACGATCACCCCGTGCAGGGAACCAGCCGGACGGAGCGGAAGCCGTTAAAGGTAGGCAGATATAGGGAGAGACAGTTAGTTTTTCACGTCTGACTCCAGTATCACACCGCACTGCAAGGCATGTTATCGGAACCCTGATGTCAATTATGGACTTTCCTAAATATTAAAAAAGGGTTTTAAACATCTTTTACTAATCCCCTTTTTTTTTTTTTTTTTTTTTTTTTTTACAGGTATTGCGTTACATTCATACATGTTTATTCACAAGCGCTCTTTATTTGTTACATACTGTATATGATACTGTCACTACTGACAGAATGGTGGAGGAATTATTTTCTGTGTTTGTGAATTGTGTGCACTGTGGCTGCACGTGCATCAACAAAGGAGCAGCGCCAAGCGTGCGCCTGTGTCCCATAAGTAAAGGGCCGGCTGGCTTGTCCGTTAAAGGGTGCTGTAACCCCCAAAGTGCACTCCAAAAAAAATAAAAAATTCTTTTTTTTTGTGTGTGAAATGTATGCACAGTAGCCGCACCTGCATCCTCAAAGCAGCAGCGCCAGGCATGCATCACTTTGTTAAAGGGTGGTGTAACCCCCAAAGTGCGCTGAAACCAAAATAAAATAATCTTTTTTTTCTGTCTTTGTGAATTGTGTGGACTGTAGCCGCACCTGCATCCTCAAAGCAGCAGCGACAAGCGTGCGTCTGTCTATTAAAGGATTACATCGGTGACAGCATCCAAGTAGGCATGTCAGACAGTCCGTACCTGTACTGGCAGGAAAAAGAGGCAATTTGGAGGCCCCTGTACAAACTGGCTCTATTTTACCTGAGTTGCCCCCCCTCCAGTGTGTACTCCGAAAGAGTGTTTAGTGCAGCCGGGAACCTTGTCAGCGAAAGGCGTAGGAGGTTGCTTCCACAAAATGTGGAGAAGATGTTCATAAAAATGAATTACCAACTCTTCCAGGGAGACCAGCCTCCAGAACGTACAGAGGGGACCTGTGGTGGTGGATTCCAGCGGGGACGAATTAATACTCTGTGAGGATGAGGATGTACACAACACTGAAGAGGGTGAGGAATCGGTGAATGAGGAGGATGAGGACGACATCTTGCCTCCGTAGAGCCAGTTTGTGCAGGGCCAGATTAATTGCCAGCTTGTTTTGTGGGGGCCCAAACGAACCAATAATTTCAGCCACAGTTGTGTGGCAGACCCTGGCGCTGAAATGATTGGTTTGTTAAAGTGTGCATGTCCTGTTTATACAACATAAGGGTGGGTGGTAGGGCCCAAGGACAATTCCATCTTGCACCTCTTTTTTTTCTTTGCATTATGTACTGTTTGCGGCCTAGTTTTTCAAACTGCCATCCTGTCTGCCACTGCAGTGTCACTTCTAGATGGGCCACGTGTTTGTGCCGCCCACTCGTGTCGCTTAGCATAGTCATCCATCTACCTCGGTGCAACCTTTTGGATATAAAAACACTATTGTGAGGTGTTCAGAATAGACTGGAAATGAGTGGAAATTAAGGTTTTTGAGGTTAATAATAGCATACGAGCAGAAAAATCAACACATTCTGTGATTTTAGCTGTTTTTATGCTTTTTTAAAAAAAAATACAGATCCAAAACACAGAACCCAGAACCCAAAACACCGAAGGGTGGTTTTGGCAAAACCAATCCAAAACACAAAACAGGCAAAGTGGCCAGTGCAAATATATATATAGCACTGCCCTCTCCTGGCTGTCCTACCTCTCAGATCGATCCTTCTCTGTCTCCTCTCATGACTCCTCTTCTCCCCCCCCCCCCCCCCCCACTAACAGTGGGAGTTCCCCAAGGTTCTGTTCTTGGACCTCTCCTATTCTCCCTATATACGTCCTCTTTAGGTGAACTCCTCTTTTAACCTCCTACATCTCTATGCTGAGGATACTCATATCTACCTTTCCACCCCTGACCTCTCAACCTCTTTCCTCACCCGTATCTCCAAATGTCTCTCTGCTATCTCTTCCTGGATGTCCCAGTGCTTTCTTAAACTTAACATGTCTAAGACTGAGCTGATCTTCCACTACCTCACTCCCCACAATTTCGTTATCTATTGATGGCACAACTATGTCCTCTAGCTCCAAAGTGCGCTGTCTTGGTGTTATCCTAGACTCTTCCCTCTCCTTTAAACCAAACATTCAGCACCTCTCGCAGTCCTGCTATTTCCATCTCAAAAATATTTCCAGGAATAGACCCTTCCTCATCCTGGATGCTACTTAAACCCTCATACACTCACTGGTCATCTCCAGATTGGACTACTGTAACCTCCTCCTATCTCACCTCTCAGTCTCCCACCTCTCTCCACTACAATCGGTCCTCAATGCTGCTGCTCAGCTCATCTTCCTCTCCAAACGTTCTAGAACTGCTTCCCCTCTCCTTCAAGCCCTACACTGGCTCCCCTTCCCCTTCAGATTCCAATTCAAGGTTCTTACACTTGCCTACAAAGCTACCACCCAATCCTCTCCCACTTACATCTCTGACCTAATCTCCCTTCACACTCCCGCCATCCACCTCGCTCAACAAATGCATGCCGTCTCTCTTGCCATCTGATTACTTCCTCCCACTCCCGCCTCCAAGAATTTGCTTGTGCTGCTCCCTACCTTTTGGAACTCTCTCCCTCTCCCTATCAGACTCTCCACCTCTCTACAAATCTTCACCAAGGCCTTCCAGCACTCATCCTAACCCACTTAATGCTCTCTCCCCATTCTGTGTCACGCTTGTCTGTCTGCACCTCCCCTTTAGAATGTAACCACTCACGAGCAGGGACCTCTTCCCTCATGTGCTTCTCCTTACACTTTCTTCCACTCCTTACTCCCCACAAGGGCAGCTAACATTTGACTGCTAGCTCCCTGCTGCTTATTGTGAGTGCTTTAATCACTATTGCAGCAATGTATATAAACCATGTCCTTGTCCTGCACTGTAATACTGTAATATACTTTAAATTACTTGTTTCTTGTTCACTTATTAGTTTATGTACTATGTAAGGCACTGCGGAACACTTGTGGCGCCGTAAAAACAAAGGATTTTATATATATATATAAATATAAATAATTTGTGTTATATATGTTGTCTTCTGTGGTGATTGTTGTTACACTTTTCTTATGGCTTGAATAACATTGTGTTATGGATGCACCTTGACAAAGGTCTCATATGGGGACCGAAATGTCGAACTTTACAGCTATATGACACTGGTGGTATGTGAAGAAACTGGACTTAATTTTGCTTAATTATGGTGAGTGCCCTCGCTACTTTATTTTTCTACATATGCATGGACCCTGGATGCTCCATGTGGTTACATTGAGGTGCACCCCTTTGGGTTGACAGCGAGTGCGGGCTATACTGGACACTATATAAATATATATATATATATATATATATATATATATATACACACACACACACACACGCATAAATATTGGGACATTGACAGAATTTTCATATTTTGGCCTCTTTTCACCACCACAATGGCTTTGAAATTAAACAAAAAAGATGTGATTTAACTGCAGACTTTCAGATTTAATTTGAGGGTAATTCCATCCAAATCGGGTGAACGGTGTAGGAATTACAACAGTTTCTATATGTGCCTCCCACTTTTTAAGGGGCCAAAAGTAATGGGACAAACTAAAATCCTAAATCTAACTTTCACTTTTTAATACTTTGTTGCAAATCCTTTGCAGGCAATTACAGCCTGAAGTCTGGAACGCATAGACCTCACCAGACGCTTGGTTTCATCCCTGGTGATGCTCTGCCAGGCCACTGCAAATGTCTTCAGTTCCTGCTTGTTCTTGGGGCATTTCCCTTCAGTTTGGTCTTTTTCAAGTGAAATGCATGCTCAATCGGATTCAGGTCAGGGGATTGACTTTTTGGTTGCTTTTGCAGTATGCTTCGGGTCATTGTCCATCTGCACTGTGAAGCGCCGTCCAATGAGTTCTGAAGCATTTGACTGAATATGAGCATATAATATTGCCCGGAACACTTCAGAATTCATTCTGCTGCTTTTGGCAGCAGTTACATCATCAATAAATACAAGGGAACCAGTTCTATTGGCAGCCATAGATGCCCACGCCATGACACTACCACCACCATGCTTCACTGATGAGGTGGTATGTTTTGGATCATGAGCAGTTCCTTTCCTTCTCCATACTCTTCTCTTCCCATCACTCTGGTACAAGTTGATCTTTGTCTCATCTGTCTATAGGATGTTGTTCCAGAACTGTAATGGCTTTTTTAGATGTTGTTTGGCAAACTCTAATCTGGTCTTCCTGTTTTTGTGGCTCACCAATGGTTTACATCTTGTGGTGAACCCTCTATATTCACTTTTGTGAAGTCTTCTCTTGATTGTTGATTTTGACACATATACACCTACCTCCTGGAGAGTGTTCTTGATTTGGCCAACTGTTGTGAAGGGGTTTTTCTTCACCAGGGAAATAATTCTTCTGGCATCCACCACAGTTGTTTTCCGTGGTCTTTTGGTGTTGCTGAGCTCTCCGGTGCGTTCCTTCTTTTTAAGAATGTTCCAAACAGTTGATTTTGCCACACCTAATGTTTTTGCTATCTCTGATGGGTTTGTTTTGATTTTTCAGCCTAATGATGGCTTGCTTCACTGATAGTAACAGCTCTTTGGATCTCATATTGAGAGTCGACAGCAACTGATTCCAAATGCAAATGTCACACCTAAAATCAACTCCAGACCTTTTACATACTTAATCGATAATGAAATAATGAGGGAATAGCCCACGCCTGTCCGTGAAATAGATTTTGAGTTGATAGTCCCATTACTTTTGGCCCCTTAAAAAGTGGGAGGCACATATAGAAACAGTTGTAATTCCTACACCGTTCACCTGATTTGTATGTAATTACCCTCAAATTAAATCTGAAAGTCTGCAGGTAAAGCACATCTTGTTTGTTTCATTTCAAAGCCATTGTGGTGGTGTATAGAGGCCAAAATATGAAAATTCTGTCAATGTCCCAATATTTATGCACCTGACTGTATGTGTGTGTGTATGTATATATTATATAATTTGTAACTCCGAATCTGTCCCTAATAAACATAATTAGCATGCATTCACAGGGTAATTGATTATGCTGTTGTCAGTGCTACGTAAATGAAACTGTATGTCCGTATGTGACCATATAAACGTGTGAGCCTACGTACCAATAGATTAGATACAATGGACATAGTTTGAGGTTTTTCCCACATTTCTCATTGGTTGCTTGGCCCAGCTGTTCAGACTGGTAGCCGCTGAGAATCCCCATGCCAATTTATTTAGTTCCAGGCTGTGCTAATGATAGCAGGTGTATTTTATCTCTCTTCCGTGTAAATATTGGTCTTCCCCTCAGGATCGTAATAGGAAATCAGAAGTAATTTTTTTTTTTGCATTGGTCTTCTCAGTGTTCTCCCCATAAAATGTTTCCAGCCGGGTCTATTAAGAAGTAGACGGGTGGGGCCTTCTTAATAATAAAATGTTTTAAACCCTGACCGTATAATGATTTCAATTTAAAATAACATTTTTATATATCAATTCTTTTTATTAGAGGCCCAGTTGTCTGATTATGAAAAGCTGCAAAGTCTGTAGGATCTGGTCCTTTTTATACAGTTCCCAGATACTGTCCTCACTTGCAGGCTCCCAAAGTGACGGGTGGTGCACCCGCAAAAAACAGCCTGGGGAGAACACTGCCCTCCCTTACCATTCCAGCCCGACAGGTCTCAGGCTTCCCCCCCACTTGCTCTCAGTCAAAAGTGCCCATTATGCAGTGCCCCCGTAGTTATCCCCATATGCAGTGCCCCCTGTATTTGTGCCCTTTATACAGTGCCCCCTGTATGTGTGCCCTTTATACAGTGCCCCCTATAGTTTTCCCCTTTATACATTTCCTCCTGTAGTTTTCCCCTTTATGCATTGCCACCTGTAGTTTTGTTTTGCCCCTTGTGCAGTGTCCCCAGGCTGGCCCCTTGTGCAGTGTCCCCAGGCTGGCCCCTTGTGCAGTGTCCCCAGGCTGGCCCCTTGTGCAGTGTCCCCAGGCTGGCCCCTTGTGCAGTGTCCCCAGGCTGGCCCCAGCCCAGAACTTACCTTAATATGCTGCTCGGCGCTCCCACTCCCGCTGCCTCGCTCTGACTGAATCTAACTAGATCCAGCAAGCGTGCAGGGCAGGCTCCTCACGTCGCGGGTGACGTCATGAGAGAGAACGGAAGTACCAGACTTGGTAGAAAGGGCAAGGTAGGGAAGGTTTGTTTTTTTTCCCCCCTATTTTACATCATGAGGCACAGTGACTGTATAACAGAACCCACCTATCCTATCTCCATAAAGGAGTTATAAACATTGATCTAACCTTTGTTTTTTTTTATGATGGACTCCCACACTCACCGCTATAAAGCCACTATTTATTACTATTTATCTGCATGGTTGCAAGCACTTCTGACATGAGTGTAAATCAGTGATACCCATCCAGGCCCTTAGACTAGAACCCAAAACACCTTACCAATCAATCAGTCCCTTAGACACTACACAATGTCCATTCACCACAAAATGCCTCTCGTGGTTACTACTTGCCCTAAAATACCTTTCCGAGACACACTCAATTCTAAAATTCTCCATGTCCATCAAGTTCCACATAGAACGCTCCTCAAATGTCCCACCCGCCAATCACTGAAAGCGCCAGTGACCCATTACTAATCTAATGACTAAAGTGCACATAAAAATTCCTCACCTTGCTTTAATGATCAGGAATCAGGCAGCTCTTTGCCTTGGAGGAATAGGGGAGACAACATGGTGCAGACTGTATGTCCCTTCTTGCCTGGTTTCTGATGTATGCCTGTGTTTGTGACCTCACTGCATTGTGTGGGGAAAGACCACTTGATGTGGAGTAGGTCATGTGATTTGGAAGTCAGTTGATCTATGAAGATACTAAAATGAGATCCAGTTTAATTCTGTATTTTATGAGCCACAAAACTTTGCTTTTGTCCTCAACTCTTATTCAAAAAGAGCTGGAACTGACACACCAGGTGTTGGGGACCACAGGAGACAGGTTGGAGGGGTGGGCTGCCTGTTGCCCATCATTGGTGTAAAACTCGTGAAAATTAAACACCACCGTCATTCTTTATTGCTTCCTTAAATTGTACTTATCTTCTGTGTTATTTGTCTTCCAGCTTTTAGAATTTGACAAGGAGTTATCGGTCTTTAAAGACAGATTGTACGAGCTGGACATCACATTTCCTCCCAGGTATGGGTACATGATTGTTAAAACGTTTATAGCTTGTTGCTCTCACTCCTGTAGATCCCATATATTGAATGGGATACCGGAGCTTTATAATGTGATCCAACCTTTTCTTTTTGTTGTTTTACCAGTTTGCACACGATAAGGTATCAGTTAAAAAAAATTATATATTGAGAGGCATGTCCCGTTTGCCATTCACGATCGGCAATATGGTATGTTTGGAAATAACTGTTGAATATATTAACAAATATATCATATAAATTCCTCCCAAAAATTTAATTTTATTTTCTGCCCATATATTGGTTACATAGTGGACTTTAACCCATGTAGACTGTTTTATCCTGTAGTATGTTGTTGTGAGCTGAATCTATTAACCACTGATCCAGCCTAAGACAGGAAGATATTTACAATATTACGGAAGGGGTACTGTAATATAAAGAGATAATGTGCTGTAATCGTTCAGCACCAAATAGACATAAGTCACTACTTTTTAGAATTTAATGCTAAAATAAATAAGTCACTGGGTATAAACAATAATAAATAGATATAAAGCAAAATAACTTCTTCTTTTTTTTTAAGTCAGTGAAATGTTCTGTTTGATTCCAGTTAAAGTCCGGAACAAAATTAACAAACCAATACATCTTAAAATATAACCCAAATCATACTAAACTACATGTAACGGTCTTGATCATTGAGTTTTTAAAAGTGTGAATTGTCTCCTTATTATAGCAGTCTGCTCCATGTCTGTCGCCCTTTGCACCTGCCTGGTGCCGCTTATAAACTATAATACAGCATTTTCTTTCAAGTGAATTTTTCATTGTAAATCCTCGTTCTCAGTCAGTGGGAATTATCAGTTATGTCCGGGTATGCTGCTACATTGTCGGAGTAAAGTGAGCGCTTGAGAGTTAAGTATGTTACAATCACTTTCCTGCTCAGCATCCCAGGAAAGAGAGAGCACTGGAGCGTTCAGAGCTTTTACCATAATCCAGCAACTTCTCGGCTGCCAGCTGAGGTTCTGTTTCTACATCCCCCTGACCCCCAAGGGGAGGGTCATAGCTGTGCTTGACAAGCTCTCTATTGTTCTTACTGATTGATTATGATAACAGTAGGACAGAAGTGTGTAAATCTATGTTTGTCATTAGTTATTTGCCCCTGGTCGGTGGTGGTAAGGGGTCCTAGATGTAATGGTGGGCTAAAAATCCTTCCATTAAGAAGAATTTGTGTTTGGGATCCAAAATGGAGTTAGTCTCTGTTGTTGAATTGTGGGTAATTTGTGTATATTGTTCTGTTAAGCTGGGTACACATCTTGCGACGATGTGATAAAGTAACGGCACCCCATGGAGTAAGGACTTATGCTCTTCATATTGCTGTAAATATGTTTAAAAGCACCTCAAAAATACAAACCATGTAATATATGGGGCAGAGCTGTGCTTCAGCTTCTTGAGCCACGTGGTATTTTGGCAAAAGTTGGGAACACACATTTGCGATCCCCGGCTGATTGGGTTAAACGCTCCTGATCAGCCGAGCAGTGTGCACCCAGATTGAGCCCCGCACACACCGTGCAGACATAGGACCTGATTTAGAGCTGGATGGATCTACACAGTTGCACACAAGCCTCTGTGCAAATCCATCCATCTCAGATGCAGAAGGAGGTGTCAGACACGTCCTCGCTGCAATTGCGATCCCAGCACTGCGACCATCGTCGCAGGCTGGAATCCTCATCGGAACCATCGCAACCGATGGTCACTGTGGTTGCTCCATCAGTCAGGCTGCGGGAGCTGAAGTTTCCCGCAGGCTGGTCACGCAAGAGGCCAGGAATCTGTGCCCGCAGACCCTGGCCTCGTCGCTCCCGGAAAACGGAGGTGACACGCCTCTGTTTCCGGGAACGGCGATCAGATAGCCCCTGCTTGAGCCCCCCAAATGCTGCAGCATGTCAATAATGCTGTGGCTTGGGGGGTGAGGGGGGTGTCTGCAAGCGAAATCGCAAGACTCGTTCTGCACATGCACAGGCTCCTAAACATCGAAGATGTACATTCATCCATGGATTGAACGCACATCTTTGAATCAGGCCCATAGCTCACTGTGTACAGGCTTCTATGGAATCGCGAGGTGGGGCCGATAAATATTAAACAGCACATAAGGTGCGACTTCCCGATCCCGGCTGTTGTAGGCGCACTATAGGCCATTTATCGGCTGACTGTCCTACTTACACACCTATACAATTGTCAGCCCGATCACCCAATATCCGGTGATCGGGCTGAGGATTGTATAGGTGTGTACCCAGCTTTAGGCACCAAATTGGTCAGGGTTGTTTATTCTCATACCCCATAGTGTACAGTTCCCAAGGCAGGTCTTTGAAACTTTAATGCTTAACCAGGAGTGCTCCATTAAATGTTACCAATACCCTCAGTGTTTGATAATGACGCCATCTGTGTAAATATTCTGTGCAGTAAATCCAGTGAATGGACTTTTTAAGGTAAATTGAGTAGGTGAAAGCACCCATTGAATGTGTGTTAGTCAGTCCTGGATGACACACACCACAAGTTTACAAACTCTTCTCGCTGTGGCCAACATTCAGTAAATTGTATTGACAGTACAAATGACATGAAATTCTCATGTGTCCATAACTAAACGGAGATCTGTAAAGTTCTGACATCCGTTAACACGATCTCCGCACATTACTCACCAGAGCGCGGGTTGTGGGACACTGTTGCTTTGGGTATTTCTATACTAATATTTTTCTTTTGCCAATACTGATATTGTAACACTCAGACATGTTTGGTAACAAAATGCTGATTTGAATATAACATTGCATTTGTTGTTGTTGTGTATTATTTTCTACATGCACATAATCCGGTTAGATAGGTATACGTGCAAACAATCATCTTGTGTTACCACCTGCACCATTCAGCAATGGCAGACTTAAAAGCTGTGTACGTTTTCTTACATTCTCTGTACATTCTCAATGCCTATGCTTGGTTTGTAGACATTGGCCGCAATTCAATTCAATGCGATGCTGAATAGCCCCAGGAGGGAGCTCCCCGAGCTTATTCAATACTGCGCGCTGTTAAGTCGGAGAATGCCGGTCCTCGCAACTTAACCTGGGTGTTTAGTCGTGAGAACCAGCATTCTCCGACTAAAGTGCTGGTCGCGAGGCTGTTGGCGATGCGCTAAGCCGGAAAACAACCACGCGGCCGGCACTTTTGTCAGATTTCTCCCCGCATCCCTGGAGGGTTCCAGAAGAAATCTTTTAACCCGACCAAACATCGCGTTGAATTGAATCGCGACCCATGACTACTTTAATTCCAAGATTTTTATCAAATGGTTTCTGTCCTTTAAAACATGTTGAAACGTCTTTTTCTGCATGTTTAAGGCAAAAGTAAGTATTGCCACTATTTAAGAATATTGTAATGCGATATCTTCTGCTTTGAGTACATAAACATTTGCAGCTGACATCCCCATTGCGCTGTGGGTACAGTGATATGTTGCAATTGATCAAATTCTGAAAATCTTAGCTGTTTGGAGTTGGTTTACGTTCTCTAACGCCCCAGAAGATGGCATTATCGTGTTTTCCCTGTGCTGAGCGTTCTGCCGGAAGGGGGACCTTCTGCGCCTCCCTGCTGAGCCGGAGCTCCTTCCATCCCTCTTTTGCAATTATTTTTGTACGTGTATACACAGCCTGATGGGCGCTCGTGCACAGAGGCAAGGCCTGGGCCAAACTCTGCAGTAGATGAAGATACTGAAACCCTATGACAATACTGTTATCTCTTCACCAGGGCACAATCTTATCGGATGCGATGTCACAGGGAAGGCTCCTTGGTAAATTGCCGCAAAGTGTCATCTCCAATGGCCATGAACAGTGGTGATAAGAGCTGATATTTAACAGGGCAAAACTGTGCTGTTCCTTACAGTATCTTAGGGCTCTTTTTATTAACATTATTTTTACTAAAATAAAAAAGGGTGACACCCTTTTCACATTATTTTAGTTTTACATACATTTACTAGAGGGCAATTGGAGTAGAATTAGAAAAATTCTACTCCAAACCCTAAATTATCACACATTTTTAGTAAGCAGATCACATTTCCCATACTTGTAATGGGAAATGTGATCTGGCCAAAGTTACTAAAAATAAAATGTGAAAAAATACCGGGGCAAGCCCTGTGATAATAACGCCACCTGGAGATTGTATTATCCAGGGGTTCCCCGACTCCTGCTCTGCTCTAACAGGCAGAGCACAGCCAGGAGCCGGACCCCAGTGATCAGCTGTGTGGTCTAAAAAAAATGGGGGAAAAAAAAAAACATACCTGCATCTAGGGTGATCGGTGCTCTGGTGATGTCCTCCGGTGCTCCAATCAGCTGGTCTCCCGGCTCCTGCACTGTGACCCTGGTCAGATGCTGCATAGAACAGCTGACCGGGGGTCACAGTGCAGGGTGGGAGACCAGCCGACCGGAGTAGCGATAATCTGAGGTAAGTGAAAGTAGGGATGGGGGTTAGGTGAGCCTGTCAGCACATGCACAGCACATTATCACTGTATTTTTCCCAAGAAATACAGTGAAAAGATTGCCGAGGGGATTCGCAGGGACAGAGCTTTATCGCAAGCTCTGTCCCTGTAAGGGATTTTTAATCCATGTGATATTTCCTAAATGCGCAATGGAGATATAGGCAAAAATATCACACTACAATCTGCATTTTAAATGCGGATTGTAGTAAATAGGGCCCCTATGTGTTGTGTGTATATTCCTACCAGGGCTATATTTGTGCCGGAGCGCCGTTCCTGATGGTCATGAGAAAAATTGTCATCCGGAAATGGCTTTCCAGAACAGCAAAAAATGTTTTATTTTTAATGTAATAGTTGCTGGCACTTGCTGCATACTAAAGCGCAGATAGCACTGGCAGATATAATATGGTTTGGCTGCCACCTGCATGTCCCTTACTGCAGTGCTACTGACTGGAGTGGCGGTCATCTTTCAAATATGGCAGGCTGCCCGGGACCCTGAGCAGCCAGTCACCCAGATGCCTGCAAGATGGCCACCGCCTGCCCGAGTCCGCAGCACTGCAGTCAGAGACGAGCTGTGCTGCAGGCTGCGGCCGAATGCCATTGAATATAGCTCCTGTAAGAACCCTGAATTCACCCCCCCACCAAAAAAGATGTCTCTGACATCATCTAGATCATAGGCTCTCAAACGCTGTCCTCAGGATCCCAAACAGTGCATGTTTTCCAGGTCTCCTCACAGGATCACAAGTGAAATAATTTGCTCCACCTGTGGAACTTTTAAAATTTGTCAGTGAGTAATGAGTACAGCTGTGCACCTGCTGGATGACCTGGAAAACGTAACCTGTGTGGGGTCCTGAGGACCGAGTTTGAGAACCACAGTTCTAGATGATGCTGACGGCGGCCGCGGACCCTCTCAGCTGCGGTCGGCACTATCCACACACTTTTCCCCTGCTCTGGCTGACAGTCCACTGCGCTGACTCTTGTGTGCGGTGAGGCAGCCAGCCTGTTGCCCGTCCCCTGCTCTCCCCTCTGTCTGGACCTCCCATTCCTTCCCCCAGAGAGAGAGAGCAGAGCTGGATTATAGGCTGCTTCCAATAGCCAGCACCCTAAGACCGCTGATTACCAGTATGTTACCAAAGCATGATGTCACACATGCTACACAACACTGTACATGTGATTATGGGACTTGTAGTTCCATATCTGCACATACGTAGTGGTGTGATCTGCTCAGTATTTATTTACATTCTTTTCCCATGATGTTTCATTTATAAGAATACTTGCACACACCACTGAAAACTCCAAATTGTTATTATATTGTTCCTGCCAAGATGTATTATTCATGGTAATTTAAAATTTAGATTTAAGAAGCACAGATTTTGTTTCACAGAACTACATTTGGAGAGGACTAAGGGGTCTATGCAGTGGCGGAACCAGCGGTAATGCAGCTGGTTCCTTGTGGAAGGGCCCATAGCCGCCTGCAACCAACAGCGCCGCTGCACCTGCCGCCAGTGTCCCCGGGCCCCACAGTATTTAAGTGTAGTGCGGACCACAGTGAGAGCGGTCCGCACTACACAGTAACAAACACACCGCTTCCAGCGGACACTCTCATTGGCTGCTGCGTCCATGCAAGGAACTGGGCTGGGGGGCACTGCATAGGGGGGACTACTACTGGGGGCAATGCATATGGGGGACTACTACTGGGGGCAATGCATAGGGGGGCACTGTATAAGGGGCACTACTGGGAGCACTGCATAGGGGCGACCACTACTGGGGGGCACTGCATAGGGGGGATCACTACTGGGGGAACTGCATAGGGGGGACCACTACTGGGAGCACTGCATAGGGGGGACCACTGCTAGGGGCACTGCATAGGTGGGACCACTGCTAGGGGCACTGCATAGGGGGGACCACTACTGGGAGCACTGCATAGGGGGGACCACTACTGGGAGGCACTGCATAGGGGGGACCACTACTGGGAGGCACTGCATAGGGGGGACCACTACTGGGAGGCACTGCATAGGGGGGACCACTACTGGGAGGCACTGCATAGGGGGGACCACTACTGGGAGGCACTGCATAGGGGGGATCACTACTGGGGGAACTGCATAGGGGGGACCACTGCTGGGGAACTGCATAGGGGGGACCACTGCTGGGGGCACTGCATAGGGGGGACCACTGCTGGGAGCACTGCATAGGGGGGACCACTACTGGGGGCAAAGCATATTATTGCACCTGGGCCCACCACTCTCTAGTTCCGCCGCTACTTGTGGACCAGCCATGATTATCTTCCACATCGCCAGGGATATTTAAATTTTTAATGAAAATATCCCCGCTATGTACAAAGGGGAACACTCAGGGACAGTGGTTGCGGTAACCGCTCTCCTTGTGAGTTATTTACCCGGCAAAATTGTAGAAGTCTTTCACAGACATGAAGGAGTTCTCCGGGGGAAGCTGACGCTGCGCATGTGCACAGTGTCAGCTTCCGGAGCCGGCCGGGGGCTGCAAGATAAAGATCTCTCTTCTGCACCTGGAGCCTCTATTGGCTTACAGCTGTATACACCATCTGAAGTAATAGGTTTGCTTGAAAACATGCTTACGTGATAGCGGCGGAAAGTGGTACATTCGGGTGAAGGGTGCAAAAAATTTGCACTTGCGAAAACTTAACTTTTTTGCTTCTAATTGAATCCTGCCCTTAGTATGGACATTGTTTATATTTGGGGGAGTGTGTGACTTTACAAAAGTTTTCTTAAATATATTTCTGTATTTGTATAGTTTTTTTCCATATATTATATGATTGACATGTTATAATAACACTCCCCCCCCCCCCCCACAGCCCAAACTTTGACAATTTGTATTTACTGTAAATTGGTTTACACACCAATTGATGTCCCACCCCCGCTGTAGCTCCACCCACATTATCCACAGCTCTGCCCCCCTCCAGGAGTTCCTAAACCTATTTTTCTAGAAAAATAGCACTGTCTACTACAGATAACATGCAGCCAGATCAAATACAGCAGGACTGTGCATTAGAATAGACCTATATATTTGTTTTCCCATTGGCTCCCTCGGTGCTGTAGGTGATTTTCACATCTAAATGTCACGGCATTGTTCTACAAGTTGTAGAGGTCAAGGTTTGTGTTGACTAAAGCTTCTATGTGATTCCTAGACGACAATTCACTATTAACAAAAATAAGTTTAGCCCTTTTTGTGTAAAGCGAATAACAGGTATGCCATAAATTAAGGCTGGTTGTAACTATTTGACAGTCAAATTACTGGCATCCTATAGGCTGCCACATCTGCTCGTACCGGTATTTCAGCCATTAGAAACAGATAACTAATGATGATAATTATCTGAGTTTATTATTATAAGAGGACCTTTCAGTTGTGAATGTGCCCCAACACAGTGTTTATGGATGGCTAGTTCCATAACTTTAGAAGAGATAATCCACAAATTTCTGTATGTATCTCCCCAATGACATAGATCAAAATTAGCAGAAAAATATGGTTCCTGTCTGCCCTGGTCTGCGCGTGTGTTGTCATCAGCGAATCACACTAATTTTGACTCGAGGCCCGATCCGGAGCGTCTCATGCTTCCATCCAATTCAGGGATCCACATATTTGGCTGAATTCGGTGGGTAATTATGAAAGCTTGGGGAGAGAGAAAATTATGAACGATAAAGTACCAACCAATCAGCTCCTTACTGTCACTTTACAGGCTATGGCCCGTATTCAATTTAGTTTCACGTACGTGATAAAGTTTCGTCTGCCTGAGTTTTCGCCTACATTGCGTATATCAGCCGCGGAAACTTATCGCACGCGTAACTGCGATTCGCCCTATTCAATTCCAAAAAAACGTGAAAGCGGAGACACGCAAAGTCAGAATAGGCGAAAAGTGGTGTCTGAATCAGGGAACTCAGCCTGAACCCCCCCAAAAAATGCAGAAACATTAGGGATCAATGTAGTAGTGCCCGATTAGCCCTAATGAAATAGTTTGGGGTACTTAAGTTCGCACAATTGCCTCTAAATAGAGTCTTTGCACAAGTGGTGAAGAACGGCATAAAGCAGTATTTTTAGGAGAAAATAAGCAGTCCTGTCAAATTTGGGGTACTTGGAAATGGGTGCTAGCATATTTAAAAGTTGCTAAAGTGAAGTTATAAGAAATTTAAAAAACGCACCTTCAGCAAACACCTGCAATCAAAAAAACCTCACCCATCCTTGCAAATAGTCTATTTCGCAACTTTTTATGTTTGAAAATGGGGGCGAAAAAGTGCATAGTGGAGGTCCAAAGTGCTTTTTGGGGGTGTTCCCCTTTTTTTTTTTTTTTTTTTTTCTACGCAGTTATCCTTTGGTGGGCTGACCAAGGGTGCTGAGTGGTTCCCCCACCTTTGCACCACAAAATAGCGATTTTGCGCTTTTTTTTTCTCTCCACCTATTCAGAGGCAAATTTTTTTCTCCTATTACATTGCATTGCGTTTTCACATACACGAAAAGTGTTTGCAACTGAATAGGGAGATAAGTTCCCGCCTGGCGAAAAGTTGCAATCGGCGATACTTTTTCGCGGATCTCAGCTTTTCGCTTCGAATTGAATACTGGCCTATGTTTGAAAAATTACAGGAGCTGATTGGTTGGTACTTTATATTTCACAATTGTATTATTCTCCAAGCTTTTATGAATACCTCCTTTGCCACAGATCCAGCTGCTTAGACCAAATAAGACATAACATTACAAAAACTAACCACGTATTTGTTAGTTTGTGTAATATGTAAGAGTGGTTTTGTTAGTGAAGTGAGATCAGTTTTGTAGAATAGATAATATATGTGTATATAAACTCTCATGAGCGGGTCCCTCTGTCTATGCTAAGTAACTGGACTCTGGATATTTGTGTATTGATGACGTCTTCTGATTATTAAGATTTAAAATGTCCTCTTAAGCTAAAATGTCTGGGTCCCCATGACTAGATGTTGCTTAGTTACATATGTGTGCTTATACACCTAGCTTCAATACGCCATGCGGCGTGAGATGACTGGCGTGAGTGACCCGCCAGGTCCCGTGTGACTGTGCTGGCGCCAAACATGCGAAGACAACACCATGAGACTGCACTAATTCATTTGATATGCGACACTTGTATATCTGTATGCAACTGAATATGAAGCGCAACGGAAATTGGCGTGGTAAAAAGCTGCGGACGCTGCATCGTAACATTTCATATACAGATTCCAAGTAAGACACGATAAAACAGCGCAATGGGTATGTCCAAATGCTAATTGATTAGCAAATATGCCAACATATATTTTAACATATATATATATATATATATATTTATTTTTTATTTATTTATTTATTTTTTAATTGTTTAATCAAACGCAGCAATGTAATAAAAACAATATATTTAAAAAATTCAGTTGTAGCAGCCACTTATTTCAAAGAGAAACATTTAAAAAAAAAAAAGGAAATACTGTATCAGCAGAAAATGGTTACTAGTGTGATTGTATCATTGTAGCTGTTAGCACAGAGTCTATTACAAATAATCGGCACAATTGAAAGTTCAACTTATGGTAGAAAAAGCAGCTTTTTATCACACCGCAGAGAACCAGAGTGAGTGGAGCCCAGTGATATCAGGAGCCGGTGCTGTATATATAATATCCCCTCTTGTTGCAATACAGTGACTGAGATTTTACATGCCCTAATAGTGGACAATTAATTACCCGGTGGTACTGTGACCTAATGCTGTGTGTGTGTATATATATATATATATATATATATATATATGTGTGTGTGTGTGTATATATTTATCACAGCGACTTGAACAAGTAAAATATTTGCAACTCAGGAGCTGGTTACTAGTGCTCACCATTCCTCCTATATTTCCCTCAAACGTGCAGCGCTCACGGAGGATTTATTTATTACACAGCACGAGACAATCGGAGTGGTGAAGAATTTTTGATGTGGGTACACAGATATAAATAAATAATATATTAAAAAAAGCAGCTTTTTCCACAATAAGTTGTACTTTGAATTGTGCTGATTATTTGTAAGAGACTCTGTGCTAACAGCTACAATGATACAATCACACTAGTAACCATTTTCTGCTGATACAGTATTTCCTTTTTTTACAAATGTTTCTCTTTGAAATAAGTGGCTGCTACAACTGAATTTTTAAATATATTGTTTTTTACATTGCTGCGTTTGATTAAACCATTTTTAAATACTGTATATGTTGGCATATTTGCAATTTAGCATATAGACATACCCATTGCGCTGTTATATCGTGTCTTACTTTTAGTTTTTCTGGTCTGCTACCATTTCTCAACGGCAGAAAGGCATTGTCCATGTATGTAAGTATGTATGTATGTATGTATATATTTATGAATTACATTTATCAGTCTATTTTTATAATTATTGTGAATATAAGTACTTCCAAGCGCCAGAGGATATTCGTGTGTTCTTTCATATACAGATTCAGACTCCGTCGCACACAGATATACAAGTGTCGCATATCAAATCCATCGGTGTAGGCTAGTGGTGTTCCTTAACCGCATCGCATTATGACTAAGATGCATTTTTGGGCGGAAATGACGCTCGGCACTAGCAGAGTCACATGGGTCCTCGTGTGCCGAGGGGCTGTATGGCGCGACTGCAGCAATAGTGGATGAGGACACATCTGTAGTTTGGGGTAATTACACGTGTGTGGATGCAGGGTAGAAGATAACCACTGTTGTGTTGAAAAGAATATAAATGCTAAGACTGCGTGTCCATTTATGGAAAAGCATGCAAGCTCCAACACCGATAAAACAGATGCCGATGTAATGAGACTTCGTATCTCATCACCACCCTTCTGGGCAGAAAGGAGTTAAAAGTGGCATAAAGCCACAAAGACTCTGGCACAGGCGATAAATTCACCGAGCTTACTCAAGGAGTCATCAGTCAGGTCAGGCCTGGCTGCCCTGATCACTGCTCACCCTTGTGATGAATTTTGCCTTCCCATGTTAGTTGTGGCCCTGGAGCCAGAGAGGCAAGACTCGGCAGTGATAAAGTGCTGGCATCTGACTCCCAAGGCTTTAAACCACTAGTTTACTGCACAGAGGGCAGCGACTGAGATCAGGTGCACAATGTGGGGATGGCTGTGCCGTTCTCATGCTGTAATTGCCAGAATATTAATGACGAGAGTTTTGTCACGATCATTCTCACGTTTGGTTTCCCTGTTGACATCATATTTTGCCGGTTGGAGCCTGCATTACGGCAGGGCAAATACTCCAATATTGTTTATGCACATTCCTGCCTTTGTCACCAAAGTTGCATCTTAGCATAAGAGACTGCACAGCGGTGCTGACGCAGGCTTTACACGCTCCCTCATTGTGTGCACTAAGCCAAGTGCGGATATTCGCCCATATGCAGCGTTGCGTGCACTTGCTGGCAGGACATCGCTGCCCATACACTTGGTTTCACAGCCTTCGTCCTCAGTACACGCTTGCACTAGCAAGTGTTGCAAAAGATAGGCCTGAAAACCGGCGTAATTACACGCGCACAGCTCTGTATAGGCCACAATTCCACCAACGCACCATCGCATACGTGAGCATGTTTAGTTACAGTGCAGCTATGCCCCTTCAGCCACGGTGGAGATGTAAATGAGTTGTGCTGGATTCCACATCGCCTGCAGGTACCTGTGCTTAGCTGCAGAGCTTGCGCAGTGCAAACACACTGAACATTCAGCCACAAGATAACTCGGCATCAGCCACACTGTCTGTCTCTCCCTCTGATCCAGCTGACTAACCTCAGTAACCCAGCAGGTCATATTATTGGAACTGTGATATAGATCAGGTGACATGTGCATGATTATTTAAATCTTATGACCTGCTGGGGGGGTATTTGAGGACTGGGCATAAGGAGCTCTGACCTGGTGGCAAGGGTCCTTGTGTGATATCGTAGGAGGTGCAGCTCTGTAGCATTACTGCATCAAAGCTGGCTGAAGGTCTGTTACACAAACCAGGTATGAAACCTGAGACCTGCGCATTTGTACATTACACAACAGCGCATTGGGTTGCACAGTGCTGTGTTGATGAGAGTGGACCTTGCAATAGGTCTTCGGCATGGCTCTGTCACCGGCCAGGGGCGTATTAAGGGGCTCGTCTGCAGTGCCCCCCCTCCAGCTTTGCCTATCGCACCTTGTGCTATATTACATGGCTGATACAGGTTGTACATTAAGCTGATGCAGTAAATGATGGAGGTAGAGTGTTAGACTCCAGCCCTAACATGTAGTATTTACAGACTCCAGACAGATCCAGAAAGGGATAGAAGATGACACCCTGCTGTCTCTTCACTGTCTGGTGTTTAATAGGGAACTGAACCTGTTAGCAAGATAACATACATCCGCTAAACTCCGCACATCTATGACAACGAGTGAATGAGTGACTGTGCCTCGACGTTTCATGGGAACTTCTAAGTCATTTGTGCTGAATGCTTGCTAAAAGCTCAAGATCAGCCCCGATTTCTCCAGGGACCCAACTGCTCAGAAGAATACAGTATGCTGCCAGTCCAGGCCAGGGGATAAGAGTAAGGGGGCTGGTGGGTTACTACTTGTACTATACTGTTCAAATTGGAGTTTTGGCTTTTAATATCCTGGTGCTCCAGATTTTAGAAGTCTTAAACCGTAATCCTACTATAAAATAGTATTATAGCATTTGCCTAATTGCACAACTTGTGAATGAATGGGGTGTTCAATCAAATTTAGTATTTTATCATATGGGTCTGTTTATCAAATTTAGCATATTTTCCAACTAGATTATCAGGATTTTCACCGATTCCCCGCACCCAGTTTTTAACGGTATTTATACCTTTTTATCCTGATGGGAAGAACCACTGTCATGGCAAAGATTTTTGTGGCCAGTGATGCACTATTTAACCAGTCTGTCATAAATGTGAAAGCAGGTCAGTAGTGTCCGCGTGCGTGAGCGGCTAAGGCCGTGCATGCGCGCTAAATAGTTGTGTGATTTGGTCTGCACATTGGCGAGCTGGTACTGCCATGCATGAGCGGGAGACAGTCTGAAGAAGACGAGAATGCGTTCGCTCATCGCAGTTCCTTCAGGTAAGAATGTAATACCATCCTGAGAATAGTGTTTAGATTTTAACAAAACGACCAAAACTGCAGCTTTATAAATTGACAGAGCTTAGACACCAGTGTGCGCTATTAGGGGCCATATGATAAGTATACCCAATGTCACTTCACAGCTGTTTTGCATTTATCAATGAGGAGAAGAGAAAAATATTGATTACTCCAGCACAGATGTTGGAGAAAAGCCTTTTGTTTGTTTATTAAATAGACTCCTAAATATTTAAAAGGACATTACACAGAGCAGAATGTTTTTTTAAATCCTGTAGATCTGCTGCTCAGATCTTTTATGAACCGACTAGTCCATGTGCAAGAACGGCTTTATTCAAGAGGAACTACTAGAGATGAGCGGTTACGTTCAGAAAAGAAAAACGGCATCTTATTGGCTGCCCGGCTCTCGCATGTTTTGGATAGGCAATATGCGCTAATTTGGCGAAAAGAAAGCGAGTAGAACCAAACGCTCGTCTCTAGTTTTTACAGGAGACAATTGGGTTGTTGCTATTATAACTTCATGAGCCAAAGGTTTGAGGCACCTATTGCAGCGTTATCCCTTAAATAATCTGTACATTACTTCTGAAAGAAGGAAGGTTTCGATGTCAGCTGTAGGTTCCATAGAGGGACTATCCTACAATACAGAATCGTTTCATATGCATATCTAGTAGTGTATTCAATTATATTAGATTCGGATTGTCGGATACAGTCGGCTGAAGTAGTACGTCTGTGCATGTTTGTGGTTAGATACGCATTCTCCCCTCCAAAAAGGATGCGTGTGCCTACATGTAGGCTTAGGCCTGTCTTACTACGTTGGACTTCTTACAACTGGAGAGGTAGAATGGGGTGTTAAAAGAGGCCGGAGAAGCGAAGGCAGAATACAGTTATGCACCCCGGGGCCTATTCATCATCGGGAGGGGGGGGTGGCGTGGCCCCCAATGAGTAAATATCCAGCTCGCAGCTTGGGATACTTTACACCGGAGCAATTAATCATGCCTCCGGTGCGAGGACATCTGCTCCGAAAAGCAGTTGTCCCTGTGACTAGTAGCCTTGCTACTGATGTAGCTGCGTTATTTACCTCTCCATCGTCAGCCCGTCTACGCATGCGTGACCCGAGGTCACGCTTGCATAAAGCAGCCAGGGGAGGTAGTGAGGAGGCGGTGGAGGGATCTTTGCATCCCCGGTCCCCCGGGATCCGAGAACAAGCGCCAACTTTCGCTTTTCAGAGTTTGCTGAATATCATGTGGTCCTATTCGGACCCCTGATGATGAATGGCCCAGTAACCTAAATATGCGGAAATTCGCATTTCCGCATGGTTACCAGGCAATTTATCGATGAATAGGCCCCTTAATTGCTACTCAGACCTAGACATAGAGAACCGTACATGCGTCAGTGGGTGTATATCTTGCGAGGGCTGGAATGCATAATGCGTAATGATGACTATTGGCTAATATACAGGGACTCTTTCCCCCCCCCCCCCCCCCCTGCAGATAGTAGTGTGGGGGCTCTGTTCTATAAAGACATGTCAGTCTGTTCACTATTGACATTTCCATTTGGATCTCTACAAGAAAGAAGATTCTCATCAAGTTTTTTAATGGAGAAACCAGATGTTATTAAATTAATTTGTGTATGTATATAAGTACATGTAGTATGTTCGACTTTCACATTTCTGAATAACTGTCAATGCACTAATCTCCTGTCTGTAAATGACACTCCTTTATATTATATTTTCACCAATAGTTATGCCACTTTCACATTTACTACTAACGCTGTCCAGCCGCATCACTACTCTCCCTATATCACATCTACGCTATAGTTGAACAAAAGTATGTACCATTGTTGCCCCTGATGTACACCCATTGTATTGCGCAAGTAAATGTGTCCCTCTTCCTGCATATGCATCCAACTATATGTAATACCCCCTGTATGTACAAAATATAACACGCCTATACTTCTAATTTCACAGATATAAAACTTTGTAGCGCTCTTCAGTTTGGTTTGCATGTAGGTCTGTCTGGTTTTTATGAGTAATATTTTACTAGTGTTGGAAAACCGTGTCCATAACTCTCTGGGAGACATGTCAACAGATGTAATAAATTGTCCCTGTCTGATTGCAAATTACATACTCTTTGTTATTTAGATTTACAATTGTAGATAAACATCCTTATTCAATTTGTTATTTTAAATCGCTCAAGAAGTAATTGGAATTGTACCAGTCATCCTCACATAATATATTATCAGTAGTTAGATTAGGTTCTGGTTTGGTGTCTCTTTGAGCTGGCGATGTGCTGAGAATTCTGCCTTGGCTCAGTAGTTTGTGCATTGTGGCATCAGGGCTGAGAAGATAGACTTTTTTTACTTTTGGGCATGATTTACAGATTAAACAATTATTTGTTCCCGCTATTTGTCTCTCATAGTTTCAGTATAATGGGGCCGACTCATCTTGTATTTATTTATTTTTTTACTTTGTTTTATGTATTGTGGTTGTGTACAGGTCTCAGCATTTCTCTGTATTGTGTTGCTTTGTATTAAGACGTCTGCGGTAGCAGTGTGTCAACAATTACAAGCCAAACTACTTTGACCTGTTTTGTGTTAATCTCACTAATGAAAATGCTGAGAGGTTTCCATGGAACAAATTTTTATTTACCGTGTAAAACAAATGACAATTTTTTCATGGGAGGCGTGATGGAAACCATGTGGCATGATTTGTGTGTGTGTTCTGGGTGTGGTTTTATGTAGCCAATGAAATCTATTAAAAAGGTTTATGTCAAAGAGCTATAATCAAATAAGACTTATCAGCCCTATAAATTTTTAATCATGCTGACCGTATTCCATACTTAGTGACTTTTGATCTGTCCTGGCCTGGGAGTTGGGCAGGGATGGGGATGGACCAATCACGTCATTAGGCCCCGCCCCCTCGCAATGAAACACCGTGAATCGTGCATATTTTAATAGGGGCGTGGCTAAATGACGCGATTATATAGAATTGTCATTAAGCCCCGCCCTTTAATGACAGACCGCGGATTCCATGTAAATTTCTCTTCATTCTGCCAACTTCCCTAGGAAGTGGGCAGGATGCGGGAGAAGTGCCTACACATCTGAGGGTGCGGGGGGCTACCCAAAAAATTGGGGGGGGGGGGGTGACCACATAATTACATCATCGTGGCCACGCCCCTGCTACACAGTGCCATGATTACCTGCATTATGAAGCAGGGGGCAGGGCCACGCTGATGAGATTACCCCCCACCGCTACGGGATTAGGGGGCTGGCCGTGAACCTCCTGCCATTCCAGGAGAGTAGGCAAGTATGATTCTAGTGCGCAATGTACAATACTGATATCATTCTTGCTCTATAGTACTGTACAGATAGCATTTTTTAGATTTGAGAGGAGGGTCTAGTGACATTTATACAGTACAGTGCATTGTAGTGACCTTTTATACAATACAGTGAACATTGCATCAACCTTTATACAGTACAGGGTGTACTCTAGTGCCCGCTATACATTTTAGTGACCTCTGTGCAATACAGATAGCATGATTTCTATAAAAAAAAAAAATATTAATGTAATAAATATACAACTATGTAGATTATATAAGAGACCTATACAATACAGGGATCATTCTCTACATCAAGGACATTCAGCATGACAGATGAGTCCCCTTCGTGGAGTAGGAACGATCACTAAACTACATGTGGTTATGAAGTACTTTTTGTAAATATGTACTGGAATTATTCTACATAATGAGCTTCCTCTTTTTGATACCTCAACACGGACTCGTGTACATTTATCCTTCAAAGTTGAGAATAATCTACTTGGAACCTGTTGGAAAAGCAGCACAGTTATACTATTGGGCTTATTATTTTCAGAGCGCAGTATTCCTCAGGATACACGAGATGCACATTGCATCAGTGCTTTGTTCTTACAATTGCTGGTATTTACTACCAGGATGCTTCTGCCTGGGATAGTCCTAAAATCAGACCAGCTGTAGCATGTGGTCGATCTGAGGATCAGTTAGAACATGGCAAGTGCGGCTTCAGGCCTAGTGCAGACCTTTTCCCCTACATTAACTCTTGTTTGTCATTGCGAGGAACAAACAACTATCTGCACATTTGCAAGGTGTTTCGTCTTCAGATTTATGAAGTACAGCACAAAATGCATAGTTCTGATTCCTTGTTCCAGATAACTCAATGAGTGGAAAATAGGGAAAGTGTACACCCTGGTATTTTTTCCTGTTGTCCTGTGTAATCTAACCGGCGCCATAGCAACGCTATCCTCTCTCCGTACAGCTCGCGCCAGCATCTTGCCAGAAGCAGCAAGGACTTCCTGGCCACCATGAACAAACAATGTTCTCCATGCAGGGCCCTACTGCTGGGTAATTATTAAGGGGAAGGAGTCATAGGTGTGAATGGAGGAATGAAGGAATGGTGGTTTTTCAAGATACAGGTGGGCAATTGTTACCTTTGTCACCTTGCTCCATTAATTACGATAATTACTCTTGTAGCTGTAATGTAGCAGAGATAGGAGCTGACTTTTCGACAGGTTCACACCCACATACAAGTTTACTCTCAGATAAGTCTGCATACTCTGTAATCTGACGCATTAATCATTTCCTTAAAGTGACCTATTCGTGTTTGACATGGCATTAAATGGTCATGAAGTTTACCAGCTGGCTCTCTATTCATCTATGTGCGTTTTCTTGTTTGTTCTCAAAATATATATAAATATATTTAACAAGTGCGTACGCACTGAAACTAGATAATATCGTGGCAAATGTTTATTAAAAAAAAAAAAAAACAAGAAAAAAACTGACTTTGTTATTATAGCATTTCTGCTGATGTTTTTTGTTTTTCATTTAGTCTTTTGTGTCTGCATAACTGAAGACAGTTTGATTTAAATCTTCGTTATATTTCTTTCCCATTTGATACTAGATCATTTGTTCTCTGACACTTTGCCAGTCTGCCTGGGACATAAATCCGGCCATGTAAGTTTTATATACTAAATGCCATCATGGGTTCAGGAAGCCAGATAAATGCAGCGCTATGTCTGGAATGTCTATACTGTTTATAACAGTATAAGGCTATGCCGCCCCTATGTCTAGGTGTACCAGTCTGTTCCTGGGGAGTTGGTGACATCACTGAGGCATGAGGCACTTTATACACCTCCTACAAGGACAATCCTATTATATAGGCAATATTGAAGAGCAGGGACTTCTTGTAGGGACAGTCCTCAGAATTGCTGCCTCCACTGGGTAAATGGCCGGTACACTGGCATACAGAGTCTAATATCTGGTTAGGAAACCTTCCAGTGCGTTTATTGACTTGACCTGCGTCTCCTAAAACCAAAATATACATGAATTGACTAAGAGGGTAATCTTTACTATTTATCATATTGAAGTCTGTTTTTTTTAGTTTATTTGTTTGTTTGTTATTAATATGCACATTTCTATGTACTGTCTTGTATATACTCTTGTGCATTTAGGGCCTGATTAAGATTTTCACTAATGCAACTGCATTCTTTCACTGATCATGGTTGCTAAAATATGCTAATGAGTTCCAAAGCATAGGGACGCCCACTGCTGCCTTCTCTTATTTGTCCAACAACGTGCAAAACATCGGTGCCATCCACACACATTGGGCACGCAGCATTTAGGGAAAGTCTGACCTTCCTCAAACTCAGCAGCTCTCCTGACACACAGAGAACTCTCATGCTGCGAAGGAGAACGCAATGACTAATTTATGCGTTTAAATGGTCCGGCACGCCTGCGTTTTTTTTATATAACTCACTATATATTTATTATTATATTCACATTTCACAAATCCTTGACGTTTTGAAGGCCTCGGTAATGTCGTCTTTGAGGATGACAAGATCATAACTTGCTCACCAATAGAACATGTTTTCCTATAAGGACAGATTTATTAAACTTTTAAAGAAAAGTGGCGGTGTTGCCTATAGCAACCAATCAGTATGTAGCTCTCATTTTATAGGCTGTATTAGATAACGGATAGCCAGAAGCTGATAGGTTGAAATGCACAACACCTGCACTTGTCCTCTTGAGAAGGTTTGATAAATCTCCCCCAGAATCGCATTCCATCTAATGAATAAAAGCACTTTTTCATTTTGCAGAATATCTGTGGCAGCGTGATAATGGTTAGGGAGCCACTGCGAGTCATGGAGCACTTCTGGCTGGTGCAATCCTCCTGCTGCCGCTGGGATATATTAATGGCACATATAGAATGGGCTATGAATGAGATAGCATTAGCCTGTTGACCTCTTTACTGCATTTGTGTAAAATTATGGCTCTAGTCTTATTTACCCTGCTGCTGAATTGTCTGCTTGACCTCCTACTTATAGCAGTGCTGATTGTTAGTGGGGTCACCATGGTTTTTGTGTAACATTCAGGAGTAGCAGCTGTTTAACACATTACACGATTACTGTGTTTTCAGGCTGGTGTTTGCCCTCTCAATGGGGTGTGAATGAGATATAAACATCACAGCAAGTCGGTTCACTCGTTGGTTTCCTTACGTAACTGTACCTAGAACTAACAGGTCTTTGGCTGCTTTTAGTTATGTATGTGACATGATTGTCTTCTGTTTCCATGGGGTAATTGATAGACCTGTATGGGAACACCTCTATGATAGTGGTAATGGTATATTGGACGGAACTCTTAAGCTGGGTACACATTAAACCGATCGGTATGATCGGTTCAAATCCCGACGCTGGCAGCACTGATGATCCAGACAGGTAAGTATAACTAACCCTCTCTCCCCTCTAACCCAGCCTTAGGGGTGCCTAAACCTAACCTCTCCCCTAGTGCCTAACCCTGACCCCGTGTAAGTACCTAAACCCCCGTCCCCGCAGCCTAAACCTAATCCTCCCGTGCGGCTGACCTTCGTTCGGTATACTGGGCTCCCTTTTCCTCTCATATAACCCCATTTATTGATCCTGTAAAGGAACCCACTGTTTGCTAACATGCATGCAAACAATGGCGTTTCTCGCGTGGGCGCAAGGGGTACTGCTGCTATGATGCCCAAGCTGCCTTTGTGGCCTTCTGCTCCCCCTGCACCCAGTCACGCACACAATGTGGGCCTGTTCAGTCAGGGCCGCTGAGGAGGGCCCAGGTGTCAGTGGTGTTGATTTGGTGCCAGCTCACCAGCTGATTACAGCTGGCACACTGGCAGGCAGACATGGAGAGAAAGCACCGCCGGTCGCGAGGCAAACAGGGCTCATGACCAGTTCCAGATTTGATTTGCGCTGTCTGTCCATGTCAGCCACTGCCTGCCGGTGCGCCAGCTGTAATTAGCTGGCAGCCCAGGAGGCAGAATTAAATGCCTGCATTCTAGCTTCTAAGGCATCAGCTACCTCAGTTGTTGCTTGCAGAACCCTAAAGTTAAGGGCCTGGTAAGCAGATGCAGGTTCCAAGAAGGCTCTGGAATCCCTGCCGTTTGTTGGAGGCATACTGTTTGGCACAGAATTGGATAAGATTGTCGCTACTCTGGCAGCTTTTAAAGCGAATGGTCTGCCTTTGACGACTGCCCCATAGGCCTAGGCAGTAATCTTTTCGAGCCTTTGGCCCGCAAGGAAAGTGAAAGGACAGTTTTTCTTTAGACAATTCAGTTCTCGTAGGAGACCGCAAACTAAGAGATCTTGGGCAATCAGATGTCCGGCTTCCAAGTCAGGTGACAAACCCTCGGCCTGATGGGACGGGCCTCCTCCTGGGGAATCTCAGGGTGGGAGTCCGACTTCTTCAGTTTTCGGATACCTGTCATCCGACAACAACAAACGCTTGGGTCCGAGAAGTGGTCTCAACGGTATGCCCTGACTTTCTGGAATGGTCCCCTGCAAAGGTTTTTTTTGCTCAGCTCATCCTTTGGAGTCTACCAAGGCCTTAGCCCTCCAGCGGGCCTTTCGATCCCCCTCATTTACTGTATCAGCAAAGAAAGGGCTATTATTCCAATTTATTTTTGATCCAGAAGCCCAATGGGTCCCACCGACCTGTTTTGAATCTGAAAGACCTCAACAGATTTATCCGGGTGCCCAAGTTCCGTATGGAAACTCTTCGGTCAATTGTTCTGGCAAAGGAACTGTTCTGCAGAAACATTTCCAATTTCAGGCGCTGCCTTTTGGTTAGTCAACTGCCCCATGGGTTTTACCAAAATAATGGCAGTAATGATGGCCTGCATCAGGGAGTCGGAATACTGCCATACTTGGACGACCTCCTGATACTGGCACAGTCTCCAGATGTATTACATCATCTCAGACTGACTATTGCCTGCCTAAACAGGCACGGCTGGATCATAAATTGGAAAAAGTAGTCTTTATCTCCAGTACAGCAGATGGTGGATTTAGGTGCACCCTGGATTCTCTGGCACAGAGGATATTTCTGCCAGGAGACAAGATTTTGGCCCTTCGATTACGGGTTCGCAGATTTCTCTATCCACTCATCGATGCAGGTTCTGGGGTCCATGGTATCCACCTTCAACATGGTGGCATATGCTCAGTTCTACTCCAAACCACTGCAACAGCTGATCCTCTCATGGTGGAGCGGAGAGTATTAGTTAATAAAGTCAGGTGATCAGTCTTTCTCCAGAGGTTCGGCTTTACCTCTCACAATGGCTGCAGACATTTTGTCTGAACAGGGGTCGCCCCTTCTGGATTCCAGGTTGGGTGCTCCTGACTACGGATGCTAGCCTCGGCGGATGGGGCGCAGTGAGGGTCGTCACACTTTTCAGGGAAGATAGACGACCATGAAGGGTCACCTATCCATAAACATCCTGGAACTTTCTGCGGTGTTCAGGGACCTCGTTCAGGCACAGGATATACTGAAGGGCAGGCCTGTCCAGATACAGTTCCGACAACACGACTGCAGTAGCCTACCTCAACCATCAGGGAGGCACTCGAAGTCTGGCAGCCATGGCGGAAGTGACAAGCATTCTGGTCTGGGCAGAATGTCATCTTCCAGCAATCTCTGCAGTATTCATGCCAGGAGTTCTCAACTGGGAAGCGGACTTCCTAAGTCATCAGGATATACACGCTGGGGAATGGGCTCTTCATCCGGATGTCTTTCAGATCCTAGTGGACAAATGGGGACTACCAGAGGTAGACCTCATGGCCTCAGGCCACAACCACAAGGTCCTCAGGTACGGGTCCAGAACAAAGGATCCCTCAGCCAATTTTGTGAACGCTCTAGCAGTGAAGTGTGGCTTCAAGCTAGCGTATCTTTCTTCCGATCTCCCTCCTCCCAAAGGTCATCAGGAAATTCAAGCAGGAGGGTGGCACAGTAATACTGATAGCCCCTGCTTGGCCCAGACGCCACTGGTTCACCAACCTTCAGAGTCTCTCCATAGAGACTCCATGGCCTCTTCCTCTAAGACTGGACCTGTTAACACATCCAGCTTGCTGTATCCGGATCTCCGCCGTCTGTCTTTGATGGCGTGGCTCTTGAATCTTCCATCTTAAGAGCAACTGTTTTACTGCCTCTATAATTCAGACAATGCTTAGGGCACGAAAGCCTTCCTCTGCCTGCATCTATTACAGAGTTTGGCACTCGTATTTTCAATGGCGTAGTCATAGAAAATATGATCCTGAAGTTTTTAGGGTCTCACGAGTGCTTGCTTTTCTCAAGGCTGGGTTAGACCTGGGTCTCCGTCTGGCCACCCTGAGAGTTCAGGTGTCTGCACTCTGTTTAGTTTCAGTGAAGGATCGCCCCTCTGCCTGATGTTAGGACATTTTTTCAGGGTGTTGTGAGGGTTCAGCCTCCCTTTGTCCCTCTGGTAACTCCGTGGGATTTGTCTTTGGTTCTCAGGGATTTACAGGCTCCCTCATTTGAACCCCTGAAATAGAAACATAGAATTTGACGGCAGATAAGAACCACTTGGTCCATCTAGTCTGCCCCATTTTTTAAATCAGTAGACCTCAAGTGGTTGACAGCGAAGACCGTTTTTCTTCTTGCTATCTCTTCTGCCCGCAGGGTCTCTGATTTGGCAGCCCTTTCTTGTCGCTCTCCCTTTTTATTTTTCAGCAGGATAGAGCTGTTCTTCGTACCATGGCGGGTTACCTTCCTAAGATAGTATCCCGGTTTCATGTAAATGAAGAAATAGTGGTTCCAGTCTTCAGACCTCTCTCTGTAGGTGAAGCTTCTCTGGATGTCCTACATATCTACGTGGATCGTACCAACTCCTTTTGTATGGCTGTCATAAGCGGGGCTGACCAGCTAACAAACAGACTGTGGCTAGATGGCTTCGTATTATGATTTCTTAGGCTTACACACAAGCTGATCTCCCTGTTCCAAACACAGTGAAATCACATTTTACTCGATCTGTGGGACCATCGTGGGCGCTTTGACCTGGTGCTTCTGCTGAACAATTGTGCAAGGCAGCCACGTGGTCTTCCGTCCATACATTTATCAGATTTTACGCCTGTGATAGTTTTGCCTCTCAGGATGTTTCCTTTGGGCGTCGGGTTCTCCTTTACTGATCAGGAGCATCCCTACCCTTAAGGGAACTGCTTTGAGACATCCCTAAGGTAATGAGTTGTGGTAGAACATACCTTTTGTTAACTCTTTTTCTTCTAGGTCCACAGGGCACCCACCCTAACGCACCTGATTGTTATTGGGTAATCTTTTTTCCTTCTGTATTTCAATGATTCCCTAGTCAAGGAGTGTTTCTGGTGGACATTGTCCTTTCTTCTCTTTCTTTCTCCTGCCTTGGGCTTGGTTACAAACTGAATGCCGGTAGCCAGGGGCGAGGTATATATGGAGGAGGACCCAGTGCATCCTGAGAGCTAAAGCTTGTAACTGTTTGGTGCCTAGATCACTCCAATCACATACCCGAAGGTAATTCCTGTGGACCCTATGGACCTCGAAGAAAATGAGTTAACAAAGGTATGTTATACCATAACTCTTAATTTTTTTTATTATTCTTATTTTGATCACCCCAAAACTGTGATTCTCATGTTTCCTGAAGCCAAAACTCTCAATCACTTTTCACATCGCATAATTCACTACCACTCGGCACTTCTACAGTGAGCTTGTCTAAACCCCTTTGCAGCATAAGTATGGACAGATTCAGTCATCCAGCACTGTCACCTGCATGGTCCAGCGTCCTGGCTTCAGGTAATTGGAAGTTTTGAAAGGGTGGGATTTCCACATCTCAGGAGCAGTAAAGGGAAAGGTGTTTTTATGGTGTGAGGCAGAGACGTGCAGTGAGGTCAATGGATGGGGAGGTACTGGCTAGTATTAGAGCCAGAGATACACACACAATACTGTATATGAACCTGTCCCACTTGCACAGATCTCCCCCTTCACACAGAACCCCCCCCCACACACACACACATTCCCCATAACACAGATCCCCCTCACACATCTCCCGCTAGCACAAAAGATTTCCCCCCACACAGATACAGATGTCCCCCTAGCATCGGACCCTCCTCACATTTTTCTCCTTTTTTTTTTTCCTATGTCTTCATATGCCAATTTCCTTCCCTCCTCAGTGCTGCTGAGCTCCGTTGCCTGAGTATTTCCTGGACTGGTCACCTGATTATCAGGTGGCCATCAAAGCTCAAGGCACAGCCCCTCACAGTGAGTCATGCCTCTATTCACTCTTTTTCTGTGTTTTATTGTCTGCTTTGTGACCCAGCCCCAGCTTCAGGCAGTGCTGAGCTATCAGAGGTGAGGCTGAACTCTTACTGCCTCATCTCTCGCGTCTCCCTGTATTTCCAGGGAGTGCTGCAATTTTCGTGAGTTTTGCCTACAAAAATGATCAGAATAATCCAAAGAAGATATTTATAAGTTATAAATATCGTCTTTGTATTATTCTAATCATTTTTATAGTTAGAACTCTGCAGTCTGACAGGGGAGGCACCCTGACTGCACATCCCTGGTGTGAGGTAGCAGTGGCAGAGAACGGTGTGGAGTGACTTGTCTCTATAGTGACATGGCGCAGGAAGCGACTCGATATCGGGAGGAGCATCTGAGTGTACTGCAGGAGATATGAAGTCGGAGACAATTTTGGGTGGTTGTCGGTAGAAATGTACTGACTCTAGCTTCAAAATAAAAAGGTACATGGGGTACAATAAACCTCTTTTTGGGGAAATATTAAACAAATTGGGCCCTAGGTCTGACGTATCATTTTCCAACTTTTTGTTGAAACCTGCATTCTGTTGTCCTGCTTTCTTCATTCAGTTTCCGACCATGAAATTTACACGCACATGTTGAATATTTCCCCAGTTTCTGCGGTCTTGACTTCCTGTGTGATCATGTTCCCACGCCACTGCCGTAAAGTGCAAACTAGTACTGTTAACTGTGTTAGTGCAGCAAACAAATATATTACATCGTGGTAGTTTTATCTGTCGAAAGATATAAACACAGACATACCCTGGAACTTACAGAGCAGTAGCAGAAGTGTGTGAGCTTCTACTGCAGTCATGTAGCAAATTGAATTCTCATAATGTGGTTTGAGAATGAGCCTTGTACGGTTTGATGAGGTGGAAATGTTACCGATACCGATGGATTCCTACAGTACAGCTCAGTGCGGTGCTCTTGGCATCTCGCCATAGCTAATGCTTTTTTAATGGTGCTGTAACTTGTAAACCCATTTAGAAGAATGCTATTGTATTATCGCACCAAGCAGCGTGGTAAATAAGTTTCTGCTGAAGCATCAAGCCATTTCTTCTTACATCTCAGGCTGTCTGTCAGTGTTTTCATTTAATTCCGTTGTTAAAAAAATATATATATTATAATCTATTTGGATTCATATTTAAATGCAGTTGATATAAGCGCACAGAGGCAGGGAAAATGCATACCTCCCTACCGTGCCGATTTCAGCTGAACAGTCCCACTTTTTGGGCACTGTTCCCCCCGTGGGCCACAGTGCCCTGCGGGAGGTTGGGGGAAGGCGACACTGTCGCCGCTGCAGTGAATGGATGCTGCGCACATCCACACGTCGTCCATTTAGTGCCAGGAGAGCCAGGGGGCAGCCCAACAGCTCGCCTTGCCCCCCTGTGTGGCTAAGAAACGGGAGCCTAACATGCAGTCACACCTCCAAACTGCACACCAGGGGGTGCGGCCTAGCTGGGACATGACCACGCCCCATGCAGAGCAGCGCTGAATAGATGTCATGCATATGCGCGTGGCATTCAAACAGAGTGGAGGTACTAGGGGAAGCCCAACAGCTTGGCAAGCACTTGGCATGACCCTGCATGACGAAAAACGGCTTGACACATGGCCATGTACCCATGTTGCAGAGTCACGCCCAACGCGTACAATAGCCCGTTCCCCATCTCCCTAATGTTGGCCGGTATGCCAAACATTCCATCCAACTTTTCTTCATGGTGGAGCTGGACAAATGCGTTTACACCGCCTTGAAAATACATGCTGAGGGGGACATAAAAAAAACCATTAATGACATGCACATCATGGCACATGTGACGCCCGATCACCACTATAGTGAACAGGACATACTTCCCAACATTCTGGCAGATCGGGAAAGGGTTCTAAAACTGGGACTGCATCGGCTAAGTCTGGAAAGTAAATACCTTTTTCATATTGTACCTCTTAATAAAATGTCTATCTGTATGCTGTAACGATAATGAAGTGTTATGAAAGTAAACCTAAGAACATGTTTTTGACTGTCATAAGTTATTATTTAAATGAAACACTACACATTAAATCCTAGGTAGAAATTATAATAGCACTGTAAAATAGTTTGAATTAGGTGTAAATGTGTCAGTCAGGATAATAAATAACCTCAATTGAAATCACATTATGTAACTTTTTTTTTTGCATTGTAAATCAGCTGAAGAATAACCGATCTTTTGTCAATATCCCTAAACCAGTCCTTTAACTCTCTTTAAGACATGCAGCTCAATACTTAATCTAGTCTAATTGAACGGCGTACAGAGTAATAGTTAGCACACGTTTTGTCATTGTAAAGAATCTGCCAATGTTGCAGGTAAATAGGCTCTGTGATGTCCTTAACACAAATATACCAGATTATCCAGAGTAAATTGACTCTTCTAGTATTGATCAGTTGTGATGTCCTGCATTGCTGCGCTTAGCAGTGTATGGGAAATAAAAGTACTGTATTTCTTGAATGGATAATGAGCCAGCTGTGGCTAGTAAGAGGTTTTACAATATGCAATGTGCTTAAAATTGTGCAATGCAATAAGGCTTATTTAAAATGTTGTTACTAACAGTACATACCAATGCACCCATATAGCATCTATTTCCTTCCTCTCCCTGGTAGTGCCGGGTATAGACAAATCATTAGACTTTAAGGAGACAATTGAATTAGCTGCAATGAGCGCAAAGTGTGGTTGGAAAGGGCGGCTCTTGGCGGCCAGCGACATCACCAATTTACCGGTGCATAGAAAAATTGTTGGTGATAGGGTACCATATTCTATGATAATTAATACGGGCATATCTCTGTGAAGAGACTGACTCCTGGCTTCAATAACTGTAATCTGGGATTCCAATACAAGTGAATTATCAAAGGAATGTCCATTTTTTTGGAAACTAACGCTATATATGTTTTGGTACTCCTCTCCTAGAGTATTTAGTCACCATGTAGACTGCATACTTTGCCTGTGTTGCTCCCTACCACTGGAACTCTCTCCCTATCAGACTTTCAAGACCCACTTCTCTATCAAAGCCATCCAGCTTTCAGTGCTCCTTGCTCACTGTCTCCCCCCTGCTTCGTCGCCCATGTCTGTCTGCCCCTCCCTCTTAGACTGTAAGCCATCACGAGCAGGGCCCTCTTCCCTCAAGAGCTTTTTCTTCCCTCATCTAAATCAGCACCTTTTCCCTACTGCCTACTATGGCACCCATCTCTTGGGCTCTGCCGCCTTGCTGCATATTTGGGTATTATAAACGCAGGGTTGCCTACCCTCCCGATTCGTCCAGGAGCCTCCCGATAATCGGGCGCAGCTCCCGGCCCATCGGAAAGGCATGCAAGCCGATCCTCCCGCGATTAACTGTTAAACCCCTGCAGCGGGAGGGGGGGGCGGTGACGTGATCCACGCTGAATCGTGTAATTTTTGCCCTACCCCCTGCTTCACAATGCCTGTATTATTGGCATTATGTAGCAGGGGAGGGGCCAAAATGATGCGATCGCGTTACCCTGCCCCCATCACGCCCACAAACAGCAGTCATCCACACAGCCACGCCCCCTGTTGTCGGCCACGCCCGCCGATATGGCTGATCCCTCCCGGAAGGAGCAGCCAGAAAGTCGGCAACTATGTATGAATGTTGATGCAGCAATATTTATAGACCATGCCCTTGTCCTGCAATGTTTTGAAAGCCACTTTATCTTGTTTCTTTCATACTGTTTCTGTTTATGTACTTCGTAAGGCGCTGCGGACCCCTTGTGGTGCCACATAAATAAAGGATAAAAATAATAAAGCAGGTCTAGAATGACATTAAAAATCATTCCTGACCTATCAAGTGTACCAGGTTATATTGGTTCTTACATGTACAATGTGTTGTAAATAGTGCAGATCGCTGCCCCATACTAATTATTAGTAGGGCTTTCAGGCTGTCTGAGGCTAAGCAATCATTATGTGGACTATAGATTGTAAGCCCCACTGGGGCAGGGATTGAAGTGAATGATTAAATACCCTCTGTAAAGTGCTTCATTATATATTGTCTCTATATAAATGACTGCTATAAATAATACATATTTGTAATTAAGGCTAATCTAATAATATCGTCTTTCAGGCAGGCAATATATATTTTAGTTGGGGTGATGCAATTTAGCAAAGGTGCTGTGATTTCCATTATGTATAGCGCATTGGCCGTTCTGACAGCTAGACAGCAGAGCTGACATGTTCCTTTTGACTCTTTCCTAGTTATCCGTACAGCGAAGACAGCAGCCAGGGGAAGCAGTACATGAATACACGATGTCCAGCTTGGTGTGATCGAATTCTAATGTCGCACTCTGCTAAAGAACTACTTTTAAAGGTAAGCCTTCCCTGGGCCTAGGCCTGGTTCTACTGGGAGACTGAGGGGCCGATTTTACTAAGCTCATATCTTCAGAAATCCATAAGGAGATGGCAGTTTCCACATTGATTTAAGTGACCCAATTTAAGAAGAGCATAGGAAATATCGCCTGTGTTAGGGACACTAACGTTGCAGATCGCAGTCCCCATTTTTGGCAGCGTGGGCTGCGGTCTGTCCCAATTTAATAAGCTCTCAAAAGTGTAGCTTTTGGCTGCTGGTGTCTAATAGCTGGCACCATCTTCATATGGCGGTACCCCTAGGGCCCTTGGCAAGTGCTTAGAACTCCCCTTACAGGTTTATCCAGCCTGTTTGATCACTGGGAATTAGAGACCTCTTTGAGGCATGAGGCACAGTATGAATATTGACTCAGCCTGCAAAATCACTGTGTGCAAGCGTATACTTTATTCCTTTTTTTTGTTTTGTTTTTTTGTAGCGTTTTACTGTTGTACCGTATATTTTGTGTTTTATGTTATTTTTACGAGCCGTAGAGCTCGCTCTGTGCAACCCCTCATTAAATAGAATCCCTTGTGATAAATGCTGATCCAGCTAGATTTCTTTTCTGAAGAGGAGGAGGGTAAGATTATATCTAAAATGCACTTCACCATCTCCGCTCGGAAAACGGATGGTGTTCACAAATTAGCACGCAGCACGTGGAGCCTCACATACTAGGCGTTACAGATTGTACAGACATGGGGCTGTAAACAGCTTTCATGCAACACCATCGATCATGCCATGCTCGGTTACCTCACCATCATGTTATTTTATGCTTCCTGAGCCCTAAAACACCAAAGGTTGCCCACTGCTTGCGAGTCACGTTGACGCCTGATAGCATGCGGTAATGAATGCTCAGCCAAGTGTGCCCTGTCCCTGCTTGTGTAGTGCTGTAATTTGTTTATCTGTCTAAAGATTATACAGTTGGAAATCCACAATTTTATGCTGCCTTTTTAAATTATCAAGTCCCTTTTTGATGAATGCTTTTCCACTCGCAAAGGAAGTGCCATTATGATCTTGAAATATTGGAAAGTGCTCATGCATACGCTGCGGAAGGTTATGTTTTCCAATGTGATTCTGGCAGGCGACCATAATATAAAGTAAACCTGACCTTAAGCCTGCCTAATGCATTAACATAATTTAGTTTTTTGTCTAAACAGTGATGTATATATTACACTCTCATTCATTCAGACTTGACTGATTACAGAGAAGAATCCTTTGCGATCTTTAATAATAGCTGACATGTCATCGCTGTGTGTATTGCAGAGGCTGTCGTTATGGGAATTACATTCTGGTTCCGCACTTTTTTTTTTCCCCCCTTTTGGTAAAGGGAACGTCTGGTGTTAGAGGAACTATAATACTTAGGAATCCCTTCTCAGTCTGCAAAAATAATAAATATATATATACTGTGTGTGTGTGTGTATATATATATGTATATGTGTATATATGTATATGTGTATATATTTTACACTGTGTATATATTACACTGTATATATAATTTATTTATTTTTTTTGCCTGACTTCTAATTTCTGTTGTCACACAGCTTTTATTGGTGTATGTGGAACAGTAAATGCCTTTTTAGGAAGTATATTAATGCCAATATTTATATACGATAGTACTGTAGGCTTGACCACTGTTGTACCCCAAATGACAGGCGCTAAATGCGCTCACTTAAAAGCCACGCTTGCCGGTGCATGCAGGTCATCACCAGCAGCATATATGTGCCCAGTTTACACCAGTCATGTCCTTTAGCTATTTGTTTTGCATGTGTAATATGTATCCCCTATTAGCTTCAATAACACTTTAACTAAAAAAACAAATCTCTCTCTAATATATACTACTCTCCATCTTGTGTACATACGATAAAATAAATTATAGGTCCAGTCAGGCATATATGAGTCTGTGAGCAGGGCTGCACCTGTAAACAATTGCATGAACACACCTTAATGTACTTGGCCTAGAACGCCCTGTCCTGCTTCTCCAGATGCAACATGTAAATCGCTATAACTGCATATGTGCGCCCACTGGTGGCATCGGGCTCACTCCGCACCAGCCTCTACCATCCTCACCCTCTGTTCCTTCTTGGAGCATAAGTCACAGCAGAAGCTATCATGTGATAGGCTGGTTCCATAATTGGTAAACACATGAATAAAGAATATTTTGGTTCACCGCTTCTTGAAAGTGGAAAATCTAAATTTTATTCCAAAGTTTTGGCACAATTGGTAAAAAAAAAAAAATTCCAAAATGCGGAGGTCTTTCAAAAGCTCTACAATCTTCATTTCACATATGTTACAAAAATGTCAGAGTACCTTAATTGTACACCTCTTTGCAACATCACCTAGACCAAATTTATTTATTTCCTTCTGTTTTCTCCTCCAGTCAGAGAACGATGAAAGAATAGTGGTGTATGACAGCATTGGGCCAAATATCTGCATGGGGGACCACAAGGTAAGGACAACGCTTTTTTTCATATTATTGTGTTTTGCTCAGTCCAAAAAAAAAAGCTGAGCCCTATCGAAGAGGTGTATGTGCTTGCATCATACCTCCCTAGTGTCCTAATTTAGTTAGGTCCTCGTCAGTTAGGACCTTTATCCCGACTGCTGAGCATGTTAGAAGGTGCCTTCAGCAATACAAGGGTCTCCATATGAGGTGGTGGGAGAGAGTGACCTGTGAGTGCTAGATATGCTCCCACACCCAATATCTTGCTCATGAGAATTTCGGGAGGTATGTTGAAACATGCTTGATCTAGTTGTGCCCCAAGCCAGCCAGCCCACTTGAGTAGCTTCCTTAAATGCACATGCATGTGACGTGCATCTTATGCATCTGGTATGTTCGTTTCCACGCACTTGTTTAATACCCTCTTTGTGGTTTTCAAAATAATGGGAGCTTATATTATCTCATACCATTTTGTGATATTTCCTCCTTCTGTACTAAATATGTATTGTGTAGTAATTTGTACATGTGTTTTTTAGGGGTGATTGAATGGCATTATCACCGATGTCATAGGCCTAGAAATGAGCCCTTGTTATTAGTAAATTTGATATGCTGCATTTTCATGAATACCGGTTAAGTTCTCTTAAATAATGGTCTCCAATGTGTAGGTGACAGGTACCTTAATAATGCTACTTTAGTCTGCGTGATGGTTTGTTGTGTTTTATAAGCTTAAGTTTACCGGTTGATTTATCAAGCAGTGAAACGAGTGGGGTAGTGGGCCAGAGGAGAAGTTGTCCTTAGCAAGCAAACGCCTTCAAGGTAGCATTTATCAAGTACATTCTATAAAATGAAGGCGGAAGTGTATTAGTTGAAGTGTATTAGTTGCTATGGGCACAGGACCGGCCCCAAGTCTACTTGGTCCCTCCCCGATCCAATTATATCCATGATTAATTATTTTGTTAACCAAAAAAAATATATATTTCTTCCTCGGGTTCCATATGGTCCACAGGAATTACCTTGGGGTATGTAGTTGGATAGCATCCAATGCACCAAACAGCAAAGCTTAGGAGCTCCCAGCATGCACTGGTCCTCCTCCCTATATGCCACAGGCACTCAGTTGTTTTGTTTGGTGCGCGGCAAGTGCACCTGTTTTTACAGTGGGACTGCTCAGGCAGTCTCAAGCTTTTTTTTTTTTTCCAGAGTTTAGCGGTGCTAGGCGCTGTTAAAGACTCCTGCACTGCGACTCCTACTACCTACGCCGACAACACCAGCATCCGCCTTGTGCCACTGGATTTTCGGCATGCTTCAGTGGGGCTGGGTAGTGGCTGGCTGCTGAGGCCTGGCACTGCGGTCGGGGAAACGGAGATACAGGTAAGTGCGCTAAGCAGTCCCTTACCTCTGATGTTGAGACGCATCAGAGGGTGGCTGTGTGTGCAGGACAACTCCTCACTAGGCGACCGGGACCGTAACATCTGTTGCTGAGTCGTCTGGATCTACATGGATCGGACCAAGGCCCTGATTCAGAGCCGCTCGCTGCCGCTGCTCACACGCTGTGGGCATTTTTTCTTGATATCCGGCCGCTCGCAAAGCTGTGGTAGACCACCCACAGCTTGTGCGAGCGGCCAGGAGACCATCGCGACTATCGACCTTGCGACGAGATCCTAGGTAGGGTCTAGGCTGCCACAAGGCCGAGTGGACTTTCTGCTCCAATAGAGCAGGAAGTCCACTACTGACATCAGTAGTGATATCAGTAAGACCTCCCTACGAACGCCAGATGTTCCTAAGGGAACGCCTGCATTTGTCCAGCTACCCGCCCACAAAATGGGGCGACCTGTCACTCGCCATCGACAGCCGCCCCGTCTTGTTGTGAGTCCCGTAGCGACTGAACTTCAGTCCCTCGGCGGGGCTCGCGCACGCCTGACAGGGCACATGCGCAGTGCCTAAATATTGGGCTGCTTGCGAGTGGCTCTGAATCAGGGCCCGAGTCCATCAGGAAAACAGATTTTCTATTTGTGTTGTATGGATTCCACAAAAGAGGTTGGCCAAAAACAAACAGACTTTCTCGCAGGCTCCGTGTGACCATTTCCCAGGTCTATACTCAGGCTGATCTACCTGTTCCTAATGGACCATCATGGGCAGTAAGACATGGCGCCTTGGTTGAACAGCTCTGCAAGGCAGCCACCTGGTCTTCCGTGAGTATGTTCATAAAGTTCTATGCTTTTGATACGTATGCCTCCCAGGGTGCTTCCTTTCCTATCTGCTCAGGAGCGTCCCCACCCTTAAGGGAACTGCTTTAGCACGTCCCAAGGTAATTCCTGTGGACCCTATGAATCCCGAAGAAGAAATAAAGAATTATGGTATAAGATACCTTTTGATTCTTTTTCTTCGAGGTCCATAGGGTCCACAGTGCACCCACCCTGATGCACCTGGCCTCAGATGGACCTGTTCTTAAGCTTTTATTTCACAGAATCCCTCTTCGCTGAGTGTTTTCTTGTGAAATTTTTCTTCCTTCTCCACTCCTCGTTCGCTGTCCTCAGCCCCCAGCGCCTCGTTCGCTGTCCTCAGCCCCCAGCGCCTCGTTCGCTGTCCTCTGCCCCCAGCGCCTCGTTCGCTGTCCTCTGCCCCCAGCGCCTCGTTCGCTGTCCTCTGCCCCCAGCGCCTCGTTCGCTGTCCTCTGCCCCCAGCGCCTCGTTCGCTGTCCTCTGCCCCCAGCGCCTCGTTCGCTGTCCTCTGCCCCCAGCGCCTCGTTCGCTGTCCTCTGCCCCCAGCGCCTCGTTCGCTGTCCTCTGCCCCCAGCGCCTCGTTCGCTGTCCTCTGCCCCCAGCGCCTCGTTCGCTGTCCTCTGCCCCCAGCGCCTCGTTCGCTGTCCTCTGCCCCCAGCGCCTCGTTCGCTGTCCTCTGCCCCCAGCGCCTCGTTCGCTGTCCTCTGCCCCCAGCGCCTCGTTCGCTGTCCTCTGCCCCCAGCGCCTCGTTCGCTGTCCTCTGCCCCCAGCGCCTCGTTCGCTGTCCTCTGCCCCAGCGCCTCGTTCGCTGTCCTCTGCCCCCAGCGCCTCGTTCGCTGTCCTCTGCCCCCAGCGCCTCGTTCGCTGTCCTCTGCCCCCAGCGCCTCGTTCGCTGTCCTCTGCCCCCAGCGCCTCGTTCGCTGTCCTCAGGACACCTCACTGCAGGCTGCCTCAGTGTCAGTGACTCACTGTGTGTGGGCGGGGTAGATGTTTGTAGCATCACACCTGGTCTGCTTTCTATGCTACCTGTAGAGCCCAGCGTTGCCTGGGCCAGGCTATAAGGACACGGCGAGGTGGACATGGGGCTGCTGTGGTCACACTATGCCCACTATGGAGTAGCAACTCAGGAAGGGCCCTCCAGCCGGCCCTGTATTGGCAACATCTACACTCATCCATCAAGGCAGGTTCTAGACAAAGTAGAGTCCGGAGCAAGGTCCATTTGGTGCCCCCCTTAAAAAAAAAAAAAAAAAAATTGTATAAAAATACATATTCCCTCAATGATAGTTTCTCTGCAACGGGGAAAATGTATCCTTGGGCAGGAATGTGTTCAGTCAGTATTCAGTTTCATGTAGGAGATCACATGGTTTAGGAGATGCCTTCTTGGTGTAGGACTGAGGTTCCGAAACGCGGTCCTAAAGTCTTCCCAACAGTTTATATTTTAGAGCTATCCATGGCTGAGCACAGGTATTTAAATCAAATTGATTGAGGTACTGATTAAGCCACCTGTGCTCAACCATGGATATCTCTAAAACCTGAACTGTTGGGGAGCCTTGAGGACCGCATTTGGGAACCTCAGGTGTAGGAATATAACCAATATCGTTGTCATACAACAGAGGTTCAACCAGATTCTTGCCCACTATGTTGCCTCCTACCTCCATATCTCTCCAGCCTCCTACCCCCATTTTCTTTAGCCTCCTACCCTTCATTTCTGCACCCTGTGTCTCTCCAGCCTCCTGCACCCTGTGTCTCTCCAGCCTCCTGCACCCTGTGTCTCTCCAGCCTCCTGCACCCTGTGTCTCTCCAGCCTCCTGCACCCTGTGTCTCTCCAGCCTCCTGCACCCTGTGTCTCTCCAGCCTCCTGCACCCTGTGTCTCTCCAGCCTCCTGCACCCTGTGTCTCTCCAGCCTCCTGCACCCTGTGTCTCTCCAGCCTCCTGCACCCTGTGTCTCTCCAGCCTCCTGCACCCTGTGTCTCTCCAGCCTCCTGCACCCTGTGTCTCTCCAGCCTCCTGCACCCTGTGTCTCTCCAGCCTCCTGCACCCTGTGTCTCTCCAGCCTCCTGCACCCTGTGTCTCTCCAGCCTCCTGCACCCTGTGTCTCTCCAGCCTCCTGCACCCTGTGTCTCTCCAGCCTCCTGCACCCTGTGTCTCTCCAGCCTCCTGCACCCTGTGTCTCTCCAGCCTCCTGCACCCTGTGTCTCTCCAGCCTCTTGCACCCCGTGTCTTTCCAGCCAAAGCATCTCTCCAGCCACTGTCTCCTGTGTGTCTCCAGCCTCCTGTCTCCTGTGTGGAGAGCCGCTGAGTCCTAGTGCCCAGCAGCTGTTGGCCAGGCCCGGCAGTAAAAAGAGGCAGTACAGACTTGGAGCACGCCTCTAACAGTGTTGCGGCTGCACCCCCAGGCAATAGACCTGCCAGCCCGCCGCTTGAGCTGCCCGTCATCTACTTCTCCACTGTTGTTTTCACTGCTTGATACATCAACCCCTTAGTCTTATAATGTTCAACTGTGCATCCTGTGAAATAAATATTTGTACAAAGTATACAGTATATTTGGCAGTTTTTATTTGACATTTTCAGGTGTGTCTTGAGGCTGTGACTCGGTGGGGAGGGGGATTATCCGATGAGTCAGCTGTGTAGTTTTGAGACTTGCCGACATGTAATTGTTTGTGCTGCACGCTTAGAGCATGCTCGTGGACATTGTTATCTGACAATATTTCTCCTTCCCACAGCCTGTCTTCCTGTCCTTCCGAATAGCCGCTGGGGCAGGTAAAGCTATTGCACATGTGCACAAGTGTTGTATCGTGCAGTGATGTGGTGGTAAATATCCATTTCTTTCTTTCTTTTCTTCAATTCTGATATGCTGGTATTGTTTGTGTGATGTGCTTGTAGATTATTTGTTGTTGCTCTTGCAGTTTAATAAATACACGTCTCTTCCACAGGGAAAAGTTGCCAACACAACGACAAGATCTATCAAGAGACAACGCTGTGAGGACCACCCCCCGCAGTATAGCAGACTCCTCCATGTCAGAGACGGTAAACCCAGGTCCTCACAGCCACCTTTGTAAATTACGGATCATCTACTAGGCTTCATCTTCCCAACATACCTTACCTCACTTTCTTGTACGGTTATATAACATCCAGTAGAAACATGGATACATGTATATATTTTTTACATCACTGTTGTGTTGCCAAAATGCTAGCAGACCATACATATCTGGTAATGGTCCTACGTCGTTATCCTGCAAAGTCACGACCTAAAATGGAAGCCTCGCACGCAGAGCTATTCTCCACAGTCACTTTGGGTAAGCGGAATCAGCCGCTCTGGTTGTCGGCAACAAAGGACAGTGCTTCGCTGGTGCCTACAGTATAGCAAGTCAGGCCCTCTATTGCTGGATAGAGCGTGTAATGTCCGTGTCACGCCCATCACGTGCTGACTGAATTCCACGAGAGGGGCCAGTTATCACTAACCACCATTTCCCGCTTTCTTTTATTAAAGACTGAAACGCTAATAAAGGCTTGGAGTTTGCCAGCAAAACGCCTGGAGCAACATAGGGGAAATTTTCCTAATGGTAGTGAAGATATTAATGGTTTTAAATGTGTTTTTCATTATCGACTGAGGCCTGTATCCCTAACATTAGGTCAGCTAGGGGTGTAGCCACTAAAGTGCAATAATCATTGTCCACTTAGAGTGACCATTCAGATCAATAGCCATTACTACATGTCAGCGACTTCCGCACTCTAGGCCGGAACACCCACAGTCTTTAACCCGCCCTAATTTTAGTGTTTTAAGGATAAATGTGATTTCCATGTTATTTACTACACTGCCATATAACATGGTTTGTTTGTTTTTTGAAGTCACAAAGCAGCTGCTTTTCATTTTTTTTATATATATATATAATATATAAATATGAAAAATATATACTTTTTAAAATAATTTATAAATCCTACCAAATCCTATGCTAAGTATTCAGTCCAGTACTGGCGTGTGTGCCATATCAGTAAAAAGCATTCAGGAGTAGCAGTTTTAGATATATGTACATCAGCAACCAAAATTTATATATGTAACCTTTTTGTGTCGTCCTCCTTGATGCAGAATCACCGCACTCAATACATAGTGTGTATATGTGTGTGTGTATATATGTACATATATATATATATATATATATATATATATATATATATATACAAGTACACACACATTAAATACAGTAGCAATTTTCACTTTATTACTCTTGTAATAAATTATTTCTATGTGATATTAAGAACTGAACGTTAAGTTTCTAGTTAGGCTTTGGGTGTCTCTTAAGGGTTTTGTAAACTTGTCTGCCTTTTTCTTACTGTTATATGGTGCCAATTACTCTCTATACACAGTGATGAGATGGGAGACAGATTATTTACTAATAGCCTAGTTCAGGTAGAACTAGTTTTAGAACTTTCGTGTTCAAAGTTTTTTTTATTTTTTAGGAAAGCAAACTTTTGTCGCTGTTGGCAGGTGACTCTCCCCCCCCCCCCAGAGAGTACAACCCTAGACAGGTAATTAGAGAGAGTCTGTTGATGAAACACAAATGTTTGTACTATATTTTATTCAGAACACTACAGAGTTCACGGACTGTGCGATTGCATTAGATTGAGACTTGTGTTTTTGTTTGGTATAAATCACTACGTTTCGGAAATGGATCTACGTCCACTTGCAGGTCTGTCCCAGCTACGCCGCTGTTGGTGTGTACAATGCAGATGCTGTGTTATGTTAGTGTGCCATATCTGTAATCTTACCACAAGATTGTGTTCATGCAAATGGAGATTCCACTGATGGTTATGTATGAATCGCCTTTAAACATCATGGGCTATCCTAGTTCTCAACTTCAAGCAATAAACTGTTCATTGTGACAATCTAGTGTTGGTTGATGTCCGTCTGTTTTTCTTTACCTTTCTCAATTTTTATTGAAGTTATTAACAATCCTAAGGCCTGATTCAGAGATGGAAGGTAATTGCAGAGCCGCACGCAAGCTAATGCCGCAGAAGGTGTCTGCAGGAAACACACCTTGCTGCATCTGCGATTATCGGTTGCTCCTTTGGCCATGTTGCGGAAGCTGAAGTCACTTGGGATGCCAGGAAATCTGCATCCACAGATGCAGATCCTGGCCTCGTCCTTCCCAGAAAACGAGGGTGACACGCCCCTGCTCCACCCCTCAAACACTGCAAGGGAGAACGTAGGACCCATTCTTCTCTGACCACAAAACATCGGAGATGTGCACTAACCATCAAGTTAGCGTACATCACTGTATCAGGTGCATACTATGGTACACCGCAGATAACGTGTGCCCCTCCAGCTGCTGTGAAACTACATATCCCAGCATGCCGTTTCCACAGTTCTAGCATGAATTAACACAGAGGTTCCCAAGCTCCACCATTACAGTCCACGTTTTAAGGATACCCAAATTAGTACCTCAGTCAATTTGATTTAATCTTTTGCACTCAACCATGGATATCCTTAAACCTGGACTGTAATTGCAGAGTTTGTGAACCTCTGCCCTAACAGCAAAACTGCGGCAGGGCATGCTGGGATGAGTAGTTCCACAACCGATGCAGCGCATGCTGGTTAATGGTGTCCTCTACATGCATCCTCTTGTGATTTACTAAAACCGATTAAGTTTAGGTTTACAAGAAGGATGAAAACTTTGGTATATAATAAATTACTTGTCCAAGCAACATGCTGATGTGGGAGTGATAAGGCAGGGCGCAGGAAGAGTAAATCACAAATAACAGCGCACACATGAGATTTTCTTGTCCAGAAAATATATAAAAAAAAAGTAAATAGTTGCTCCTCTAGTACACACACACACACGATCACAAAGTACTTCCTGCTAGAGTCACTGTGAGGTGTGTTGCTACACAAATCAGTGAGGATGGGAATGTCCTATGTACAGAAATGATCAGGTAGTACCGCCCCCTACAGGCACTATGAAGAGCACTAATCGACCAGTTAAACATGAGGTGGAATCCTGGAGACAGGAGCCGAGTCCATTGTAAGCTTCCGTAACTTGTACTTTGTCCATCTGTAAATCACAGACCAATATTTCACAATAAGGTTACTCAGCAGTAGCCGGATCAGTGGCTTATGCCCTCCTTTTGTGTATTGTTCTATTCTTTCTTTCTACTTCAGGGTCCATAGGGTATCCACAGGATACCTTGGGTATAGGTGATGACGTCAGGCATTGGGTACCATAGAGTTAAGTTTTCAGCCTCCCAGGATGCTCTAGGGTCCCCCTCCTATACCCCGCCCCCGAGCCAAGGCATCTCAGTTTCGTTTGGTGCCCGGCCGGAGTCGGATGCACCTGTTTAGAGGGGGGCTAGAATTGGCCCCTGAAGTTTTCTACAAGCAGCTGTGGCTGCTCATCTGGATGAACTGCATGGACAGTCAGTACTGACGTCCATGCTGTCTTCCCTACACCCTCGCCGGTACCAGAACGCCGGTACTGATCCGGGGATGCTGATAGGCATCTGGGGTCACAGCTTGCGGTGACCCCAGATGTTTGGGACCATGGCCGGATTCAAGGGGGCAGCAGGTAAGCAGCGGGGTCCCGCGGTGGGTCCCTGCTGAACACATGGTCCAGAATCCCTAGGGACTGGCTGCAGCGTGGAGCCAGGTTTCGGACCTGCGCTTCCACTACCCCCCTGGGACAGCGGACCGCAGCTGAGCGGTAGCGCTGTGGCGTCCCAGGGGTTAATTGCATGCCAGGGGAGCGCGCCTTCCCTGTAACACAGCCGGCGCCTCCCCCGCTGCACACTGGCCCCGTGGCAGCGCTCTGCTGACTGGCCCTGTGGCAGCGCTCCTCTCTGCCGACTGGCCCTGTGGCAGCGCTCTGCCACAGGGCCGGCCTCCTCTCTGCCCCTCGGTGACTGGCCCTGTGGCAGCGCTCCTCCCCCAGGCCGGCCTCCTCTCTGCCCCTCGGTGGCCATCTTTTGCTGGAAGCATGGTGAGCGCTGCTGGACGCTGAAGATCGGTGGCATCGCGGTCTGGGTCCCCCGGCATACCTCTCCTCCGTTGGTTCAGGTCTGTGTATGCAGCGCTGTGTCCTACCAGGCTCTGTGTCTGCGTAGTTGAGAATCAGCGCTGATGGTGCAGGAATTGATTTCTTTGCATTGTATGTGACTGCTGCTAGCATCTGCTGCCTGTACTTTCACTTTCTACTGTCAGCCTTTTCACTGTCCCTGTTCTTCTTCTGCTAAAGCCCTTGCGGTGCGGTGTTTGCAGGGTGGTTCTCCCACTATACTAATAAGTATCAGTGAGAGGGGTCACATACTTACCATCATGTCTGAGAGTGACTTTCCTCTCCAGATTTTGTGTACTAAGTGTAAGGTACCAATAGCGGAGGGGGAGGGTAACGCGGAGGGGCAGTGTTATTTATTGGCGCGGCCAATTACTGTCACGGCTCCGGTACAGGAGCCACCCTGGGCTTGTTTCGCCAAAGCGCTTACAACCCTCGTGGGCCAGTTAGCTCCGCAGCCTACCTTCCCACAGATGGGATTGTCCCAGCAGTCAGTGGTGTCGTCGCCCATGCAGGGTTTCCCGAGACAATTGATGGTACCGCACAGTCTCCCTATTTCCCCTCCTCAGGTCTCTCAGGAGCCTGCGTGGGTTAATTCGCTGACAAGCTCTGTACAGCATTTGTCGGACGTGTTACAAGGGGAGTCTGTGTTGCGGCCTCACAAGCGGCCGGTGGCGTCTCTGTCTGCTCCTTATGAGGATGACGACGGGACGTCCGATGATGGGGAGATTCTGGATCTTTCTGACCAAGAACCTCCCCGTACTAAAGAGTCGGACGCTAAGTCTAAGGTTTATATTCCTGGCCTTATTCGTGCAGTCCGCACTGTTTTAGTTATTGAGGATGATGAGCCTCCGGTGTCATATTGAGGATGATGAGCCTCCGGTGTCAAAATCCAAATATGCCTTTTTCAAGGATGTTAAGGGTGACGCCACAGTGTTTCCTCTTTCGGGTCAATTAGTGGACCACTTAGAGGAGGCGTGGAAACATCCAGGCAAACGGTATCAGCCTCAAAGGCGTTTAGCAGTGGCGTATCCGTTTGCAGACAGTTATTTTGCTAAGTGGGAATCCCCGCCACAGATGGATTCACATGTGACACGCCTGGTCCGAAGTGCCACGTTGCCCATGCCCTCCATGTCCTCCTTAAAGGATGCCACGGACCGTAAGGTGGAAATCTGCCTAAAGTCTGTTTATTCCCTCGCGGGGGGGGGGGGGGGGGCAGCCAGGCCGGCTATGGCCATTTGTTGGGTAGCCAGAGCTATGGAGCGTTGGGCAGATACTTTAGATGCGTCTTTTGATTCAGACTGTTCGGCTGAACAGACCGAGTTGATAGGCAATCTCAGAGATTCGGCCACTTACATTAACGAAGCGGCTTTAGATATCAGTGCCCTGACCTCACGGATTTCTTCGGCTGCACTGGCGACTCGTCGCACCTTTAGGTTGCAATCTTGGAAGGCGGACGCTGATTCCAAAAAGGGCCTGGAAGCCTTGCCTTTTAATGGAGAAGTCTTATTTGGTCCGGATCTGGACAAAATTGTAGCCACGCTGGCGGCAGCCAAATCGGCATGTCTCCTGTCTGCTGCAGTTTCTTCCAGTTCAGGTACGTCGTCCTTTTGGCCTTACAGGACCCAGGGTAGGCCTAAAGCACAGTTCTTTCCCCAACAGGCTGGCCCCAAGAAGTCGGCCAAGCCCCGGAAGCAGGCCCTGGAGTACCAGACGTCCGGGCCCTAAGTCAGATGACAAACCTGCGGCCTGACGGTCCGGGCCTCCCTTTGGGGCATCCCAAAGTGGGAGGCCGCCTGCTACGGTTCGCCCAGTGTTGGTCGGTGACCACGACAGACAGTTGGGTTCACGAGGTGGTTTCTCACGGGTATGCCTTCTCCTTCCGGCACAGGCCCCGTCCCGATTCTTCACCACGGGTCTTCCATCAGACCGGAACAAAGCCACGGAACTGCGGAAGGTTTTGCACACTATGCTCCAGGCTGGAGTTATAGTGCCTGTTCCTTTTACCCAGAGGGGCCTGGGTTTCTATTCCAATCTGTTTTTGGTGCAGAAACCCAATGGGTCGTACCATCCGATACTCAACCTCTCAGCACTCAAAAAGTCATTGCGGGTGCCGAGGTTTCGGATGGAGACCCTACGGTCCATCATTCTGGTGCTGGAACCTGGGGATTACATGGTGTCGTTGGACATACAGGACACTTATCTGCATGTCCCTATTCTTTCGCGCCATCAACAGTTCCACAGGTTTGCAATCCGTAACGATCACTTCCAGTTCCGAGCATTACCTTTTGGCTTGGCGACAGCACCACGTGTGTTCACCAAGGTGATGGCGGTCATGGCGGCTTCCCTGCGGCTGCAGGGAGTCCGCATGTTGCCGTACTTGGACGACCTACTGTTGGTAGCAGGATCTCCGGAGCGCCTTCTGCGCCATTTGGATCTGACGATTGCAGTACTGCAATGGATAAACTGGCAAAAGTCCACCCTGATCCCGTCTCAGAGGATTCTGCACCTCGGAGCCTTGTTGGACTCCAGTCAGCAGCGGATCTTTGTGACGGGAGAAGAGATCTCTGCCTTGCAGTTGAGGGTGCGCAGTTGTCTGCAGAGTCGCCGGGTGTCTTCACTCGGCAATGAGGTTACTGGGCTCCATGGTGTCCGTATTCGACATGGTGGAATATGCCCAGTTTCACTCCAGACCTCTGCAGCAATTGATCCTGTCCAAATGGAATGGACTGCCTCAGAGTCTCAAATCCCAGACGATGGTGCTCACTCCGGAGGTTCGCCTGTCCCTTGCCTCGTGGTTGCAGACAACCAATCTCAACAAGGGTTGTCCGTTTTGGGTCTCGAACTGGGTCTTATTGACAATGGACGCCAGTCTTCGGGGCTGGGGAGCGGTCACGGGTCCACACTTGTTCCAGGACACATGGACTCAGGCGGAAAAGGAGCTTCCGATAAACATCTTGGAACTCTGCGGCGTTTTCAATGCTCTCCAGCAGGCCCATCGGGTTCTCCAGGGTCCTCTTGTGCAGGTCCAGTCGGACAACGCCACCACCGTGGCTTACATAAATCGGCAAGGAGGAACCAGAAGTCGGGCGGCACTCGTAGAGGTGTCCCGCATCCTGATCTGGGCGCAGCGCAATCTCCCGGCCATATCAGCGGTATTCATCCCGGAAGTCCTCAATTGGGAGGCCGACTTTCTCAGTCGCCAGGACGTTCATCCGGGGGAATGGTCTCTGCACCAGGACGTTTTTCAACTTCTGGTGGACAGGTGGGGTCTTCCAGAAATCGACCTCATGGCGTCACGGCACAACAACAAGTTGCCGGTGTACGGGTCTCGCACAAGAGACGAAAAGGTGTCTCTGGTGGATGCTCTGTCCGTCCAGTGGACGTTCCGGTTTGCTTATCTCTTTCCTCCGTTTTCCCTTCTTCCACGGGTAATCCGGAAATTCAAACAGGAAGGAGGGATGCTTCTATTGATAGCTCCCGCGTGGCCCAGACGGCACTGGTTCTCAGACCTTCAGGGTCTGTCCGTGGACATTCCTCTGCGGTTGCCGCTACGACCGGACCTACTGTCGCAAGGTCCTTGTCTTCACCCGGACCTGACTCGGCTGTCTTTGACGGCGTGGCTGTTGAGACGGCCATGTTAAGGTCCAGGGGGTTTTCCAGCTCTGTAGTACGCACTATGCGGAGAGCTCGAAAACCGTCTTCTGCAAGAATATACCATCGTGTGTGGCATACGTTCTTCCAATGGTGTCGACCGAGAGGTTATGCACCTCGGGAGTTCCATCTGTCTAGAGTGCTAGCCTTCCTACAGGCGGGACTAGACCATGGGCTTCGCCTTGCTTCTTTGAAGGTGCCGGTTTCTGCCCTGTCTGTCTGGTTCCATCATAGGATTGCTACGATCCCTGATGTGCGCACCTTTATGCAAGGTGTTCTTCGAATCCAGCCGCCATTTGTTCCACCGGTGGCGCCTTTGGATTTGGCGGTGGTTCTGAGGGCTCTCCAGGGACCGCCATTTGAATCACTGGGCTCAGTGGATCTTAAATGGCTGACAGCCAAAACAGTTTTCCTTCTGGCCATCGCTTCGGCCAGACGTGTTTCTGATTTAGGGGCTCTATCTTGTAGAACCCCTTTCTTGATTTTTCATGGGAACAGGGCAGTGCTGCGCACTCGTCCTGATCTTCCCAAAGTTGTTTCCCGGTTTCATATCAACGAGGAAATCGTTGTGCCGGCTTTTAACTCACCTGACCTTTCAGTGGGTGAGGCCACTTTGGATGTTGTGCGGGCCTTAAGATTTATGTTGACCGCACTTCTTCGTTTCGGAAGTCTGACGCCTTGTTTGTCCTCTATGGCTTCCGTAAACAGGGTTGGCCTGCTTCAAAGCAAACTTTGGCAGGCTGGATCCGTATGGCAATTTCAGAAGCTTATCTTCATGAAGGCCTGCCGGTTCCTTCCTCTGTGAGGGCTCATTCCACTAGGTCTGTGGGTCCTTCGTGGGCAGCTCGACGTGGTCTCTGCAGTACAGATCTGCAAGGCTGCCACGTGGTCCTCTGTCCATACCTTTGTGAGGTATTACGCGTTTGACACCTTTGCCTCTCAGGATGCTTCATTCGGGCGGCGGATTCTCCTCCTTTCAGCACAGGAGCGTCCCCACCCTTGAAGGATACTGCTTTGGGACATCCCCAAGGTATCCTGTGGATACCCTATGGACCCTGAAGTAGAAAATATGAGATATGGTAAGAACTTACCTTTGTTATCTCTATTTCTACGAAGTCCATAGGGTTCCACAGGACTCCCGCCCTGTCGCACCTGTGCTGCAGATGGGCTTTGCTCTGGTCACCGGTTTTTCCATCTCCCTCTGGTAAGAATTTGATTCTTGTGTGTGTCCAGATCTTTTTTTCTCTCATCCTTCTCCTCCTCCGGCCTATGGCTTGGTACGTAACTGAGATGCCTTGGCTCAGGGGCGGGGTATAGGAGGGGGACCCTAGTGCATTCTGGGAGGCTGAAAACTTAACTCTATGGTGCCCGATGCCTGACGTCATCACCTATACCCAAAGTATCCTGTGGAACCCTATGGACTTCGTAGAAATAGAGATAACAAACGTAAGTTCTTACCATATTTCATATTTTTTCTATATACAGAGATAACAGTTTGGAAGACTTGGAGTATGGTTTCCACTATCCGCTGTCAGAGATGTAATAGTCCAGGTAGGGTGAAGGAAGGATGAGGTATAATACATTATAGAGTGCAGTTCCTGCCATATATAATCTATAGTTTGGTGATATCATTCTCTAGTGCAGTTTGAGGAAAGGTGGATGTTGTTTTTAGGGCCGTTATACCGAACATACGTGTTCTCTATATGTGATAAATATGGCTGTTACCCTGGACAGGGTAGTCCCCCTCTACTGCCGCTATTTACAGCTATCGGCGTCCACACGCCCCAATACATGAGTCACCCGCAGCAAGGGAGACTATCCACCTTTCTAGGCCAACCACAACCACCACAAGTGTGCGGCCTCACCTCCCGGGACCCGGGCCCGGTGGGCCTCTTCCCATATCAGAGAAGCACCATCAAACGTGCTGCATCCCTGAACCCAGCGGGACCGTGGGGTTCAGTAACTCACCAGAGAAGTAACATTCTCAGTCCAGACGCAGACTGACACACCGCGACCCAGCTGCAATACTGCGTGTCCAAGCAAGAACAAAGATACTCCACTTCAAGAGATGTCTTGGGCAATCGCCCACACCAGTGGCAACCCTACCGGTAGGTATAGACTGTCATCCACACCGTGCGGGGTGCCGCCAACACCAGAACTTTACCAAGACCTACTGACATTTCATTTCACCCAGACTGCTCACAAGACTGTTGACCATAGGTCCAGCTGGGGAGACGTGCTGTTCAAGAACCGCACGGTACGGAGCCCCCTGAAAGGGTCCACCTATCTCCCCCCTTTGAGTCAGTCGCACACCCTCTGTCCACCCCATTCCCACGCCCCACCTAGTCCTGACACCCTCCCCCATCTCAAGACATACCCATCAACCCCCCCGACCATTGTGTCTGCTCATTAAATGGCTTGGCCTCACAATCTGGTGTCTGTTTTTCTTTCAACACACAGTATTAGTCATCACACACTACACAATACCCCACAAAATACCTACAAGAGAGCGCACCCAACTCCCTATTTTCAGTTCTCATCCCTAACAGGACTAGGTACTCCTGTAGACGGTGCAGCACTCACACAACCCTCCCCACCCCCTTGCATATACATTTACACGGACCCACCCCTCCCCTTTCCCACCTCCACCACGACCCCCTATCTCCTATACCTAGTCACCCCCACCAACACCCCCTGCTCTATCCTTACCTTTCTTCCCTGCTATCCTGTGCCACAGCCCCTTCCCTCCATCCCCCGGTCCTCACCCTACCACAACCACAGTTGCAAGAGCGAGGTTTATCAAAACATTTCCTATGTGATATATGGTGTTTATGCGCTTAAACATTTATGTTTAAAGTTTCAGTTTCTAATAGAACTAAAGACATTTCAGGACCCACCTGGAGACTCTGCTGATTAATTATATATGTGACACTTGTATATCTGTGTGCGACTGAGACTGAAAACGGAACTTGGTGTGGGTAAAAAGCTGTGGCTGCTGCATTGTAGCACTTCGTATGCTGATTCAGAGACAATGTACTCACACACAGATATACAAGTGTCAAATTAATCAGCAGAGTCTCCTGATGCGTCCTAGTTGCATTGCATTGCTACTTAGGCGCATTTTCGGCAAAAAGACGCTCGGCGCTAGCAGAGTCTCGGAGGACCAGGCGTGCCAAGAGGGGCTGTTTGACCAGTGAGAGCACATCTGTAGCTAATCATTTTTCCTATGCAGAGCAGGCTATCTGTAAGCATAATAGTGACAATTGTAGTAAGCTCTCAGACACTGAAAGACTGATTACAGAAGACAAATGACCACATTAATTGCTAATGAGTCGGAATGCCGTTTCACTCAAGCCAATATTTGGTAACTTTAAACAAATACGATTGCCGATGTTACAATAGGAAGTACATGCTAATGTAAAATTGTTGGCCACTGAATATACACCGATAAGGTATAGCATTAAAACTGCGTTCAGGTGAAGTGAATAACATTGGCTACCTTGTTACTTACCTTGTTACAATGGCACCTATCAAGGGATGGGGATATATTAGGCAGAAAGTGAACACTCTGTTCTTGAAGTTGATGGAAAAATGGACAAAAGTAAGGATCTCAGTGACTATGACAAAAGCCAAATTATGATCGCTAGACACCTGGATCAGAGCATCCCCAAAACAGCAGGTCTTGTGGGGCATATTCCTAGTATGCAGTGGTTAGTACCGGTTACAGGCTTATGGGCACCCAAGGCTCATTGTTGCGTGTGGGGAGTGAAGGCTACTCAGTCTGGTCCTGTCCCATGGAAGAGCTGCTCTAGCACAAATTGTTGAAAATGTTAATGCTGGCTATGTCAGAACACACAGTAGCAGCTTCATGCGTATGGGGCTGCATAGCCAGACTGGTCAGTATGCCCATCTTGACCTCTATCCACCGCCTCTACAATGGGCACGTAAACGCCAGAACTGGACCTGGAGCAATGGAAGAAGGCGGCGTGGTCTGAAGAATCTTTTTTTTTTAATTAGTTTTTTTAACATCTGGATGGCTCGGTGCATGCAAGTCATTCATCTGGGGAAGAGATGGCATCAGGACGCACTATAGACAGAAGGCAAACAGACGGATGCTCTGGGCAATGTTCTGCTTCATGTGGATGTTACTTTGACACGTACAACATTGTTGTAGAGCAAGTAAACCCCTTCATGGCAATGGTATTTCCTGAAGGCAATGACGTATTTCAACAGGATAATGTGCCCTGCCACACTGCAAAAATTGTTCCGGAATGGTTGGAGGAACATGACAGTGTACAAGGTGTTTAATTGGCCTCCAAATTCCCCAGATCTCAATCTAGCTGAGCATCTGTGGGATTTGCGGGAAAACCAAATCCGAGACATGGAGGCCCCACCTCGCACCTTACAGGACTTAAAGGATCTGCTGCTAATGTCTTGGTGCCAGATACCACAGGACGCCTTCAGAGGTTTTTTTAAATCCATGCCTTGACGTGTCAGATCTGTTTTGGCGACACAAGGGGGCCTATACAGTATTAGGCAGGTGGTTTTGATGCTATGGCTGGTCATTGTATGTAAGTAAGAAATCACATAATTAAGAGTTTCCCAAACCCGGTCCTCAAGTCTCCCCAACAGTTCAGGTTTTAGAGATATCCATGGTTGAGCACAGGTAACTTAATTAGTACCTCACTCAATTTGATTTAACCACCTATGCTCAACCATGGATATCTCTAAAACCTGAACTGCTGAGGTGCCTTGAGGACTGCGTTTGGTAACCTCTAACCTAATTAACCTGTCATAGCCTTACTTCTCTAGTCACGGGGCCAATGTTGAGAAATATAGCATAGGACAGTACTTACCAAACTCTGTCGTCAAGGGCACCCTAACAGTCCTCGTTTTAAGTATATCCATAATTGTACACACATTGTTTAATCTAAATGAATCAGCTACTAATCAAGTCGCTTGTACAGAAGCATTGGATATCCTTAAAATCTGTACGGATAGGATGCCTTGAGGACGGAGTTTGGGAACCACTGGTATAGGGCAAAAAAGTGTACTCCGAACGCGAATACGATTCTACTCGTAGACGACATTCTACCTTCTAAGAGATGTTCACCAATTTAAATGTAATAAAGTGTGTGTAGGGTAAGGCCTTGCTATAAGCACATATATGATAACATATTTTAGCATTTTATATTTATAGAAATACTAGCACGCTTTTCCCATTGCGCGATTGCACAGAAGCTGTTCTGTGAACTAGTCTGCATCTTCTCTTCCGGATTCCTGGGCGCGCTGCATTTCAGCACTGCTCTGAAAGGGTTCCTGGCTCCCTTGAGTAAGCAGGAACGAATGTAATAAATTGAGCCTATTTATTACATCATCAAATTCTAATTAGAGACGTTGCAGCTGTGTGCTTTTCATCTGCCTAAGATGATTAATGGAATGTGTTTTAATTAGGTTGCATGCTAATCTTTCAAATAAAAGTCAATTGTATGTTGTCTAAAGGGGGGAGGAAAACCATACTGCAAAACAAAGTTTAGTAAGTTGCTTCTATCCTGTCGGATGAACTTAGAGACATTAAAGGCGATTCTTTTCATTTATCGCAATTGGACGTGAAGGTTTTGCATACATATGTATTTTGAAAATTGGGCTCATATGATGAACAGCAGAAACATACATCGCCAGGCATCATAGGAAAGTAGGGGCCCGGCAATGCCGCAGTAGCCACCAGGCCCCTCTGCTCTGTCCTTTTCAGAACAGAGATGGAGCCTCTTTCAACATGCGCATCTGGCCACTCCAAATGCACCGTTCAAACAGGACCAAGCCTTGCTGTTTGTGTCTGCAGAGCGGATGAGTACCTCTGGGCACTGTAGTGGGCATACCCCTTGCACCCATTTTAGTCCCATCACTACATAGGATGGTTGACAGCCTTTGGTGGTCTTCCTACTCACCATGTAATATCCATTGTGTCTCTATAACAACTGTGGTACTTGCATATCACATCATCAACATATGACAGCATAAGCTCTCAAAAAAGCAGAACTAGATGCGCTCCGAAAATCAGAATACAATGCTAATAAAAATGTCAAGCATTAAAAGCATCAACGACTAGAGATCCAAAGGCCCAGCATTGCAATGACAGCGTAAAGTCTCATTTCAGTTGTTGTTCTGTATAACAACTGCATGTTCTGTGTTCCACCCCATCCTAATAAATCTGTATGGCTGGATAATCTTGTCCTCTAATAACCACCTATCAGCACATGTGATGTCACTGGCCTTCCAAAATGGAAGGGGTCACAGAGCCGCTACGAAAACAACAAATTCAGTTATTTCACCTGGAACCTGTTAAAAACAATTTTGTGCATTCATGAGAATATTAAAAAAAAAAAAAAAAAGTTTAGCCAATATAGAATATAGGTGCAATCTTCTATAAAATGACAATTTAGCTATGTTTATAATACATTCCATATTATAATTTAATGAGAACTATATATTTCATCATGCCAGCCAACAGGTTTATGTTAATAATCAAATTAACAAGAAAAGATTAGATTATATTCTCATTCAAATCAAAAAGTGTGAAGAACACATTATCCACAGGGAGACTTTTTAGTTAGGCTAATACGCAATGCATGAAGGATGAGGGTGACTCGGAGATTTGTGAGGGCAATGATCAGATAAAAGGTATGACGCGTAAACTCCCTCTAGACAATCATTTGAGGCACTTCTGTGCGAGGGGCCAGGCAAAATCATTGTACAAATGGCATAGAGGGCACAGGTAGACCGGCAAAGATTTCCTACCATATTATACAGTAATGTGTGCAGCCAAGAACTGCGGTGAGCTCCACCTGCGCATCTACCTGAAGTAAATTGCCCACATGGTGTCATGTTTTGTTTTATTAGTGTGGTATTGCAATGAACAATAAAATAAATAAAGTGAATAAAAATTGTATTATGTAGTATAAAAAGGAGATAAGGACATTTTTTATGGGTAAATTGAGTTCATTATACTCGCTGCCCTCATAATTACTTAATATATTAAATGGTGACCTATAAAAAAAGTGAAACATTACCCAGTATCCTCACAGAGGGAGTATGGGAGCAGCAGTCTGTGTGCAGGCAGTGTGCACGTCCATGAGCACAGCTTTGGCTTTTACCAAGGATCTGCGAGCAGCCTCAGGGTATCATTCACGTTTCTACTCAGGCCCTGAAAGGAAAACCAAAAGAACTGTCAGCTATATTTTACATTTACCTCATGAAAAAGGTGTCGTGTGTGTGTGTGTGTGTGTGTGTGTATGTGTGTATGTATGTATAAGATATATATATATATATATATATTATAGGAATCAGTATTTTTGACCACCGGACGTGAGCCCGGCGGTTCAAATCCCGACAGTAGAGGTAAGTTTACTATTCCTAACCCTCTTCCCCCCCCCAACCCATCTTTAGGGGTGCCTAACCTCCCCCCTTAGTGCCTAAACCCCCCTCACTGCACCCTAAATCTATCGCTAACCTCCTCCTTAGTGCCTAAACCTAACCCTCTCCGGGGGGGTGCCTAAACCTAAGTCCCCCCGGGAGGGTCCTTAAACCTAACCTCCCCCATCCCCGGCTACATGGATGCTTACCCTCGGCGTTGGACGATCGGTCCAGCGTCGGGATAAACATAGGCGTCAGTATTTCGACACCTATGTTAGATCCCTTGCCGGGATTACACTGTCAGTATTGAGACCGGCGGCCATACACACATTATATTACTGAAAACTGACACATTCTTTCTTAAGTTATCCATTCATATGTGTGAAAGTGATGAACGGATATTATATACATCAGTTTTGCAACCTCCGCCTTATGTGACTGGCGCCTGTAACAGACTGGGTGGCATTTCGAATACTGCGAGCAGAACAGTATTTCGCCCTCATTGTCTGTTTTTGTAAAACGGTTTGTAAACAGGCAGTTTCATTTTGAATTGTTACATTACTTATAGATCTGTACATCCATATATTTATGAATTTATAACGTAGACCCCGACCAAGCTGCCTCAATTCCTGTCTCATACTTCCTTTTGCCTAAAGCTTGGGCATGATGTATCTCTATGCCGTACAACTGTATCACATAAGCTTCTTCTGTTCAGCAACCCCCTCTGTTCCCACCTGCTGAATAACTACACTTGGTTATACAGGTTGAGTCTCCCATATCCAAATATTCCGAAATACGGAATATTCCGAAATACGGAATTATTTTGGCATGACTGAGATAATGAAACCTTTCATTTTTGATGGTTCAATGTACACAAACTTAATTATTAAAGATATTGTATACAATTACCTTCAAGTTGTGTGTATTAGGTGTATATGAAACATAAATGAATTTCATGTATGTACACAAACTTTGCTTGAGCCACAAAATTATTGAAAATATTGTATAAAGTTACCTGCAGGCTGTGTGTATAAGGTGTATATAACACATAAATGCATTCTGTGTGTATATTTGGGTCCCATTCCCAAGATTTTTCATTATGATGTGCAATTATTCCAAAATACGGAATATTCCGTTATCCAAAATACCCCTGGTCCCAAGCATTTTGGATATGGGAGACTCAACCTGTAGTAGCATAAGCAGAATGTAGGTGTATGAAAGTACCATATGTGACTGCAGTGTGGGTATATGAGCATTGCTTAAACTTCTCAACATGGCACTGGTATGAGGGCCGAACATCAACGGTAAGTGCCCTATAAACTTACTAACGATTGTATATAATAAACTGTAACAGAATAGGGATTATACTCTTATGCAATATAGATACTTCAAATCTATGGATGGAGCTTTAAAGATATACAGTATATGAAGCACAAATGAATATATTGAAGTCTTTGTTAATGAATTGCATTGCTTAAACCATCTACAGTGAATGTAAGGTGTTAAAGAAAGACATAGCCGATCTGGAACTTAATGGGTAGTGGTGGCACCAGAGTCCACCCTTCTGCCAGAATTATGTGATTCAGAATTAAACATTGCACAATGCTGGGTCCTTTTTAATAATTGGCGAGAAGGTTAATCACCAATGCGGCGGCTAGTAATATGTCCGTGAAAAGCAGAGGAGGCACTTGTAGTGGAGTGGCCATTAAGTTAGCTGAAAGTTCGAAGTCATTTTCTAAATTGTTTTGTGATCTCAGCATATCCCTTATCTTAATATTATTGCTCACTGATCTATATCTTGGCAAGTCCATCACCTAATTATCCCGCTGTAAACGTTCTTCTAAGGAGTCCCCTGGACATCTGCTTCTATAATCTCTGCAGGGAGAAAATACATAAATCATCCTCTATACATATTATAAAGGTATTTTCTGAATGCTGCCTAACCCTTAAACCAGAGGTTCCCAAATTTTTTTGAATCACTGCACCCTAGAGTGTCAGCATTGTTTTCATGGCACCCCTAAGCCAAAACGTTACTCATTGAGAAATTCAGAAAAAAATGTAGAAAAGTAATAGTTAAGAAAATTGTGCTTATCTGTCATCCTTGGGGTCAGCTATGTGGTGGTGGACAGGTTTGAGCTTCTGTTTGTCCACTTATTTACAGTATATTGACCATAAATAATTTGATTTGGTGCTGGACCACCAACCTGAGGCACCCCTGCAAGTGTCCCAAGGCACCCCAGGGTGCCACGGCGCACAGTTTGGGAACCACTGTCTTAAACCATGTTCTAGTTAAAGCAGCCTCTCCTCTTCGTAGAGCTTATCAAATTTTACTTTTGACTTTTAAATTGTTAGGAGAGTCCTTTTCCTAACGTTGAAGATCCTGGGGAAAGGGCACAGTTAGTAAATTCAACCTATGATTTTCTTGGACAGTCTTTATTGATTTACAAGAGCTTCTCGGACAATGCTCTGCACATGTTGGACCCAGGGATGAGCTGAGAAAATGGTGGTGGTTCACCTTTATTACACAATTAATGTAAAACTTGATCAACTGTAACATATCTGCATGATCTCAAGTTATTACAGCCATGGTCAAAAGGTTTGAGAATGACATAAGTATTGGCTTTCACAAAGTTTTCTGCTTCAGTGTTTTTAGACCTTTTTGTCAGATGTTACGATGGTACAAAAGTAAAATGACAAGCATTTCGTAAGTGTCAAAGGATTTTATTGACAATTACATTCATTTATGCAAAGAGACAATATTTGCAGTGTTAACCCTTCTTTGTCAAGACCTCTGCAATTTGCCCTGGCATGCTGTCAATCATCTTCTGGGCCACATACTGACTGATGGCCAGCGGCGCCAAGAAGGGGGGGGAGCGGGTACAGATTGCCCGGGCTTCCTCAGGGGCCCACCCTCACAGCAGCCCAGCACACAGCGTGTGCTGAGCTGCAGTGGGAGCAGCAGCAGCCGCAGCAGTCTCATGCATGTGGGGGGGAGCGATCACACTGATCGCGCCCCCCCCCCTGGCTTTGCGCCAGGCTGAGGGGGCTCCGAGCGCCCCCCCCCCCTTCCCCAGCGCGCGGCGCTGCAAAAGTTTTTTTATTTTCCCCGGGAAGGGGCGTGGCCACGCAGTTGGAGATTAGGCCATGCCCCCTATTACCCGGGCCCGTCCTTTTAATAAGTGTAGCAATGAAATAACAATCCTCTTTTGTTTCACTACTTGTGAGGCAATCACCCTGGGGTTGAGATTAATTTCTTGGGCAGATCTTGGGTTGACAGACAACATGCCTCATCCCAAGAAACAGGATGTAGTTAACATCTTGGCGGTCGGGATGCTGCTGCTCAGAATACCGGCGCCGGAATCCCGACGGCAGTCAGAATCTCGAAGCCAGAATCCCAACCGCTGGCATTACGATGGTAAGTATTAGGGTTGGCCACTGGGGGAGGGTTAGGCTGCTGGGGGGGTATGATTGGGGTTAGGCTGCGGGAAAAGTGGGTTAGGGGGATGGTAAGGGTCAGGACACTTACCTTTAGAGAATTGGGATTCTGTCGGGATGTCGCTGTCTGTATTCTAACTGCTGGCATCCTGAACCTCCGGGGTCCTTTACCCCACCCCAAAAAACACACATGCCCGGGACACACATGAGGAAGGATTACATAGGTGGTTTCAACATAGATCTTTTTTGTTTACATGTCTGTACATACATACATACATACTGTATCCAGAGACGGGACAAGCTCTAGCTATCTAGGTTCAGGGTGCATTGAGCCTGCAATCTGGCTAATTCTAATAGAATTTATAAGACCCATCAGGGTCTGCTGGTAAGAACATACTGATCATGATGGTGGGATGTAGTGTCTTTTAAGGTCATTCAACCTATCCTGTTTAGTGAATGGTGACCAGACATCATTTTGAACCCATGTGTTACAACACGGCCTGTTAGCAGCCAGGCGCACAACACGGCTGTCAGGTTATACCGTTTAAGCCATTTGGCTCCATCAGCAGGCCATGGTTCCATGCTATTGCAACTACATTACAGGATATTTCCTCTACATTGAATCTGTACTCTGTGGTAGTAACAGCCCTAGCAAGGGAAGAAGTGATGCCAACCGTATCCACTGCTGAAAGAATAACGGAGGGCTCGAATGTGCCAGTAGTGACTTAAACCAGGAGGCTGGGCTTTGGCCTGGGTGGTGATCATTGTGTTGGTCCCAACCTATGAAATCCTTAGTGGGAGGAGTAGGGACAGAGCTTATTTAAGGCCAGGCTTACAAGCTTGAGGCCTCTTTCATGGGATCATTTGTCCCACAGTGAAACATACACACTCTAACTTTTTCCAATCTCCACGATTCTTTACTCTTTCTATCTTCTTTAACACCCCCTTTATCTTCCTTATCTTTATACCTTCTTCTTGTCTCCCTCTCTCTCCCTTTACCCTTTCTGCTTCACTTGGTCCTGATTCCTGAGCTCCATGTGCCTCAACGGTCCGCCCGCGCCGCTCTGCACGTCCCCCCACCCGTTTCCTGCCTGATACTGCGGCTGACAGGCGGACCATAAACCGATCCCTAAGGGCATGTCAGCATCGCTGACCACCCCCCTACTGTTGCCGCCTGAAGTCGCGTGTCCCGCGACTCCCGGCGCCGCTCCCTGCCACCACTTACTGCAACATCAGCATCGCTGACCCCCGCAGCTTATTCCGCCGGGCGTCGCGAGTCGCCCGGCTCCGGGCGCCGCTCCCTGCTCTCAGAGGTGTTGTCGCGGGGCACATCCCGCCGGGGGTCACGTGTCGCGTGGCTCCCGGCGCCGTGCTGCTCACACCTCACAGGAGGTGTACAATAAGCCCTGGCCTCCTTGCGGCGGGTGAGTTGAGGGCCCCGCTGGCTCTAATGGCGGCGATAGCGGCCGCCATCTTAGGGGATCGGCTCAGCCATGTTAGGTCGGGGCGGGGCCTAGTGCTCCCCTGATTGTAACCCCTGCAGTGCTGCCGAGGGCTACGTCCCTCCTTGTTATGACTACTGCAGCTGTCCCTGGGCCTCCTGCCCCTGTGGCTTCTTCAGCCATGCTTGTACATGACCAGCTGCGTCCCCTGCCTGTGACCCAGTTGCTATAATGGGGCGTTTTTTGCCAACATGGCAACTACATTGGCCCCCATGTTTGCTGCTTTGCTTCCTCCTAATGCGCAAGCAGCTCCATTTATCACAGTGGCTTCCCCAACGGCTAGCTCCTCGTCACAGGCTGCGCTGATGCAGACGCTGCGACTGACGGGGTCTCGGTTGAGGGTCCAGCTGGCACGCCTCTTCCTATTGGGGTTCCACAACCTGCCATGGCTCCGCAGGGCCTTTCTCTTTCTTTTGCAGATACCGGCGATCCCTCATGGGATGCTGGCGACGAGGCGACTTCTGATGCTTGTCGATCCGGGAGCCTCGCTGATCCACCTGCTGAGACGGTTGGTGAGTGTTCGTCCAGTTCTTATGCTACGTTTAGCGACGTAAGTTATTCCACCTCTGACGACTCCAGTGACACTAGCCCCTCCCAGACAGCTCGCAAGACACGCAAGCGTGCTGCTAAGTTTGCTAGGATTGAGGTCAACAGGCGTTCGAGTAGGCCTCGGCGTAATCGCCACCACCCCCCCCCACGTCATGACAAAGTGCCCGCTGACAGTGCTGATGCAGGGGTTGTGCGTTGCGCTAACACTGTGGTGCTTAGGGGCCTCCGCCCTAGCGTTAAAGTCAAAAATACGGTAGGGATGTTATGTGGATGTATTTTCCCTTACATATAGCATGCGCAAAGAATTACGAGCCGCTAAGCGCTAAGGCTGTATTGGTTTGGAAGCTTTCCCGACTTATTCTAATAGACAGGCGGGGATACTTGTCTTCTCGGCCCGCTATTTGGAAACTCACCCGCTGAACACCCCTATATCATTTAGTATTTTCACCTTATTCATAGTATGCAGAGGTCCGGCCGAGGGGTTACATGGCTTGTTTGTGGTGTTGAATTTCGTCGCTAGCAGGACAGGCTCCCCATTATTGATTTTTCGGTGTTAGGATGTTGAGTTCTGGCTCGTTGTCACTCAGGGACCAAATTTTCCCCGGCTGCGGGCCCGTCCAGCAGCGGTAAGGGTAAGTGCTTCGCATTTAACTCTGCTCAGTGTTCGTTTGGTCAGCGGTGTTGTTTTCGCCACCTCTGTAGATAATGCGGCGATGCCCACCCAGCTTCCTGCTGCTCGAAACCTGGCGCTCCTCCGGCCCCCAGATAACCTGCCGGCACCGGGCCTGCCAGTTAAAGCTGTTTCCCCTGTTAACCCAGATGGTTAGCCATGGCCAAATGGCTCGCGTGGTACTCCGACGCAGTTGCAGCGCAGTTTTTGAGTGACGGTTTTAAGTTTGGTTTCCGTTTGCCGATAGCTTCAGTTGTGCCTGCGGTTCTCCACAGAACCGTCGATCTGCAATAGAGCTGCCGCACATCGTGGGGGGCAAAGTCCTTAAGGAGGTGCGTCTCGGTCGCAGCATTGGTCCTTTTCTCGAGCCACCAATAGCAGTCTTGGTATTGTCCCCCGTCGGCGTGGTCCCTAAACGATGCCGGGTTCTTTTAGGCTCGTTCAGCATCTGTCTTGCCCATCTGGCCGTTCAGTTAATGTTGCCATTCCGCAGGAGCTTTGCTCGGTGTCTTATCAGTCTTTTGATGAAGCGCTGGAGCTAGTCAGGGCTCACGGATCCAGCGCATTGATGGGTAGGGTGGATGTTGAATCAGCTTTTCGCTTGTTGCCCCTGCACCCGAACTTGTTCGGGTGCATGGTTTTTTGTTTGGACGACTGATACTACATAGGCAAGTGCTTGCCTATGGGGTGCTCCGTGTCCTGTGCTTATTTCAAAAGGTTTAGCACCTTTCGGCATTGGCGGGTCTAGGCTGGTACCAGGGGGCTCGGTTTGGCCCATTACCTGGATGATTTTGTGTGCGTCGGCCCTGCTGATTTCCCGCGTTGCGGGTTTTTTGTTAGAGGCCATTCAGGCCACCCCCCCCTTGTTGTTCCTTTTGGGGTTCCGATTGCCAGTGAGAAAACCTTGGGCTCTGTCTCCCAGCTGAACTATGTGGGTATAGAAATCGATACCTCAGATGGCTGCTGCAGGCTTCCAGATGAAAAAATTCTCAAATTAAAACATGCCATCCAGGATTGCCTGGCTGCGGGAAGGTGACACTGGGGCAAGCACAATCTCTACTTGGTACGCTCAATTTCTCATGATGGGTAGGGTGTTTTTCCAGAAAGCTGCAGCGAGCCACAGCGGGTGTTCACGGGGCACACCATTTTATTCGTGTCTCTGCGGAAATAAAAAGGGATTTGGCTACTTGGCTCTCTTTTCTAGACGTTGTTTAATGGTGTTCTCTTGTGGCTGCCCCTTCCGATCCCCAGTGATCAGTTACAGTTGTTCACTGATGCAGCCGGCTTGTCGGGATTTGGGTGTTACCTCCGAAGGTCATGGTGCGCTGCCCCGTGGCCAGCGGAATGGTTTTCCAGGGGTTTAATTAAAGACCTGCTACCCCTGGTATTGTTTCACATTATGGTGGCGTTGGAACTGTGGGCTTCTGAGTTGCGCGATAGGAGTATCGTTGTTAGATGCGATAACCTAGGCGTTGTACATGCGGTTAATGGGCAGCGCGCCTCTTCTTTGCCAGCCTTACGCTTGCTCGCGCAGTTAGTGCTGCGTTGCTTCCAATTTAACGTCTTGTTCAGGGCAATTCACATTCAGGGCTCGGACAAGGACATTGCTAATGCGCTCTCCCGTTGTCAGTGGGACAGGTTTAGTCGCTTGCTCCTGTGGCTTGTTTAGTTGGTGAGCCTTGCTCTCACTATGTTTGCAAGGTCATCGAGCCGGCATGTATGGCTTAGCCGAGCAATCCCTTGCTCCGGCTATGTGTGGGCCTATTAGAAGGCTTGGTCCGAATGGGAAACCTATCTCCATCACCGTGGATGCAGAGGCAAGAGCACGCATTGCTCTATGCTTTCTTTTGTTTGGAGCATGTATGTCTCTGGTCGGTCCCGCGCGGTAGTTTCACGCATGCTGGCTGGCATTTATTCCTTTTGCGACTTAAAGGGTATCCAGACCTTACAAAGAGCTTTGCCGTTATTAAGGCCCTTAAGGGACGGGCTCACGCCACCCCTCAGCCAGTTGATAAGAGAAGGCCGATCAATATTCCCCTATTGCTTAAGCTTCTAGCTGCGGTGCCTGAGGTTGTGGTTTCTCATTATGAGGCATATCTTTTCTGTTTAGCATTTTTGATGGCGTTTCATGGTGCCTTCCGAATTTCAGAACTAGTTGCCCCTTCTAAATTAGCGGTTTTCGCCCATGTCCCGTCCGGATGTCAGTATTGGGGAGGGGGCTGTGTTGTGCAAAATACGGCGTTCTAAAACTGATCACTGGGTCGGGGCCGTTGGGTCTCCCTAACGGCTTGCAAAGATGACCGCATTTGCCCAGTACATCTGGCAAAACTTTACATGGCATTGCGGCCTGTAGTTGGCGGCGCATGGTTACTTCCTGCTGACGGTTCGCCTCTTACCAAATATCAGTTCCACTTCATTTTTGGACGCTGTTTGCTTCACATTGCCCCCCCCCCCCCCCCCAGGGGATTTCGGTACCCATTCATTTAGAATTGGTGCAGCTACTTCTGCCGCTGCGGCTGGCTTGTCTGTTCCACAGATCATGGCTCTGGGGCATTGGAAATCGGCTTGCTATAAGCATTATGTTAGGCCGGTAGCCACTGGCTGAAACTACTGTTGCGTATTTCTTAATGTTTTGTTTGCCTATGTGTCATGCGTTTGTTCATTGTTCTATCTGTGTGTAGTTTGTCTTGTTATGTCTCCCCTGTCCATCCTACTCGGGTAATACTTGCAACTTGTCGCTTGTAACAAGTGGGGGTCTTGAGGGATTTTATTTTACCTGACTAGACGGACTAATTCGGCCAAACATACAGTCCCTCAGCAGGTTTTTGGTTTACCTCTCGCCGAGTTGTTTTGTTTTTTCCTCTCTCCATCCAACCCCCACCCCCACCCCCATTACACTCCCTGTTTTTTCCTTATTGTTCTCTACTGTTGTCCACGCTAATCTAGATTAAAAACTTAAAATTAAAATGCGTTTGTTCAATGTTTCATTAGGCAGCTAAAATTTTACTGAATATACAATATATCTTAATTAACTTTAATTTTATACTTTAAAGTTTGTCATTCAAATTAAACGTTAATTACTGCTTAATTTAGAATTTAGTTATAATAATAATAATTAAAAAAAAAAATAATAATTTCTTGGTGTTACGCTCCTGTCTGTTGCTTTTCTGTTATTTTCTCTATCTCAAATTATTAATTTTTCTTGTAGCTGCCGTACGTCAATTTGGTGTACCCAAAGTGCTGGGGATACATCTAGTTGGGAACGATATTGGTTCCAGGATTGCCCTTGATTTACGGCTTAACATTGTGTCAGACCTCCTCATTATGGGCGCTTGGCCTTTATGTACTGTCATGTGGTTTTGCATTACCCCTAGGCAACAGTGGCGTGGCACTCGTTCTCCTAAGGTTTTGAACGAGGCTTGTACAAAGATCAATGTTGCAGTGACAAACTTGATGCTGTTTCATGGAGTTTTGGTTATTACACATCCGTTAATACGGTACCGTGATAAGCATCTCTATAGGCCTGATGGGGTGCATTTGACGGAGGCTGGTTTGGTCTTGTTTGTGGGAAGTTTGTTCGCTAGAATAAGTCAGGTGGTTTATTGTGTATGGTGGCGGGCTGCGATTCTCTGAGGTAGAATCTTGCATTGGCGGGAAGTACGGCTTATCATCAGCCCGGGTGTAGTGTGTGTGCATTGGGTGTGCTCACCTTCTATTCTGTGTAGAGAAGTACTGTACCACCTCTACGAGAGCAGTACAGCCATCTAAGGATGGTATTGTGTTTGGTAGAAGGTCTATGCTTAATACCCAAGTGCAGGGTTTGACATCCACAGGGCAGACAACGCCCGCAATGCTGTGTTTTGTTGTTGAGTTGCATTGTTGGGCTGCTCTGTGTAAGTGCCGTCCTTCCAGCCACCATACAATATTTAAAATAATTAAATTAATTTCTTAAATAAATAGCTGACCTGTTTTAAAATCCATTACTGTCTCCGTGTCTTTATTCTTAGATAAGTTTGAAGTGTTTATATTCTATGGCATAATGATCACACACACTGGGCACACATCAGCCGTTACTAGGTTTATGGTGATCGCTCCTGAGTGTAGTTGGGTGTTGAGCCGTAACCCCTGTGGGCATTACCCTAATCCCTGGGTCTGTTTTATAAAGAATTTGCAGAACATTATTAACATTTGAAAAGTTAGATAAAGGGACCACAGAATTGTACAGATCTTCAACACCAACAAGACCCTTAGGGGTAAAGTTACTAAAGTGAGAGTTTTTAGAACTGAGTTTTAGATCAGATTCTACTTAACATTTAACTAGAACCACCTGAGCGTCAGATAACCAACTCATTACTATTTGGACAGTGACATTTCCGATTTTCCTGGCATAGATGTTAAATGTTTTCATCTGTCATTAATGGTCATTTCTGGGTTCGAGCTAAAAGCATTAACGTGTTAATTGGGTAAAATAAAAAGATTGGCCAGCTATGTCATACTCTGCATGAGCTGCTGTCCTTCTGCCATCTGGACACATGCAGTCTGCAATTGGTCTGGATTTTAAAGCCATGTTCGTTGTATAGAATGTTAAGAGTTGAAGGCCGGGGTACTTTATGTTCCGCTATATGACTTGCTTTGAATAAGCTTCTGATGAGATGCAGTTTACTTGAGTTGTTGGTTTCCAATAAATAAAAATTACGCACTTCCCATGTTTGCAATCCAAAATAAATGGTTTCCATTGTGTATCTGTCACAGGGTTTTGGCAGGGACTGTCTCATTTTTTTTGTCCTGAGATCCATACAGTGATCACGCCATCGATGGAACCATTCACTCATTGGGATTTATTGGGTCTATTCACTAAAGTGTAAAAATCCATTAGAAGCGAATGATTGTTAATGATTCACTATTGCTGCAGTATTGAAATGAACAGCACCCTGTTTACTGAGCGATTGCACTCTGCAGAGGAACAGACTCTTATAACAGCAACTGAGCGAACATAAAGAGACTTAGGGACTGAGTTGGCGGCAAAGCGAAAATAAAGCAAGTAACTTTGCAATTGGACAAACCTTGCTGTAATGTAAGGGGCGCAAATACATTTATTATTTTTGTGTGCAGGGTGAATACTGGCTGCTTTTGCATGTAACCCACAAATGCTGGATAGCTCTCATTTTTTCCTATGAATTGGTTTTGAGTTTGGACACCAATGTAAATCTCTCTGCACATTTTATATTTGCCTCGCTGGCAGTGCTGCATAGTTTTGCCATCGTGCAAAATCACTTGCTCTTTTTGCATTGCTCCAAACTCGGAATCAGCCCATAAATCTCTATATGTAATCTCATTTGTGGTTATAAAAGTCTGAAGAGTGATGTAGAGTAGAGAGCCCAAACTTAAATGCTTGCTTATCAGAATGTTTTAATTAGGACTTTTTGGATCCCAATACCAGGAGCAAAGCCAGGCTGTTATCAATGCTGCCTCAAAACTCTCACTGTACCCTCCATATCTCTGTCCTGTCCTCATTATCCTCGCTGTTACCTTTTTGATGTGGGACATGCTTCTGCTGTACTACCAATCCGCAACACTGCTCAGGCAGGGGGTGGGATGTACTATTACCTGTCGTGGCGCTGATCCGTGTTTACCATCTTGTTTTTAACCTATTCGTGAATGTACTAATAAAGTTTTTCGGGGGGGGGGGGGGGGGGAAGTTTCCGCACTTCTTTGTTCCCACGATAGTTTTGTACCGTAACTTCTGTCCATTGTTGGCAGTGGAGAGACTGTAATTATATGTATAATACATTTTACCAAGGTTTCCATGTCAGGCTGTGCTTATTTTTCTCTCCTCATTGAGCTGGCGAATCTATATGAATATATATCCATATCAACTTGTTTTTATTCATAAAACAGCTGCATTCAGTTTTCAGTCAAATCTTAATTGTCTGAAATGTGTGTGTGTGTGTTTGTATACATAGAGAATATATATATATAGAATATCTATATTTGTAAGTGGGTATATATAAATATATCAAAATAAATATACATATATAAACGAGTAGAACTGTCGCTCAGTGCTGCATGCCAAATTTCAGGGCAAAAACCTAAAAAATTAGGATTTGGGAGTAATCTAAAGTTCCAACGGTCAGTTTTTTCTGACATGCTCCATTAGGACCACTTTTCCCTTTTCATTTAGCACAACCAGTACTGAGGGCGCCAAAGCCCGGGGCTGGTTCTTTTCTTGGGGGGGTGGGGAGGGGCACGCAGTTGTTTTTTTGTTGGTTTAATTATACACAGATACAGGTATCATGGATCTTCCTGATCCGAGCCTGCATCTGTCTGCTGCTACCTCCCCCGGTTCCTGCAGCCCCGCACTGCCGCTAACTCCCGCTACCTTCCCCTGGTCTTGGCCGCAGCTAACACCTGCTACCCTGGCCACAGGTAACGCCCGCTTCCTTCCCCCCCCCCCCCCCGGGCGCTGCTACCGCCCGCACTGGCCAGCCATCTTCGTGCACCCAAGTGAAGCCACAGTGAGTACACCTGCTGAATGCACCAACTGAGGCTGCGCAACAAGTTGAAGCTTTCTACGTGTATAATGCTTATGCTGTGGCACTACAGGTACCAGCGGGACTGCAATGCCCCGCATGCTGGTACTTGTGGTTTTCTAAGTACCAGCATGCGGGGGAGGCTTTCTGGGAACTGTAGTTCCACAGTAAAAGACAATATTTTTAACTCTTTACTTGCACCACACTTTACATAAAACCTGGCACCAGTGGTGGATCCAGGGGGGGAGTGATTTCCACCCCCATCCCACAGCACAGTCCGCATCAAGCACTGTGCTGAGCAGCTTGTGGCTGCACACTGAGCAGCGCTCCTTGCGTGACCGCTCCGCTGCAGGGCTGTTGTACACTGCCTTCCTCTCTGTCTGTCCCTTCCCTCGGGCTCCTTCCTGTCCCTGGCTAAGGTCCGGCCCCCTCACCGGGAGGCCCCGCCCCCTCTCCTACCATGTCTGACTATATTAATCTATTTTCTGTCCCTGCTGAAGACCACGCCCCCTCACCCTGAGTCTCCGCCCCTTCACTAGTCTATCCAGTCTGTCATCTTTTCCTATACCTCTGGAGCTCCGCAGGGACCAGAGACAGAACAGCCTTCCAGACAGGTAAGTGCCAGGGGAGGTGTGAAAATGTTTAAATTATATTTGAGGGGGGGGGATAGGGGGGTTGGAATACTTATGCATGGGGGGTGTAGTTGTTTTTATTTTGGGGTGAGGGGTTGTTTTAATACTGTAGGTGCTGAGAGTGGTGTGTGTGTATGTGGGGGGGTATTATTGTGTGTGAGGAGTATATTCATATATCTGTGTTATGTGGGTCACTGATGGTCTCTGCATTATTTGTCGATTACTGAGTTATCTGGTATTATCTGGCACCCATTGTGACGCTCCCTGATCTGTCAGTCACTGCAAACCTCTCTGCATTATATAGCACATCTCTGCGACGCTCTCTGATCTGACAGTCACTGAGAACCTCTCTGTATTATATGGCACATCACTGCAACGCTCTCTGATCTGACGGTCACTTAAAACCTCTCTACATTATATAGCAGTCACTGTGATGCTCCCTGATCTGGCAGTCACTGAGAACCTCTCTGTAATATGGCACATCACTGCAACGCTCTCTGATCTGACTGTCACTGCGAACCTCTCTGCATTACAGGTCAGTCACTGATGCTCCCTGATCTGTCAGTCCTCTGTATTATATGGCACATCTCTGCGACGCTCTCTGATCTGACGGTCACTTAAAACCTCTCTACATTATATAGCACATCACTGCAACGCCTCCCTGATCTGTCACTACGAACCTCTCTACATTATAGGGCAGTCACTGTGATGCTCCCTGATCTGACTGTCACTGCGAACCTCTCTACATTATAGGGCAGTCACTGTGATGCTCCCTGTTCTGACTGTCACTGCGAACCTCTCTGTATTATATTGCACATCTCTGCGATGCTCTCTAATCTGACGGTCACTTCAGACCTCTCTGCATTATATTGGACATCTTTGTGACGCTCCCTGATCTGTCAGTCAATGCAAACCTCTCTGCATTATATAGCAGTCACTGCGATGCTCTCTGATCTGGCTGTCACTGCGAACCTCTCTGCATTATCTGGTAGCCTCTGGTTTGGGATGGGGCTGGTCATAGTACTTGTTTATAGCTCTTTGACACAGTGGCGGATCTAGACTTTTCTTTTAGGGGGGGGAGGCAGTTTAAGAATAATACGAAGATCCCCCCACAATACTAATATGGTCCACAAGCAGGCTCCCCCAAGCCCTACATGTGTGCCAGACCCCCCCCCCGAACCTCCCACATTAATAACATGCACCGCAAGCCAACTCCCCCCAGCCCCACATGTGCGCCAGACCCCCCCTTGTACCTCTCACATTAATAATATGCTCCACAAGTAGGCTCCCCCCAGCCACACACATGCACCAGACCACCCCACATTAACAATATGCTCCACTGTCCACAAGCAGGCTCCCCCCAGCCCCACATGTCCAACTGATACAAGTAAAAGTCAGAACCTTATTCTTAATAAAAGTCCGGAAGGGCTATAATGTTGAACTTGACCACTGCTGTTTTGTTTCCTCAAAAATCACAAGGGTGGCATCTTATCTCATGCTATATATAGTGTGTGTATATGTATGTAAATATATAATATATATACAGTCAGGTCCATAAATATTGGGACATTGACAGAATTTTCATATTTTGGCCTCTATTCACCACCACAATGATTTTGAAATGAAACAAATAAGATGTGATTTAACTGCAGACTTTCAGATTTAATTTGAGGGTAATTACATCCAAATCAGGTTAACGGTGTAGGAATTACAACAGTTTCTATATGTGCCTCCCACTTTTTAAGGGGTCTAAAGTAATGGGACAAACTAAACAATCCTAAATCTAACTTTCACTTTTTAATACTTTGTTGCAAATCCTTTGCAGGCAATTACAGCCTGAAGTCTGGAACGCATAGACATCACCAGACGCTGGGTTTCATCCCTGGTGATGCTCTGCCAGGCCTCTACTGCAAATATCTTCAGTTCCTGCTTGTTCTTGGGGCATTTTCCCTTCAGTTTTGTCTTCATCAAGTGAAATGCATGCTCAATCGGATTCAGGTCAGGGGATTGACTTGGCCATTGCATAACATTCCACTTTTTAGCCTTAAAAAACTCTTTGGTTGCTTTTGCAGTATGCTTCGGGTCATTGTCCATCTGCACTGTGAAGTGCCGTCCAATGAGTTCTGAAGCATTTGACTGAATATGAGCATATAATATTGCCCGAAACACTTCAGAATTCATTCTGCTGCTTTTGTCAGCAGTCACATCATCAATAAATACAAGGAAACCAGTTCCATTGGCAGCCATACATGCCCACGCTATGACACTACCACCACCATGCTTCACTGATGAGGTGGTATGTTTTGGATCATGAGCAGTTCCTTCTCTTCTCTTCCCATCACTCTGGTACAAGTTGATCTTTGTCTCATCTGTCCATAGGATGTTTTTCCAGAACTGTAATGGCTTTATTAGATGTTGTTTGGCAAACTCTAATCTGGTCTTCCTGTTTTTGTGGCTCACCAATGGTTTACATCTTGTGGTGAACCCTCTATATTCACTCTTGTGAAGTCTTCTCTTGATTGTTGACTTTGACACATATATATCTACCTCCTGGAGAGTGTTCTTGATTTGGCCAACTGTTGTGAAGGGGTTTTTCTTCACCAGGGAAATAATTATTTTGTCATCCAAAACAGTTGTTTTCCATGGTCTTCCGGGTCTTTTGGTGTTGCTGAGCTCTCCGGTGCATTCTTTCTTTTTAAGAATGTTCCAAACAGTTGATTTGGTCACACCTAATGTTTTTGGTATCTCTCTGATGGGTTTGTTTTGATTTTTCAGCCTAATGATGGCTTGCTTCACTGATAGTGACAGCTCTTTGGATCTCATATTGAGAGTTGACAGCAACTGATTCCAAATGCAAATGTCACACCTAGAATCAACTCCAGACCTTTTACCTGCTTAATTGATAATGAAATAACGAGGGAATAGCCCACACCTGTCCATGAAATAGCTTTTGAGTTAATAGTCCCATTACTTTTGGCCCCTTAAAAAGTGGGAGGCACATATTTAAACTGTTGTAATTCCTACACTGTTCACCCGATTTGGATGTAATTACCCTCAAATTAAATCTGAAAGTCTGCAGTTAAAGCACATCTTGTTTGTTTCGTTTCAAAACCATTGTGGTGGTGAATAGAGGCCAAAATCTGAAAATTCTGTCAATGTCCCAATATTTATGGACCTGACTGTGTGTATGTATGTATGTGTGTATGTATATATATATATATATATATATATATATATATATACACACACTATATATAGCATGTAGTGTAATAATTAAATATATTTATATACACACTATATACAGTCTGCAGTTTTTTCTATATATATATATAAAATGTGTATATATAGAGAGACATCATATACATCGTGTGTGTGTGTGTGTGTGTATATATATATATATATATATATATATATAATTATCCTTTATATGGCGCCACAAGGGTTCCGCAGCGCCTTACAAGGTACATAAACAAATGCGCACACAAAAGATAAGTATATAGACAAATGAACACACAAGAAAAACAGTTAACAGTACAACCAACACAGGACAAATACATGATTTATACATTGCTGCATAACACTTAAGCAGCATGGTGTCAGCAACCAAGGGTTAGGTGCTGTTGTAAATTAAAGTAGGAGTAAGTGAGGAAGAAGCACATGAGGGAAGAGGGCCCTGCTCGTGAGAGCTTACATTCTAAAGGGGAGGGGGCAGACAAACAGGGGTGACACCGATGGGCTGGATTGTGAGGAAGGACCATGGAGTAGTGGGTTAGGATGAGAGCTGGAAAGCTTTGAGGAAGAAAGGGGTCTTGAGAGCCCATTTCAAGGTTAGAAGCCAAGAAGCAAAGTTAACATGGAATTTTGAGTTAAGGCCAGGGGGACGAGGAAAGGCAGCTACTCGAGGAAGTTGGAAAAGGCAACTGATATGAGCATTGAATGCAAATAATGAAGTGGAGAGTTTAGAAGGTAAGAGTTGGTGGGAGTGACCAGATGATAGAAGTACCCCAACACCAAAACTGTGGCAACCTCCAGGCCACGGAGTGTGAAAGAATGTGAGGCTCCCAAAGGAGATAGCTGCAGGAGAAGTGGAGTCAGATGGGTAAGTCCAGGATTTGGAAATGGCTAGGAGATTGAATGAGTTCAATATGAAGCCGTAATGGACAGGGACCAGTAGATTATAGACAGGACTGGCCTTCCAGAGGAGACAGAAGAGAGGGACAGAGTTGGGAGGAGAGAGAAGGAGATTGTTAAGGTTGCTGTAGCATAGGGTTGAGATTGATTTAGAGCAGGGGGATAAGGAGAGTGTGGGTACGTGGTGGGCTTCTGAGTGAGGAAGGGTGACAGCAGGTGGTAGGCAAGGTGGAGGTTTAGTGTGGGGTGGGTTGAGAAGAAGAGGTGTAACTTGGAGAAAAGGTAGGGTGCAGGACTTATGAGTTATGGGAGATTCGGTGGAGAGTACTAGATGGGATGAAGAGAGATAGAGGAGAGGATAAAAGAAATGGGAACTTTTGGTAGAGGAAACTATTATGTAGCTTCTGAGTGAGGAGGGGAGTAGAAGAAAAGAGACATTGCGTAGATGAGGGGTTGGGGGGGAAGAAAACAGCAGTAGTGATGAGAGTGAGATACAGGAATAGTACAGTTAAAATGTCTAAAAATTAGATAAAAGGAATGAGTTTAAAGGTGTTAAAGTTGCAGGTCTTTAAATTAAGGATAAAGCATTCTTATAGATGAGAAGGTGTTTAAAAATGGTAGATACTACAGTGGTGTAGAGATAAATTGGCAGTGGCATAGGAATAATAAACAGTGTAGGGTCCAAAAACATACATTAAAAATTAAAATGATGCAATCCACCTGGTAGTTGCTTGCAATGTTGAAGCAGGCTGTTGGCATAAGGTGTGTTCAGGTTATAATGAAAGCTGGTGGCTGAGTTGCAGGGTATCCAGAAGCTCATAAGATCCTTTTCAAGTTGTAAAGAGTTCTTTTTTAAATGTTGTCCTCCTGTCTTCCTCTTGTTTAACTCTTTAAATTATGCTGTGCATATAATACCAGTTAAAAAAAAAAAACACTTTTATATAAAATTCTACTGTATGCAGCATTAATCAGGCCTGCAGCCTGAAAAATATATACACACAGTATAGTAAAATATCCTGGAACAAACATTCAAAACGTGGCACTCACAGATGGACACTGAGGACATTCCATTCCCCGACAATCATCTGCAGCAGCAATCAGTAGGACACTGCACATCACTGGACTGCTTTCACGTGGAGCAGATCCCAGCATAGCCTGCTTAATGGTCGCGGCGGTCCGCAGCCGACGGTACCTATGTGATGTCACATGGCGTGGCATCACATGGAGCAGAGGAGCCTCCAAACAGATAGGGCCCGGACAGGGCCGGCAACAGAAATCTTGGGACCCCCCACCCCTCATCCACACACCCCACATAAATGTATAAATAAATATATATATATATATAATATATAGTGCACTGCATTTAGAATAATATCCATAATAGCCCATATATAAATCCAAAATAAAAATAATCTGTCACTTGATTTACCAAACACTTTTTACAGGGGTATTCAATTTGGAGCGAAAATTTCATATCGCCGATGACGTCATTTTCGCCAATTTCAGTTATCCCCGTATTCAATTTCAAAGACTTTTTGCAGGTGCGAAAAGTCTTTGTGGAAAAAAAAAACGGGGATAAGTTTTCACCACTGAATAGGTTGCGAAAAAAAGTGCAGAATTGGGGTTTAGGGGTGCAGGCTTAAAATAGCCTACAGCCCTGGCAATGTCATTTAAAAAGAAACTGTAAAAAAAAAAAGTTTAAAAAAAATTAGGGACACCCCAAAAAAATTATTTCAAAATTTGGGGTGAAAAAAAAAAAAAAAAGGGAAAAAATGTTTAAAAATAGGGAAATAGGTTCAGGGCTATTCTGCAAATATGTGGCAGGTGTTTTCTAGAATAGGCTATTAGCGGCAGGTGCATATTTGCAGAATTTTTTAAAAAACAGTTTAGGGACTTGAAATTGGGTGCTAGCATATTTTAATGTACCCCAAATTTGATGGGAACACTAAAAAAATGAAAAAAAATAACCTAAGTGCTCTTCTGCATCACTTCTTCAATGTCGGGAAAAAAACACCTGCTGCGGCTATTTCAAACCCCGACTTTCTTTTAAAGGCAAAAACGGGGGTACCCATAGTGATCCCCCATGTTTTCACAGCTTTAGGGGGTCCTACAATTTATTCCAGGTAAATTTCGTTTTTTTTTTGCTGATCCTTTTTCGCAGCCTCCCGTTTTCGTAGGTTTTAAATTGAATACCGGGATAAAGCGGGCGCGCGCCCGATACTTTATCCCAGGAAAATCAGCGATGTGGAGCGAAAAGTCCAGCACGGACTTCTCGCTCCACATTGAATACCCCTGTTAGTGCAGGCTCACTCAGGCTGCTCCGCTGTCAATCAGTGTCAGTCACTCTGACTCATGGGTGGGACAGCCATCCAGGGAGGGTGTCTGTAGAAGGAAAGTGCTGGTGCCGCAGGCCAGCAGCTTGATGGAGATGTAGTGTCACTTTGCCCGGCGGGTGGTAATTACTTCCTGCTGCGAGTCCCTACCTGCAGCAGTGCTCCTCTTCGGTTTACCGAGCTCCGGCAACAGGGGAGGGTCGGCACGCAGCACAGCGTCATACGCAGTGAAGTCACGCGCCGCAACGTCATTCTTATGATGCGCAGTGGTGCCGGACTAGACCGACTGACGGGGGTATCTGAGGAGTGTTGGGGCGGCTTAATACATTTTTTTTGTCTACATGTGCCGGACAGGCAGCTGCGCCAATTAGATTTGTAAATAACTATAAGGCGGCACGGCTCCATTTTGTGCCCCTGAACCTCGGGGCTCCTCTGAACCTTGAGGCCAGGACGGGTGTACCCTTTGTACCCCTTGTCGCCAGGCCTGGTGGTAATTATCCCCAAAGTCCCAACCTCCCCTGTGCAAAAGACACTTAGGGGAGAATTTACAAAGCAGCGGCTTACAGAAGCATTTAAGTATTTAAAACAGCACCTGCAGTCAGTGTGAAGCATGCTGGTCTTTACACTGACTGCGCGTGTCATTTTAAATATAGACCAGCAACTCGCCGGAAAACAGCGGCTTACAGAAACCGCTGCTTCGTAAATTCTCCCCTTAGGGCCTGAAATGCGCACACATTTTTTTGCGATTGAGAATTTGTACGCAGTGTATCTGTCACAGCAGTGGGGATTTGTATTGAGACGCCCACTAAGATGCCAGGGTCTTTACAGCTGCATATTCATTTTCAGACTTGGACACATCCCCTGCGTTTTGCTCGTCACCCCCATTACGTGGTCGAACTAGCTCATGTTGTATGAATCACTCTAATGTTGCTCTCTTATAGCCTCTCCAGCACCCTCCATAATACCAGTCAGTATACACAATACCCCCATAATACAACTGAGTATACACAAACTCCCATATAATACCACTCAGTGTACACAGCACCCCACATAATCCCACTCAATCTACAGTCTAATACCTTTCAGAGCACACAGCACCCCGATTTTACACTCCAGTATACACAGCCCACACATATTACAGTTCACTATATACAGCCCACCCGTATAACCCCTCAGTACCCACAGCACCCAATATTAGTCCAATATACACAGCCCCCCTTCCCATATCACCCCCAGTACACACATATTACAGTCCAGCATACACAGCCACCCTCCCGCATATCACCCCCAGTACACACAGCACCCAATATTACAGTCCTGTATACACAGCCCCCCCTTCTCATATCACCCCCAGTACACAAACATTACAGTCCAGTATACACAGCCACCTTCCCCCATATCACCCCAGTACACGCAGCACCCCCATATTACAGTCCTGTATACATAGCCCTCCGATATCGCCTCCCAGTACACACAGCACCCCCATATTACCCCCAGTACACACAGCACCCCCCATATTACCCCCCAGTACACATAGCACCCCCATAATACAGTTCAATATCCCCAGCCCCCCCCCCATATTACAGTACACAGAGCAGCCCATGGTACCTGGTTTTCCTGTTTCTTACTGTAAAAAGCAGCATCAGGGAGCCAAGATATTGCGGTGAGGGGAGGCAGCACAAGCTCCATGCAGGCAGTGTCACTTAGACGAGGAGCAGGAAGAGGAGGGGCCAGCCACTGTGAATGTGAGGTGCCGTGGCTGCAGTCAGTGCCAGTGTCGTGTGGGGCACAGCTGTCAGGGTAACACACACTCGTTCCTGATGCAGCTGCATCAGGTGACAGTGGTAGTTGAGGACAGAGTCATAGGGGAAGGGAATCATCGTCTGTGGTCGGTCACTGAGTGGGGAAGGGTGTTAACATGACCGGCTGCATTTGTTTGCACAGCAACGAATGAATGGCCAGTGCTATTCACATTTAGGTGCCGCGGCCCCGCTAGATGCCCCTTGGAACCATGGGGCCCCTTTCAACCTCGGGGCCCTGTATATTAAGCCGCTAGTGGGTGAGAGAGGGAGAAAGGTGTAGGTGTCATATGCCAGAGTCTCCTGTGCTGTGCTGCGCTCTGCAACCCACGCGCCTGCCCTCACTGTTGATGACAGGCAGCAGCCGCGCTAGCTGCCTGTGTCTCTGTAAATAAGTGGGCGGGGCTATTGTAAATCGGGGCTTTGTATAAGAGGGGCGATCGCCCTGATCGCACCCCCCTGGATCCGCCACTGCTTTGACATAACAATTTTTTATACATTTAATGATTTAAAGCACACCCCCATTAAGCAAACCTTACCTACAGAGGCTATCGTGTGTCTCTCTCCCATTGCAATGCACTGTTGGAGAAACTGGGCCACTTACTTGTGTCTGCCAGGCTAAAAGTTGCCAGCCAGCCCCTGCTGCTTCTGCCCGTGCACAGACAAGGGGGCATGGCTTCTACTGATCTTGGACAGATGGAGGAGGGAAGCAGGGAGATGGCTGGGGAGGGATTAGCAGGGAGATGGCTGCTGGTGCTAAAACTGTGTATTCACACATAGTGAATACATAAACATATACATTGATTATTATAATGTGGCCACAAAAAAAAACTAAAGGGGAGGCGCCAGTACAGGAAAGAGGAGGAGTAATAATCATTAAATCGCCCCCCCCTAAAAGAACAGTCTAGATCCGCCCCTGCCTGGCTTGACTAGCGGTCAGGGGTGATGCTTCAGATGGGGAGCCCGGCTAGAAAGGGTCCAGTTCTGGTAAATTTCCATATGCATTTTTTTCCCCTGTATTTCCAGAACCAGGACCGGCTCGGGGGCCCCTACGTTGTTTGTCCCCTGAATTTTGCCAACCAGGACTGGTTCTCTCAAAAGCCCGGTGCTGGTAGTGCTTCATACAGGGGTCTCCTATGTTGTTTGTCCCCTGTATTTAGCACAATCAGTACTGGGGCTCCAAAGCCTGGGGCTGTTTTTTTTTTTATTACACAGGTTTAAACACAGAAGCAGAGCCTGGTCTCACAGATCCTGTCCGTGCCTCAGTGTCTGTTAAATTATACACATATGCAGGTATCACGGATCTTCTTGATCCGAGCCTGCATCTGTCTGCTGCTACCTACCCCGCTTCCTGCAGCCGGCACCACCGCCACCCACACTGCCGCTAACGCACGCTACCTTCCCCGGGTCTCAGCCGCAGCTAATGCCTGCTACCCCCCCTCCCCTGGGTCCCAGACACAGCTAACGCCCACTTCCTTCCCCCGAGTCCCACCGCTGCTACTGCCCGCACTGGCCAGCTATCTTGGTGCACCCAGGTGAAGCCACAGTGAGTAGGCACCAACTGAGGCTGCGCAACAAGTTGAAGCTTCCTATCTCTATAATGGCGCATTCGTGAGGTAATAGTATAATAACTGACTTTCTAATTTACTTGAACCCCAAAAGCACCTACTCTGGAACAATAGCTACCTAATAAAACTAACCAAAAGTCTAAATTTGCCCTGTACCCTGACTTATGCCTTCCCAAACATCCACCATAGAGAACATCAGAAAAGTGGTCCTAATTGAGTGTCACAAAATACAGACAGTTGGAACTTTAGATTACTCCCAAATCCTAATTTTTTATGTTTTTGCCTTGAAATTCGGCATGCAGCACCAAGCGACTGGTCTACCTGCCCATGCCAAGTTTCAGCTCTGTGCCTCCAATAGCTTTTGAGGAGTAGCCCCTTAAACACCATGCCCCCCCCCCCTCGGGAGTCCTTTATGGGAGAAATCCATTTTTTTCAAGGGGACCCCTATGTCGTTTGTTCCCTGTATTTTGGCAACCAGGACTGGCTCTGATTAGCCTGGTGCTGGTTGTGCTTAATACAGGGGACCCCTACATCGTTTGTCCCCTGTATTTAGTGCAGCCAGCACTGGGGCACCAAAGCCCTGTGCTGTGGGGGCACCTCATTTTGTTTTTATATTACACATTCATTTTTTAACAGATGCATGGATGGATCTCACTGATGCATTCCATGCATCTGTGTCTTATTGATTTGATTTTCTCAGATGCATGCCCAACGCCAGTGAGTCCCTCTGTCGCCCGCTGATGCTCCTATGCATGGATACAAAAAAGAATTACAGATGCACAACTCCAACATTACTCATTATATATAATACATTTTGCAGTAGAATTTTGCAAATAATAAAAAAGGTTTTGGCATAATCATGGTTATGGGCCTACCCACCGCGCCCAGGTAACCTCTGAGGGTAGGTCCCTAACATGCTGGGGTTGAAATCCAGAGCGCAGGACACCCCCAAACCAGCCCAGCTGAGCCACCCTAGGGCATCACTTCAATAAGGAAAGGTGAAGTGTAAAATGGTGTAGGATAGATAAGAGCAGCTGCTGCTGCTGCATATAGTAAAGTGAAAAATTAAAGATGTGAAAATAATACATATATATTAAACAAACAATGGAAGTACTAAAAGGGCAAGAAAGGAAAAGTGTGTATATAATGTGATGCCCAGTAACAGCCCAACCAAAGCAATCCAGGGGACCCATGCCCCAAAAATCAACCCATAGCTGACTACAGTATAAAAAATTTTAGGACTTACCTAGATTGTGCCTCTTACTAAAGTGCAGTCAAAATGCCAGATCTCTGCTTAAAACCAATAAGGCACAGGTGGGAAGGGGTGCTAGCCTAGATTGACGGTGTCTCATACCTTCAGGTGTGCATAGGAGCACACTAAATAGAATATGTGGAAAGGGGGCCCTAGACTGCACACCCTGAAAATATATATAATGGGAGGTGCTACCTGTGGAGTGATGCCCTCTGGATTTCAACCCCAGTATGTTAGGGACCTACCCTCAGAGGTTACCTGGGCACGGTGGGTAGGCCCATAACCATGGCCATGATTATGCCAAAACCCATTTTGTTATTTGCAAAATGTATTATTATATATAATGAGTAATGTTGGAGTTGTGCATCTGTAATTCTTTTTTGTATGTTTGCAACAATAGTCTCCACAGGTAGCACCTCCCATTATATATATTTTCAGGGTGTGCAGTCTAGGGCCCCCTTTCCACATGCTGCTGTGCACGGCCTTATTGCTGCCACTGCTCTGCACCCCTGCAGCTCCCACAGCCCCATACACCTGCCCCCGCAGCAGTCTCTCCCTCTGCACCCCTAAAACACCACCTGTGTGCTGTCCACTCCTAAACCCGTGCTAATGTACCTATTTATAGAAAACTGAAATCTAGTTGATGCAAAAACAACTAGCTCCTTGCGCTAAAATAACAGGTGTGTAAATAAAACAATTCAAGCTGCTAGTCCAAATAGACCAATACCACCACCTGGTCTCAATAAAGTCACCCACAAAAAAATACAAATTAGGACTGCACTATAAAACATAATATCTCATATATATCGCTTGTTTGAAATGAATCAATGATCAAGGCTCCTCCTAAATATAAAAAACAAATTTATTCACAACCTACAATAGATAGCAGTAAAAAATAAACATAATAATAAAATAAACACGCATCTAAAACACACAGTAATTGTATAAAATAGCAAATAAAATTTAAATCACTTGTGACATGCACATAATCATTCCACATAAAGCTTAGTGCATCAGCAAATGTCCTGATGGAAAAGAGGGAGATATCTCTCCTTTAGTTGGTATATATCTGTCTGTATAAGCTCTTATCCATCTGCATATTATCGGTTAAAGAAAGTCTTTATGCACTGTGAATGCCTTTAGTAGCTAAAGTATGCTCTCACCACATTAGTTCAAATTGTAGAAGTAACGGAGCAATGCCGTCTGCCTGTGTTCAAAAGTCGTCCTGGGAGACCACGGTGTGGTAAATAAAAAGCCGACCTGGGAGACCACGGTGTGGTGAATAAAAACCAGTCCTGGGAGAGCACGGGGTGGTGAATGAAAAGCCGTCCTGGGAGAGCACGGTGTGGTGAATGAATAGCAGTCCTGGGAGACCACGGTGTGGTGAATGAAAAGCCGTCCTGGGAGACCACGGTGTGGTGAATGAATAGCAGTTCTGGGAGACCACGGTGTGGTGAATGAAAAGCAGTCCTGGCAGAGCACGGTGTGGTGAATGAAAAGCCGTCCTGGGAGAGCACGGTGTGGTGAATGAAAAGCAGTCCTGGGAGAGCACGGTGTGGTGAGTGAAAAGCCGTCCTGGGAGAGCACGGTGTGGTGAATGAATAGCAGTCCTGGGAGACCACGGTGTGGTGAATGAAAAGCAGTCCTGGGAGACCACGGTGTAGTGAATGAATAGCAGTCCTGGGAGACCACGGTGTGGTGAATGAATAGCAGTCCTGGGAGACCACGGTGTGGTGAATGAATAGCAGTCCTGGGAGACCACGGTGTGGTGAATATAAAGCGGCCGCTCTCTCACTGGATGTTTCCCTTTGTGTACAGGAGACTCCTGGTAGATTAATGCAATCTTTTTCCAACCGCACTGGAAAGTAGCGCAAGTGGGTGAACAGGTAAGTACATAGGTAGGTACACGAAGCACAGACAGGGTCACAAGTTGAGTTGAGCGGTCTGTTAAGTCAATGGATGAAGGGCGACTTTCGAGAGATAATTGGATAAGCTAAGCAGGACAGACTTGGGTTAAGAAGGGAATGTGAGACCAGAATGTTGTTGATGTTTTATTTTTATATGGTATACTTATACAGACAGATATATACCAACTATAGGAGAGATCTCCATCTTTTCCATCAGGACATTTGCTGATGCACTAAGCTTTATGTGGAATAATTATGTGCATGTCACAAGTGATTTAAATTTCATTTGCTGTTTTATACAATTACTGTGTGTTTCAGATACGTGTTTTTGCTTTATTATTTATGTTTATTTTTTACTTCTATTGTAGGTTGTGAATAAATTTGTTTTTTATATACAGTGGAGCCTTGATCATTGATTCATTTCAGACAAGCGATATATGAGAGATTTTCTAGCGTACGCAGTCATACCATAAATAAAGACTTAGACGTGGAATCTGTGGTTCCAAAGCACAAGTGTTATTCAGGTAAAAGTTCAGACAGTTACACGCAATTGATCTAGACACAATTTAGACTCAAAAGGAAAATTATACAGACCCAAGTACAGTACAAATACAGGCGCTTCCAGACCCGGAGATAGGCATCAGCAAGAGACCCCTAGTCATACAGCGTTCAGCACGAAGACTGAGAACCAGCGTTCGTGCGCACAGATTTATACCCCCCCAGAATAAACAGGACAATAGGGAAGTTAGTTGGTGATGTCATTGGTTCCCAGGGGAGAAGCATCTGTTACAGCACATTTAACAGGCTGGTTCAAATAGACCTTCCCTGCCTCTAACAGCTGGGGGTCTTCCTCTTCACGCCCTCTGCAACATTCTAACAGTTGTTCATGAAATATACATTTTGTTGCTTGTAGGCTCTGCGATCCATAACTTGAGTTTGCATGATGCGACCTCCCCACCGATAACACCGGAATACTGTAAAAAGAGTACGCATCAGTACAAGACCAAACACGACTTGTTTAGCATGTATAATACCTTAGTTATCAAATACCTTTATTTCTCAGCATTTAAACTAACTGAACCAACTGAAATCATACACTTTAAAGCCTATTGAACCTTATGTGTGAATATGTGATGTGTGGGTATTGAGGGTTTGATATAAGGACGCTAGTTAACTTGGGGCAGATACGTGCGCATAAAGCTAATAAAACAGCCGTTTCATACAAAGTCCTATGCATTCGGTAATATGCGACTAGTTAACAGCGCAATTGTGCGTATTAATGTGTGTATGAGAAATGGTGAAAAATGCAATCGCATGGTGCTCATAGTATCATCGCCACATGTACTAAAATGTGAGTTTATCTAAAATGCCACTTAGGAGGCCATTCGCAAAATGGCGTCTTGCGATCTCATTTTCAAGATGGCGTCTTACAGCCATTCGCAAGATGGCATCGCCACGATTAAATTTTAAACTGAACTTGTCTCAGCCAATTATTCAGCTTCGACAGTCCACCCTTTGATAGCAAACAACATGCTATCACAATCTGCTATTAGAATTTAATTTAGGCTTACATTTACATATTATTTGGTGTTATTATGGGTGTTATTAAGGTGGTTCTTAATCCATCAATAATATGTCTCTGGGTGGGGACATAAAACTACTATTATACGCACACCGCGGATCTTGGAAGATCATGTGAAAGGTGTGGGAATGCACCAGTCTTATAAAAGCAGTCTTGAAGGGGAATTGAAACTTTACATTATCTGAGGTGTTCTATAAATAACATTTCAATAATCCATTCTATGCATGTCTAAATATAATACATCAAATGATTGTATTTCCTAGTTCAGGGTTGTAATGCAGTTCTATATTTACCTCGGTATACATATTGTCATTATTGACCACCATCATAGATTCATTCTTTCATTTCACTCTGTTTTTACATTTTCCACACTTCAACACAATAGGAATACACCGGACACATATGTCAATTATTATGATGACAATCAGTATAAGGATTAAGAATTTGCCTACACTGGCGATCACTTCCTGGACCCATTCCCCTAGACCTGAGAACCATTTCACTGGGTTCAGCCATGAAACCCATCCTTCTATCTTCTCCCCTATTTCAGCCACTGAAGCGTTATGGTTTTTGCGAAATTCCCACTTTAGCTGCAGAATTTCATCCATCTTCCAGTCTATCACCTCCTTAGGGTCGCTGGTGACATAGGTGCAACATTTTACTCCAAATTGGGTGGCCAATGTTATGCAATACCCTCCAGTAACAGCAGTTAAATAATTCAACACTAGCCTGTGTTGCACCAGTTCTTTCTTGTACGCTTGCAATTCTCTCCCTGTATACCTGAATGTGTCATTGTACATCTCGGTGATATTATCTATTAATTTAGCAAGTTCCTGGATATATCTAAAATTTAATGTACCCCGAGCGATCCTGGTGGGGTCCAATGCGACCAGAACTTAAAAGCCAGTTGTCTCACTGTTTAACTGAGTGGCTTTATGTATATCACCAGGTACCATATTTCTTTTGTCTCTGTGTTCATATTGTGTGTGAAGATATGGTGACGGTGTGTTTTTATGTATACCCAGCATTTCAACATGTGTGAGGGTCATAACTTCTGGGACTACTCTTCCCAGGTAACACAAACCTTCGGAACTCGGGGAGAGCCATTTATACGCTTTTCTTCCATAGATGAAATATACATTATCAGGGAGAACATAAGAAATGGCATGCATCATTATCATTAAGCACATTTCCCTTGCAAACAATCCTATTTCTGGTTCTTCCATCTGGTACATGCAAGTTTCTGGCTGTATTATTTTAGCACAATAACCATTTGGCACCTTACCAATAATTTCTTTGGTGGAACTCAATGTATACCGATACCTAAAATGTTTCCCACCAGACTTAATGGAGCGCAGCAGATCATGGTTTATGGACTCATTATCAGCTCTTTGTGAGAAGGTCATCATCTGATTATTCCCCATCACTTCCCAACTACCGGGTTTATTGGGGTTGGTTATGTTTAGACACAAAAGTGATCTATCTACTTGGAATTGATGGAGTTTGAAATGAGGTGGTTTGAATGAGAGGAATTTTCCATCTAATGTTTTCCCTTTTTGCAATTCTAAAATTTCCATGATATTCAGCGGAAATGGCACCAACCCTACGTTATGCTGTCCCTGTGGCACATGTGAACACACCCAGCAATCAGTTTGATATAACACACTGCCTACCATGCTATGATCCTCTAGAGGATACCCACCCCAGTACGGATTATATTTAGGTTGGCACCATTGGATACAGTTCTCATCAACTAGGGACCCACAAAGCTCACAAATACAGGAATCTTCAGACGATAAACCTCCACACCTTCCCCAAGTATCCGGAATGACAGCTCTCTTAACAATAACAGTACTAAGATTGGTCAGACACTCCCCTGATTGGAATTGCACTCCTCCTGATTCCACTCCATCAGCACTGCCATCAGCTCCCGTTTCCTCAATCGGTCCCCCATCACAGACACTGGATATCCCCAGACTGACCAGGATGGTGAACACTCTAAAAGAGAATATGAAAATGAACACAGCAGGCCCGTCCATGGTCACAACAAGACCAGCAAATTTCTCTCAGTTCAGGTATCTTACTACGACCTTTTCAATCCTCCCGGAACAAGCTCGCGAGCGATAGGTCCACGCTATCAGCTTTGTCTCCGACTTGTTTCTCCACCGGTTGATAGACCTTTTTGCAGTGAGTGGAATGGACCCAGGTATCTCTCTCGGCCACCTTCAAAGATGTAGTACTTGTCAGTAGCACCTGTTACGGACCTTCCCACCGATCAAACAACCTGAACGCAAGAAATTTCTGATCATTACATATTCTCCTGGTTCAACATCATGACAGTTCATTTCAGGCATATCATTAGACAACAATTTCAGTTTCTGCTGCTGTTGCTTTAACTGCTTACTCATTGATATAAGATACTTCACAGTTACCTCGTTGTTACCCTTTAGATCAGGGGTCTTCAAACTTGGCCCTCTAGCTGCTGTGGAACTACACATCCCAGCATGCACTGCCGCCTTTTTGATATAACAGCATGCTAAAACTATGTGCAGTGCATGCTGGGATGTGTAGTTCCACAGCATCTGGAGGGCCAAGTTTGAAGACCCCTGCTTTAGATCTTCCGGTGGACTTATAATCAAATGAGGTTGTCTACCAAACAATATTTCAAATGGGGACAGATTCAGAGGAGGTCTAGGAGTGGTCCTTATGCTATGTAGGACCAAAGGTAACGCTTCTGGCCATCCTAGTCCAGTCTCAGTCATGAGTTTACTTAGCTTATTTTTAATAGTCCCGTTCATCCTCTCTACCTTTGCACTGGCTTGCGGTCTGTAGGGGGTGTGAAGTCGGCTATTAATACCCATCAGCTTACACATATTTTGAAAAACATCACCTGTGAAATGGGTGCCCCTATCACTGTCGATGATTTTAGGGATACCGTACCTGCATACAAATTCCTGAACTATTTTCTTGGCAGTAAACGAAGCAGTATTAGTGGCCGCTGGGTAGGCCTCAACCCAGTTAGAAAATACGTCTGTGCACACTAATACATACTTAAGGTTCCTGCAGGGTGGTAATTGGATGAAATCAATTTGTATCACCTGGAAAGGTCCATCAGTCGGTGGAATGTGGGCCGGTTCGGTAGGGATCGCTTTCCCTATGTTCTTTCTCAAGCAGGTCAGACAGGACATTGCTATCTTCTCTGCTTGTGAAGAAAACCCTGGTGCGCACCAGTATGCCCTCACCAACTTGCACATACCTTGTTTACCCAGATGAGTCAGACCGTGTGCTCCCTCAGCCAGGCTGGGGTAATATGCCTTGGGGGCTACTGGCTTACCATGTCCGTCCCTCCAGAGCCCAGAGGACTCTTGCCCACATCCCTTGGACTTCCAAATGGATTTTTCCTGAATTGAACACAAATTTTGCATCTCAATTAATTTCAGCATATCAGTAGTTTGGAATGACATGATTGTTTCAGTTGGAGAAAACATTTTTAACCCTGCTGCCCATTTTGCAGCTTCATCAGCACTGTTGTTGCCCAGTGACACCGGGTCATCCTCACATGTGTGGGCTTTGCATTTAATTACTGCCACTGCTTTGGGCAGTTGGATTGCTTCTAAAAGACGTTTTATGTGTCAGGAATGTGCAACTGGTGTGCCTGCTACTGTCATAAAATTTCTCAGACGCCATAGAGCCCCAAAATCGTACACCACCCCGAACGCATACCTCAAGTCAGTGTAAATGTTAGCAGATTTGCCTGCTGCCAGTTCACATGCTCTAGTCAGTGCTACTAACTCTGCCATCTGGGCTGAGTGAGGAGGACGGAGAGGTTTAGCTTCTATGATGTCTGTCATTTACAACAGCATAACCTGTACATAATTCACCTGTGTCTGTTTGTCTATGACAACTCCCATCCATATAAAAAGTTACATCCACATTCTCTAAAGGTGTGTCATGTATGTCAGGTCTAGCAGTAAAGGTCTGATTCAGATATGTCATACAATCGTGCGTATCATTATGTCTGCCAAACTCACCTCCCACCAGCAACTCCTCTCCTTCCACCCTTTGTACATAATGTTGTACATATGGTAGGTATGTTGCTGGATTCAGCGTACTGCAACATTTAACAGTAATATTTGCAGGAGCGATTAGAGCTAGTTCACATTTGGTGAACCTAGCCAAGGAGATGTCTGGTTTGAGCTGAGTTCAACAGAGCAGACACAGCATGGGGAGTGTAGAAAATCATATCATGGCCCAATACTACGTCCTCACTTTTACTCACCAATAGAGCGGTAGCTGCTACACTTCTCAAACAAGTGGGAAGTGATCTTGCTACCGTGTCCAATTGGGCACTGTAGTATGCTACGGGCCTACTGGCATCACCATGTTTTTGTGTAAGGACACCTGCAGCACAACCATCGGCTTCCGTACAATACAAATCAAAAGGTTTTTCATAATCAGGTATTCCCAATGCAGGAGCTCTTGTCAGGCTATCCTTAAGATTAAGGAAAGCCTGTTCTGATTCCTCTGTGTGTATGACACGATCGGGCTTTGAGGAAGAGACTAATTCCTGTAAAGGTAAGGCCAAAATAGAAAAACCTGGTATCCACATTCTACAATATCCACACATTCCCAAGAAGGTACGAATTTGCTGTTGATTCTGCGGCAGTGTCATGTTTTGTATGGCCTGGATTCTATCTGTTGTGAGGTGTCGTAACCCCTGGGTTAGGCAGTGTCCCAAATATTTTACTCTGGATTGGCACGGCTGTAGTTTGTCCTTAGCCACCTTGTGTCCTGTTTGTGAGAGATGAAGTAACAAAAGTTTAGTGTCATTCAAACATGACATAAACGAGTCAGAACATAGCAATAAATCGTCCACATATTGAATTAGAACAGATCCATTGGCAGGTTGAAAAGATTGTAAACAGTCGTGCAATGCCTGGGAGAAGATACTGGGGCTGTCTATGAAACCTTGGGGTAATCGTGTCCATGTGTATTGTAAACCTCTGTATGTAAATGAGAATAGATACTGACAGTCAGGATGGAGAGGAACAGAGAAGAAAGCAGAACAGAGGTCAATGACAGTGAAATGGGTTGCATTTGGTGGGATTTGCATCAAAATGACAGCTGGATTCGGCACTACAGGGAATTGGCTCTCTACTACCTTATTAACACCTCTAAGGTCTTGTACCAGCCTATAACCCCTCCCACCACTCTTCTTCACTGGAAAGATGGGACTGTTGGCGACACTAGCTGTACGAACTAAAATTCCCTGTTTCAATAATCGCTCAATTATTGGAAAAACCCCTAATTCTACCTCCTGCTTTAGTGGGTACTGGGGAATTTTTGGAGCCTGCCTTCCGCTTTTTAAATTTACCATTACTGGGCTTACGTTTGCCATTAATCCAGTGTCCTGTCCATCTTTAGTCCAAAGGGAATCTGGAATTCGGGACAACATTTCATCTACCTGTGATGGAGTTTCATTTAAAACTGTAGAGTGATACATTATCCTTTGAGGAGTGTCTAACATATCCCGCACCTCGTATACCATTCTCTCTGGGATATCTAAAAATACACCATCAGGGGTGCAATATATAACACATCCCATCTTACATAACAAGTCTCTGCCCAGTAGGTTAGTAGGAGCCGCAGCAGCCAGGAGAATAGAATGCCTGGTATGCAACGGCCCAATAGTAACCTCTGTCTACTTTGTTAAAGGATAATGTTCCTCTTTACCTGTTACACCCATTGTTGGTACTGTCTCGTTGGCCACCTGCAAATTAACGGAAGATTTTATCACTGACCTGGTCGCCCCTGTGTCTACAAGAAAAGGATATTCAGTACCAGCTACATCAACCATCATGACCGGTTCTTCCCTAGTACTTCCCGTTAACCTGATCATCTGTAGACTACAGGTATGACCTGACCCCTAGCGTTGGCTACCATTCTCCAATAAAGCATTTATGGCTACAATTGGAGCTGGTGCCTGCTGAACATTTGCTGGCCTCTGTGCATATCCCTTATGGGGATATCTAGATCTTCCCTGATGTGGGATTCCTACTCCTTTTACTGTACAGTTTCTACTAAAGTGTCCTGTTTGTTTACAGTTAAAACATGTTCGTGTTTCGGGTGAAGATGTGGTGTTGTGAGGTTTGCGCAGAGGGTAAAGGTGGTGGATATGGGTAAGGATAGGGAGGGTAAGGGTATTGTGGGGGATAAGAAGTTGGTGGATAGCCTGGGACCTGTGGTTGCATCGGGTTAGTGGGATAGAGTTGTGTTTGTTGTTTAGTGGGGTTAGTGAGAGCACATACTTGTTCAGACGTGTGTGTGTGTGCAAGTGTCTGTTGGCTGTGATGTTACCGTCATTCCCTCCAGAGCTTGTATACTTGTATACTGACAGCCATTAGTTTTTCGCTCTGGGCTTCTCTCTTTTTGGAGATGTTTTTATCATGTTCAATGGCGGTTTCTATGAGGGTATCTATTGTGAGTCCCCGCCAGCCAGGCTGTGAGGTCTGAACCCGAGTTTTTAAACTCTTTCAGACCGTCCACAAGTACTGTGACTATCATCCCCCGGTGGTGAGTGCTATCTTTAATATCCTCTATCCCAGTGTACTGGGTGATAGCTTGCAGAGCCCGATCGCAATAATCTTCTGCAGTCTCACTCTCTTTCTGCTTAATGGTGAAAATTTTGTTCCAGTTAACTCCTACTGGAAAATATATACCCAATTACAATGCGGGAAATGTTACCTTGGTTTACTTGGTCTGTTAAGGGAACGTCACCATCCAATACACAAACCGTGATAAATTTTGTCATGTCGGTATTGCGTGGCAGACAGGCCCTTAACGCCACACGCCAATCTTTATTAGTGGGTTCATGTGAACTACCCAAATTTCTCAAAAATCTTTGACATTTGGCTAATTCCTTTTTGGGATCGGGGAAATCATTTATGATGGAATTTAGTTCTGCTCTTGTCTAAGGACAATGCATTACTACTTCCCTCGTGGGCACTATACCGTTTGCGTCTGCATTTCCATTTGGAACAGTTATTGTCCGAATGGGATGCAGACCGGTAGCACTGCTACCTTTGGCCTGATTACCTGGCTGGGGATTTAGTCTGCTGCTGCTACGTATGGTATGAACAACTTCCTCTATGGGTGCAGAGGGCATTAACACTTCCCTTGCTGTTAACGATGGAGATGGCGGCACCACTCGTGATTGTGGTGATGCAGCATCTATCATCTGCACAGCATGGGAAATGGCAGACATTACAATAGGCTCATCATCCGCATCATGAACATTTTCTTTATAGTTGCTTAAGAGAGGGTACAAGTTGCTTGTTACATTTTTATGGGTATTTTTGGTAACTGTACTTAGGTGGGGGAGGTGAGTGTGAACTGCTGGCAGTACTCTCCAAGACGCTACCTTGCCGCACGTGCGCGCCATTTTGCGGCTCGCCCGTATTGCAATTCAGCGTCGCGGATGTATTTTCTGGCAATGTGCTCACAACGCTAGTTTGCGTCATTTGCACATTGTTAAGCCACTGATGCTGCCACAGTTTTAAACTTTCAAAATATTTAACCTTTTTCTCTCGGGAGCGCATCAAACTGATGTGATCCCGGACATTGTCTAACACATATTTATCAAAACTACCAATTCTGGGAAACGGTCTAACACACTTCCTCGTCATTTTAAACCATAAATATCAATACCTTATTGCATAAGTACCGTACTTGGTATGCACGATACGACGGGCCGATCCGATCGGCGCCTCCATTAGCAGCACATCATTGCCTAACATCTCTACTGTTTGCGTGGCTCCCATTCTGAGACAACTCCTACGCTTTTCAATAAAGATTTAAACCGGTGAAAGACACTTTCACTTACCTGTGGACGATTTAAGTCGGCGGTGCCCACACACCTGGATAAGATTTAGTAAGGCAACTTCCACACCTGGATAAGATTTGAAAAAGGCAACTTCCACACCCGCATAAGATTTAGTAAGGCAACTTCCACACCTATGACAGTTTATATGTCGGTTACTCTCATGCACCTCTCTACAACAAAGACAACATGTACACCTGCTACTATGTATAGAACGGTAAAGCTGCTTACTGAGCGGCTAGACTAACCCTAGCCTTTAAGGATCATACGATACCCTTAACTTTGTTCAACAAATATTCACTGTTACACACTTTTTTTTCCTGCGCAGAAAAATACACGTTAACCCAGATATTGGTAATAGAAAAAAAATGTAAACCTCAATGGCTTTGTTCAAACACGTGGCAGCACAACCGGAAGAACGTATACGCTATTGTGCGACCAGTCGCATACACAATAATGCGACTACCACACAACCGTATAATGGCTTTTTAACTGCGTACGCAAAAGTGCGTCTTTGCTATGCGCAAACCTGCGACTTAGCCGCGTACTCAGTACTGCGACACCCTTTTAAACGTAAGGTTCTATCAACAGAGGAAAACAAACTTTTTCCTCTCTTGTCCCTGGATTCTAGTTAGCTTCCTTGATTCACATGGAGACGGATAGCGATCTTTCAGCAAACCCTGCATGTGGCCACTCCACCCTTTGCTGAAATATCGATGGCCGTATGTACCGTGTGAGCAGGTAAGTGACTTCACTATGAGCCCCCAACTAACGATACTGGATCAGAACCTCTATACACACCTTCCTATACCTTCTAATGTCCTGCCTATACTTTCTAAGGATGACGCTAATTTGCATACGCAGTCATACCATAAATAAAGACTTAGACGTGGAATCTGTGGTTCCAAAGCACAAGTGTTATTCAGGTAAAAGTTCAGACAGTTACACGCAATTGATCAAGACACAATTTAGGTGCAAAAGGAAAATTATACAGACCCAAGTACAGTATACATACGCAGGCGCTTCGGGACCCGGAGATAGGCATCAGCAAGAGACCCCTAGTCATACAGCGTTCAGCATGAAGACTGAGAACCAGCGTTCGTGCACATATATTTATACCCCCCCAGAATAAACAGGACAATAGGGAAGCTAGTTGCTGATGTCATTGGTTCCCAGGGGAGAAGCATCTGTTACAGCACATTTAACAGGCTGGTTCAAGTAGACTCTCCCTGCCTCTAACAGCTGGGGGTCTTCCTCTTCACGCCCCCTGCAACATTCTAACAGTTGTTCATGAAATATACATTTTGTTGCTTGTAGGCTCTGCGATCCATAACTTGAGTTTGCATGATGCGACCTCCCCACCGATAACACCGGAATACTGTAAAAAGAGTATGCATCAGTACAAGACCAAACATGACTTGTTTAGCATGTATAATACCTTAGTTATCAAATACCTTTATTTCTCAGCATTTAAACTAACTGAACCAACTTAAATCATACACTTTAAAGCTTATTGAACCTTATGTGTGAATATGTGATGTGTGGGTATTGAGGGTTTTTATATAAGGACGCTAGTTAACTTGGGGCAGATGCGTGCGCCTAAAGCTAATAAAACAGCCATTTCATACAAAGTCCTATGCATTGTTAATATGCGACTAGTTAACAGCGCAATTGTGCGTATTAATGTGTGTATGAGAAATGGTGAAAAATGCGATCGCATGGTGCTAATAGTATCATCGCCACATGTACTAAAATGTGAGTTTATCTAAAATGGCGCTTAGGCGGCCATTCGCAAAATGGCATCTTGCGATTAAATTTTAAACTGAACTTGTCTCAGCCAATTATTCAGCTTCGACAAAGGATTATTATTATTTATTTATATGGCGCCACAAGTTTTATGCAGCGCCTTACAAAGTACATTAACAAATGGGTGACCAGTGACTTACAGTACAGTACAATACAATGCAGGACAAGGACATGGATAATATACATTGTTCCATTAGCGACCATAACACCCACATAAGCAGCAGAGCATAAACAACCAAGTGTTAGGTGCCCTAGTGGGGAGTAAGAAGTAAATGAAAGTAAAGTAAGTAGAGGCACAAGAGGGTAGAGGGCCCTGCTCGTAAGCGCTTACATTCTAAAAGGGAGGGGCAGACAAACAGGGGTGACACAGATGGGGTAGACGGGGAGGAAGGAACATGGAGCAGCAAGTTATGATGAGAGCTGGAAAGCTATGATGAAGTAGTGGGTCTTGAGAGCCTGTTAGAATGATTGTAGAGAGGTGGATAGTCTGATGGGGAGAGGGAGAGAGTTCCAAAGGTGGGGAGCAGCACGGGCAACATCTTGGAGGCGGGAGTGGGAGGAAGTAATCAGTTGGCATGAGAGGTGGCATGCATTAGTTGAGCGAAGGGGGCGGATGGGAGTGTGAAGGGAGATTAGATCAGAGATATAATGGGAGAAGAATGGGTAAGGGCTTTGTAAGCGAGTGTGAGAAGGGGAGCCAGTGGAGGGCTTGTAGTAGAGGGGCGGCAGAAGTAGAGCTTTTGGAGAGGAAGATGAGACGAGCACCAGCATTGAAGATAGACTTGTATGGTATGGATAGTATGGTAAGCCTACCTTTACGTGAATATTTTCCTTAGGTTTGAAATATTTGCTTTTCTAAACCTGCAGAAAAGAGATAAGCCTGTAGGTATGTATGGAGAGTGCTGTCATAAAGCTGTTTATTATGCCTGTGGCATATATACCTTCCCCTAAAAAGACTTTCATCCCTAGTGTCTATTTTGAATGCAGCAGTTTATACTGATTCTTTGCATAATTTTCCTTACTCTGTCCTTATATTGGCTGCCTGTACTTTACCAAATTCTATAAAATAATTATTCTTACCGATAAGATTGTCGACAAGACTACACCAACCTAAATCTTTTTGTTTATTGCAAAAATATCTCCAAACTTCAGCCCTCTGGTCTGCACAAGATCTACGTCTCTCATCCACACTCACTACCTGCACACATGCACTGTTACAGGTCCTTTTGGTTGCTGAACCCTCTGTGGAATATCTTGCACAAGATTTTCTTCTAGCCTCCAAACCGTCAAGCACTCCCTGAAGATTCTGTACCAACCACATAAACTCCATAAGTTATTCTACCCAGTTACCCCACCCTCCCCCTCTACACAGTTCACACAAAACTTACATATGTTGTCCTGCTATACTCCCGTAACTCTAACCCCGTGCAAAAATAAAAATTTTATTGCAACGCATGAAGACTGCCAAGTGTCAGATGCGATGCAAAGCCGCTTTTGCTATATCAGAGAGCGTTGACTTTGCCTGTACGAAGTTTTCGTTATATTACGTCATTCTAATGCTTGCATAAGTCGCAGCTATTTTGTGAGTGGTTAACTTGTTTCCAAGGTAGTAGAAATGCTACGTATCAGATTTATGCACAGGGACAGAGACCGTGATATCACACCAAGGTAACTTATATGATTTGTTTGCAGTTTTATCAGCCGCCTTATCTGCAAATATTTCCAGGTGTGTAATATGGACGTCCAGCAATGTACCCGGAAGTTCCTCTTGAGGATCTTTGCTTCACTTCTGGCCAAAAGCGTTCTACCTTTACTTAAATATAGGAATCCTGCCTGTGAGTTTCAGATCTTTTTCTCAATTAGGGAAATGTCTTGCCATGTCAATGAAGGATATATAAATGTGACAAAATACATGAATGATGGGACCAGAAAATTAAGAGTCCCTTGTTGCAAAACAGATTAATTTAGATAATGCTACCATATAATGCACTTTAAATTTGTATAAATACATTACCATGTATAAAGTTCACACTGTGTATATCCTTGTCAATAATTATGCTCTGATGAAAGTAATTTAAACAAACATGTAAGTGTTATAAACTCATACATTAAACATAAAAAATAATATGGTAATGAGCAGCTAATGAAGGTGCTGCCAGGAATGTGTCATGAATTATATCACGTTATTGGTGAAAATTTAATAATCTCTAATGTATTTGAATCATGTAAAAATAGACAAGTGGTGTAAGTCCAATAGGCTAGAACAGGAGATCCAGATTGCACACTGGTAGCAGAGGCAACAATAACTGAAGTTTTTACACTAGTAGCAAAGTTTCAGACCTCAGCATAGTATATGAATAGCAGAGTGCTTGGAACTCACAATTAAACAACACAGGCCCTCATTCAGACCCACTCGCGAGCGGCTGTCCGCTCGCAAGTGGGTCGATGGTCCGCACTGCGCATGCACACAACAGAGGGAGCTCCGTCGTGCGCATGCGCGAGACCCTACGACCGAAGGACTTTCCTTCGCTCGGAGTGTCTCATCAAAGGGGGCGTGCTGTCGATGTTGACTGACAGCACACCCCTTTTGGTGGGCGTGCCTGCCAGACGGAGGCGTTCCCAAGGGAACGCCTACCATCTGAAGCCGGCCCCACTGACATCACTAGTGATGTCAGTGGGAGTGATTTTGGCTCTGATAGAGCCAAAATCACTCCTGGCCTTGCGGTTGAAAAACTCAACCGCAGGCTTCTGCTGACAGTTTTGATGGTCGTGATGGTCAAAACCATCGCGACCATCATCCTGCACGCTCGTCTATGCTGTGGGTGGTGACCCACAGCTATACGAGCGTCCAGGAGGACGCTCCATATTAATGGAGGTGGGCCCTGATTCAGAGCGAGCGCTCTGGTCAGAGCGTCCGGCTCTGAATCAGGGCCATAGTCCACTGAGTAGAGGACTCCAAGCCATAACAGTACCTTCCTCCTTTCCTGGACAATGCCAGATATCACCCAGCATGCTAATGGAGGATCTAAAAGGATAGCAGTAGTCTCGGAGACCTCAGGAAAAAAGGTAAAATTCGACTTGTCGTCCATTAGTCTATTGGTCCAGCAACTGTGTACCTGGACAAACCATGTTGCAATGCAAGGGGTACAAATACATATAAAAAAATGCGGGCTGCTTCTGCATGTAGTCCACAAATGCTGGACAGTTTTATTTGTACACTGCAATTTAGATTTCAATTTGGACACACCCCATTTCTTTAGGGGGGCCCTAAAAGTTTTATTTTATTTATCTTTTTCTCCTGTGGGCCTGTGCTTTTGGGCCAGAAACACAGACCCCCTTCACCACAGGAATAAAATAAATTGGGGAAGCCATTTTTATTGCTCAACTCAATCCCGGGAATCCCGGGATTTAATAATATAGATATATATCTATAGATATACAGTATATACATACAAACTTGTTTGTACAGGGCAAAGAGTTCTATATATCTATATATATTTAAGAAAGTGCAATGAACCAAATTTTGAAGTGTGTGTATATATATATATATCACTTTGTTCATTTTATTAAAAGGGGCCCCCACAAGTTTGTTTCCCAGGGGCTCCCACAGACCTTAATCCAGCCCTGTGTTTGCACTGCAATTAATTTAGATGTCAGTTTGGACACCTCCCTCCCAAATCTAAATCTCTCTGCACATTTTAAATCTTCCCCACCTGCAATGCAGCATGGTTTTACCAAGATGCAAATTTACTTGCTCTTAAGGCGCACATCCACATGCCGACTAGGGAAAGAGTACGATTACGACATCGTAATCGTACAGTCATTCTCCCATCCCCTGCAGTGCCTACACTTAACCGATCAGTCGTTCAGTGTGGGCATCCTCTATCATCCCCAAACATAGCCAATCTGTTGTTATCGGCAGATTGACCGGCATGTTTGAGCGATTGATGTCGGGAAAGACCAGCAGGAGCGTGCATCGCTGGTCGTTTCCGACATTTGCATGCCCGATTTGTGCCCGATTAGCGAGCGATTGAAAGATGATGTCGTTATTGTTCAACCACTCTGTTTAATCGGGTAGTGGATACCCGCCTTTACTCTATTCCCAAATCTGAATCGGGCTCTATGGACTTGGTGAACATACATAGTACTATATACTTGACTGTAAGAAAATGTAGCCAAATTTCTGCAAAATAATAAACATATTGGGTTAGAAAGTTCACCAGTTGCACGTCACCTCCTAAACAAAAAAGGCTCAGGAATTGATAGAGCTGGTTGCTTTATCGAGAATTTTAAAATAGTGGATGGAGCTATGAATGCTCCATTGTGCTTAGAGTTGGGCCAGATCATTCTGGCAAGAGTGTGCCTGGAATTTTGTAACTAGTCAGATTAGTGAAAATGTTACAATCTGTATTGAACTTCCAAGAATAGACAAGTTTTGGGAGTGCTTTAGGATGTAGTGGTAGATCCAGATTGCATATTTGAAGCAGTGTCAAAGTATCTGACAATTGTACAAAGATGGCAAAGTGCCAGGATGGTACACAAATAGCAGAGTGTCTGTAACTCACAAGTGAACATAGATAGAAAAGTGCTAGTACTCAGGATAGCAAGCCCAAATCACAGAAATTATTGCTGCGACCTAGCATAAGTGCTACAGCTCCATTCTAGCTATTATATTCCTGGAGTCTCCACACTATTCCTACTACCTTCCAGTGACTCCGAGTTGTAGCTCTATTACACATGCATTACAGTATCAGGTACTACAGTTCAAGTATCTAGTGCCTCAGTGCTACAACTGTATTACAATAATCATCTAGTGTCTCCTGCCACTGCTCTACAGATCGATCAGTTGCCTCCTGTTGTCCAGTATTACAGTTTTGTTAATTGCTTCTGATCATCTGGTGTACTACATTCTCCTACTAGCCTCATTCCACATATTGCCATCTTCCTGGTGCCTCATATCTCATTGTTATCTCCCTACCTATAGCTCTTGCTGGTTGTGTCTGGTGCTTGTCCTGAGGACTGTGTCCTTTGGGCTATCAGCAGAGCCCAAGCCTCCTTGGGGGGGTCCCTGGTGAAGATATGTGCCCATTTAAACTGATCACCTCTGGTAAAACATTGCCAAACCAATCACTGACTTAATCGAATCCTTTCCTATTCTCCTAGATGTTTGATTCAATTACATATCAATCTACACTATGTAGACAAAAGTGAATGGTTACTGACAGCAAATAGATCAATGAGATTTTATTGACGTCAGTACTTTGTAGGTCCACCACGTGCAGTGATTACTGCAGACACCCTTCTTGGCAAACTGTCCACAAGTTCCTGGACAACAGCAGGCGGTGTGTTTTGCCATTCTGCCTTATGTACAGTGACCAACTGTCACACTGATAGGGTTAAGATCTGGCCAGTCCATCCAGGTTAACACATTTTCTGTATACCAGTCTAGTGTCACCTTGGAAACATGACAGGTGCCATTGTTGTCCTGATGAAAACATTCATTGTTTCTGTAGAACTGCAAGTGCATGGGCCTCTCTACGAAGTGTTCTTGTCAAATCCACCACATTAGTGCTTGTGTGCAAGCACTTGCGTGGGGGTGTCCAATCACTTTTTTCTACATAGCGTGGCAAGTATACCACTTCACAAGTTTCAGAGAAAATACCTACTATTATAGCACATGACCAGCTTCACGGAAAGTGCCAATATGTCAAATTGGAACGTATCGCTCAGCGTGCATAATATGTGTATGTATATGACACCGTGGATCATCCTCTTTCCTGAACAACAGTCACTCCAATGTTCTTCATGAAACAGCCCATTCCTGGTTCACTTCCTACCTATCAAACCACAATGTTATCAATATTAGTAAGTCTCATCATTTCTTTTACATTTAAAGCATGAAAATGGTAATTTACTGTGGAAGAAAAAAATAACGACAATAAATGGTATCTGGTCGACATTCAGAATGTTAACACCAGAATGTCGACAGGTTCTGAATTTTGACAAAATATATTGACATGAAAAAAAAAATCGACATGGCTCCCACTGCAGTGAAGGGAAAGACCAGATGAAGAGGTGGACCATTGCACTGGGCACAGGGTAATACACTGCAGATGGAAGAGAGGGGTCGGTCCAATTTGCTAGTTTACGAAGGGATTCTGGAGATAAGATGTAGTGGTTCATGTAGTTACCTTTAGGGCACAGAGGGGGAGTAAGGAATTCAGTTTGTCAAGGGACAGTTACCACAGGCAACCAACGCAGGGTTTAAAGTTAATTGCAAGAGAAGGGCGGTCCAAAGGGCGTAGAAGCGGAGGTACCCTGAAGAGAAACGAGACTGAAGCATGTAAGGGTCATTCTCTTTGTAAGAAACAAGATACCACTGGATGGGATAGGTACCAATTATTGTTGCTTTCTATCCTTAGATACACACCTAGCAGATATATCTGTATATGATGGTCGTTCAGATACACTGAACGACCATCATCTTCCAGGCAGCTGGTGGGCAGGACCGCCCCCACTGATCACCCGTTTACACTTGCAGATGGACAGATATATCTGTCCATCGGCTGTGCAGCACAGGCAATGCGATGTGTCTATGAACGACGTTGTTCACAGACATCGCTGGTACACACTGGCCGACGAGCACCAGATATACTGGCCGATCAATCGATCGGCCAGTATATCTGTCAGTGTGTACCCAGCTTTACCTTTCTCCTAATCTCTCCGATTTGGATCCTTTGTAAATTATTTGGAACTAACCATTTACCTTTCCTTCTCTGTTTTAGCTATATTGTTTACACTGCTTTGTATGGTGGGCAGCCCCCCCTGCCTCCCAAGTATATAACCTGTGCATACCTGGTTCACCCAAACTGCTCATCTCCTCCCCCATTCCATGGTATGTCTGGCTTAGATTGGTGATGCATTCGGGAGACATTGGGTCTATACACTTCTCTGGCGCATTGCAGGCAGTCACTCTCACCAGTGTGGCACAATTACTCCAGTCCTGGGATTGGTCACGCTGCGGGCACTCTGGCGCATGCTGGTGTCACCCATGTCGTGTGCCAGAAGTGATGCGCTTAACATCCTTTCAGCATCATGGATGCTTCAGCAGCCAGTGGAGTAACCACGATTGGGAAATGGCTATCTTTCTCTGGCGTGCAGCAGGTCCCCACAATCATTCACCAGAAGTTACAAAGATGCCTGCCAGGACCAGCGGGCTTTCCTGATCCTGGGATCAGTGTTCACAATTCTGGGAACCACTAATGTACAAGTGTCACCTTAGGCACGGCTGCCATAATAATGACCGCCTTATTGGATCAAGCCCCACCTCTCCCAGATTCAGCAAAGCAATGGCATTTAGCTGAGCCCTGCCGTGAGTCTCACACAGTGCACCACCAACATGTAATTATAGATTCAGTGAAAGACAGCTGCAACATAAGCAGAAAACCTGCCTCTCCCTGGCCCGGCAGCCATGTTGGGAGAGAGTCGTACAGCAGCCATTTTGGAGGCAGTAGGTTCGAATTGACAGGCCCCAGCAGCCATATTAGGAAGGGCGGATGTGATCAGCACATGAAGGGGAGCTCTAGCAGGTTAGAAAGGAGAGGGGAGTATGATTACCAGGCTGGCAACATGGGAAAGGTACACCATGGTGGGGGGTGCTCTCCCACCCATATTCACCCACACAGTATAAGATGCATTACAAGGTTACCAGGGAAGTATCAAATGAGGGTCAAAGAGGCAGGGCACGGAAGCTTCAACTACACCACTGCATAAGTGTGCACAGGTTATAGAACAGCTTTCGTATACAGCCACAGAAATGAGTTAGATACAGAGATATAGCAGACAGAATGTGCAGGCAAATCTGATTATTACAGTGATATGTCTGACTACAGTAGGTCAAGTAGCTCGGATGGGTCTAACGAGAGCTTGTGCAGGATAATCTGCTTGCTAACATGCAGCTTGCAGAGAGAGCCAAGCACACACAGACATTCAAAGTGCTGGGGGCAAAATATTAGATGGTTTGGGCAGAAGAACAATAAGGGGTGGTGCAATAATATCTCCATCAGCTGGGATTTACACTACAGAGTGAGGGGAAAAAATAGGTGTGAGTAATAGGTGAACATTTTTTAGGTCACAGAGAGGCAGGGAAGCCCATGGAAAAAAAAAAAAAAGGTAGTGGCGAAGACTGGATGGAGAAGATGCTAGTCTTCTCTGCATGCTACTTAGAATTAAGACCAGGTGAAGATTCCAAACTGTTGAGTTACATATGATACATGACATGCGTGCCAACTCAGAGCCAGGGAATTAGCTGGCATACAGTGAAGCCTACAGGAAAAAAAACATGAGGATAAATATAAAATAGCCTACCCCTAGCCAACACCCTAATTAAATTGCAAACGCTGAGCAAGTGGCTCGCCCGGTATCCATACAAGAAAGTAGCTGCATTCTTTCTGGAAGGGTTTCAGTGCAGCTTCTAGTTACCTATATATTGAGAGGTGCGGACTTGGGGCCCATTCAGTACGGAACCCAAAAGCGATTAAGCACGCAGTTTCACTGCAAATAAATGCTGATGTCTGCGATCGCTATACCATACGCAGCCTAACATAAAGACTCCCATCTTACCTTACACACATCCGTAATACTTGGCAAGACTGCGAAATCATCAGTAACATGGAGTACAATCGCAGCCTCACGCACACTTGCACAAGGTCTGACCTTACTCAGGAATTGCTAACCTCACCGCACGCAGTGCAAGCCCAAGCTGCGTATATCATCGCAGTGGCTAATTTATGCACGCCCCTGCAACGGTGATCAAACGCACTGGCACGCCTGCGTTTCGCTGACCATCCGCCCGTCACCACACCCAAACAGTACTTCCTGTCCATCACTGCGATGGGTCTGCGTAGTCCCTATGATTGCAGTTCTAATTGCAGTGGAGTGTTCGCACTGCGATGCATGCACAGAACGCAACAATCGTCCGATCGCTGAAATCTGCTAGGGAGTTCCCAGACCAGGTTGAACAGAAAGTAAGAAAAGAAGTTTCACTAGACAGAATGGCCAGTCCTTTTGATCTACCACCCATGCAAGGCCTATGTATTTCACCAGTAGGAGTAGTTCCCCCCCAAAAACTGAAGTTTTTGACTCATACAGCACATGCCTCACCGGTCAGTTCTGTCTGTGACCGAAGCCATAGACTACAACCAGTGTAAAGTATTCTACCAGTTTGCAGCCGCACTCAAATTAAATACTAAGGGCAGGGAACGTTAATGACCAAGCATAGAGTCCACCTTTTGGTTGCTACCACTGCAGCCCTCATCCTTTTGTTACATGGGTTTCAAGTTACTGGGCGGATACTACATCGACAAGTGCTTGCCTATGGGATGCACTACTTCATGCACCTTCTTTGAAGCATTTTTATTTTGCAAACCAAGTATTGTCGGGACAACACAGTAGCACACTACCTCGATTTTTTTCCAGATTCGTTGATGCAGTAGACACACGGGGCTGTGAAAAGTTATTGTTCTCAGAAATGGAGCTGTTTTGGCACCTAGGAGGGCCAGCGGTGCATGACAAAACAGAAGGACCCACCACTTGCTTATCCTAACCGGACATTGAAATTGACACATTGGCAGGTTGTTGTAGACTACCACATTATAAAGTCAGCAAGTTTCAAGCCTTGTTAGCAGAGTTCTTGTTAACAAAGCCTGCATCGCTAAAATGTGTATAACCCCTACTAGAGCAACTGTGGGAAACTACCACCAAGTACACTTGTCCAGCGACATTCAGGAAGACCTTAAAATGGGACAGAGTTTTGTGTGACCGTGAGAATATGGCAGTAACAGGCTTTAGATAACCACAATTGATGCTACACATGAATGCAGAGGGAAGAATGGGATTCAGAACCATTTTCAGAAAACTTTGGTGCACCACGCCTTGGCCACATTATAGTAGGTGGCAGCTGGATTAGCCAGGAATCTATTGGTGCTAGAACTTTTCCCAATGGTGGTTGCAGTAGAGGTATGGGCTTAATGCTGGAAAGACATGCATTGTGTTCTGGTGCAATAGCTAAGGGGGTAGTTCATGCGATTAACAACCAGCGGGTGACAGCACCCCCTGCTTTAAGACTGGTCAGATACTTAATGCTGGCTCATCATCATAGCAGCATTATGTTCACAGCATGGCATGTTCCAAGAGTCTAGTCATGTTTCTAGATTCTGATGACATCAATTCCACCAGCTAATGCCTGCAGCATGTGTAGTTGGCGAGGAATGTCCATATCCTGTTTGGCAGATCCTCAAGCCGCGATTGAAGGACTCGCACTTAACGCTTTATCCCCAGCTACATACTGCAAGTTTAACGCAGCCTGGAAAAAGTGGCTGCCGTTCCTAGACTGGACCCAGGTAAAACCAGCAGACATGTCCTCTTAGAGTACATCTGGTCGAACATTAATCCCATATGGACCAGCCTACTCCCTGGAACACTTGAAGGGGGGGGGTGCGCCGTAGCACGCACGTTCTTTGGACACCCTGGCTACACACTACTCCTCTGCCAGGACCGCCTGCATGCATTTGCCCCCCAGGCTAAAAGTTGCCAGCCAGCACCGTGTTTCCCCGATAATAAGACCTGCACCGAAAATAAGCCCTACCCTTACTTTTGAAAGACGGTCCAAAATAAGCCCTACCCAGAAAATAAGCCCTAACAAAAAAAAAAAAATGGTAAGTAAAAAATTGTAAAGCAGGACTGAGGCCATGATGGGGATAAAAGCAGGACTGAGGGCATGATGGGGATAAAAGCAGGACTGAGGGCATGATGGGGATAAAAGCAGGACTGAGGGCATGATGCTGTCAATGTTAATTAAAATAAGCCCTACCCTGAAAAAAAAAAAAAATATATATATATATATATATATGTATAAGTATAATATAGAATGGCACTCCTGGTACAGGGGATTTCAACTGCCGTGGTGCCTTCCCAAATTTAACAACATGTGCGGGGTGACTGTGAAACCAATAGACCAGGCGGCACTCATCCGGACTCTGTAAAGATACAAACGTGGTTTATTTAGGCCGATGTTTCAAGGCTATTAAGCCTTTTCATCCTTTTTACCCTGATGAAAAGGCTTAATAGCCTTGAAACGTCGGCCACATAAACCACATTTGTATCTTTACAAAGTCCGGATGAGTGCCGCAGCATCAATTCTTCTAGGTACACTTGCACACAGATTTTGAAGGAACTTGGCAGGGAGGCTGTTCCAAACATCTTGGAGAACTAACCACAGATCTTCTGTGGATGTAGGCTTGCTCAAATCCTTCTGTCTCTTCATGTAATCCCAGACAGACTCGATGATGTTGATATCAGGGCTCTGTGGAGGCCATATCATCACTTCCAGGACTCCTTGTTCTTCTTTACACTAAAGACAGTTCTTAATGACATTGGCTGTATGTTTGGGTACAGTCCTTGTCCTGCTGCAGAATAAATTTGGAGCCAATCAGACGCCTCCTTAATAGTAGTGCATGATAGATAAGTACTTAGCATTTAGGACACCATTAATCCTGATCAAATCCCCAACCCATTTGCTGAAATGCAGCCCCAAACTTGCAAGGAGCCTCACCATGCTTCACTGTTCCCTACAGACACTCATTAATTTACCACTCTCCAGCCCTTCGGGGAACAAACTGCCTTCTGTTATAGCCAAATATTTAAAATTTCGACTCATCGGTCCTGAGCACCTGCTGCCATTTTTCTGCACCCCAGTTCCTATGTTTTTATCCATAGTTGAGTCATTTGGCCTTGTTTCCACGTCGAAGGTATGGCTTTTTGGCCGCAATTCTTCCATGAAGACCACTTCTGGCCATACTTCTCCAAACAGTAGATGGGTGTACCTGGGTCCCCTGGTTTCTGCCAGTTCTGAGCTGATGGCACTGCTGGACATCTTTGAAGTAAGCATGATGTGTCTTTCATCTGATGCACTAAGTTTCCTTGGCCGACCACTGCATCTACGGTCCTCAATGTTGTCCGTTTCTTCGGGCTTCTTCAAAAGAGCTTGAACAGCATATCTTGAAACCCCAGTCTGCTTTGAAATCTTTGTTTGGGAGAGACCTTGCTGATGCAGTATAACTACCTAAATGGCTGCCTAGCTGAGCTTCAAGAGTGGATGAGTGCCAGTTGGCTGCAACAACACAGAGGTCCTTATTGTCAAAGCTGGATAAACGGCTGAGACAGAATCTGTTTACAATCGGAATCTGCGTGACGCCATCTCACGCATGGCGACAAGACTCCATCTTAGAAATAGATCACACAACGCCATTTTGTCAAAACCACAGAGTAACAATCTTCCCCAAACACATACCGACAGTGTTTAGCATACATAAAAAATTACTTATTAGCATTAGAACACTTTTTAGTAATCCTTCCAGAAATCATGCACTGATGTACACAAAGCCCATTCTGGGGACAACCTTGATACCATAACAAACACAGTATACTAGGAAAACAACTAACAATACACCAGAATACTGTGAGCATTTTACATGTAGAGTGTATGAGCTATGACAATTGTAATATACAGTCAGGTGCATAAATATTGGGACATTGACAGAATTTTCATATTTTGGCCTCTATTCAGCACCACAATGGCTTATAAATGAAACAAACAAGATGTGCTTTAACTGCAGACTTTCAGATTTAATTTGAGGGTAATTACATCCAAATCAGGTGAACGGTGTAGGAATTACAACGGTTTCTATATGTGCCTCCCAGTGTCCGCCATTATTGCAGTGGGTTTTATCCAGTTAATGGAGGTCCTGTGTCCCCGCTTAAATGTGCCTTCTCGATTCCACTTCTCTAGAATAGCAATTCCCAATATGTACAAGGCATTAAAAAAAATCTTATTAATGTCCTCAGAATTGCCGTTGTGCCCACTGTCCACTTAACCACAGATATGTGGACAAGTGGGACAGGGCAAACTAAAGATTACATGTCTGTTTGCACTATACTGCCTCCAACAGTGCATACAGCAGTAGCAGCAGCTAACAAATGCCAGCTCATTGAGAGGCAGGCTACTCTGTGTATCAACGGTTTCACTAAGCGGCATACCGCTGAGAACCTCAGGGAAATCATTGCAAAATGGCTTACCCCACTTGAACTCTGTGATTTCTGCCAGCATTATTGTGCGAGCATTACATGTGGGCGAATTCATTCGATCACATCCCATGTTTTGCTCACACAATCTGGTGGTGCAACATTTTTTAAAAAATGACAGGGACGTGCAGGAGATGTTCTCGGTGGCCGAAAATTTTCTGGACATTTTCAACATTCAGCAACTGCATGTCAAAGATTGCAGCACCAGCAAGAACTGTTGAATTTGCCCTGCCATCAGCTGAAGCAACAGGTAGTAACTAGGTGGAATTCTACTCTCTATATGCTTCAGCAGATGGAGGAGCAGAAAAAGGCCATCCAAGGCTACACTATGGCCTATGACATAGGGAAAGGAGCGGGAATGCACCTTAGTCAAGCGCAGTGGAGAATAATTTCTGTGTTGTGCAAGGTTCTCAAACCCTTTGAACTTGCCATACGTGAAGTTAGTTCAGACACTGTCATCTTGAGTCAGGTCAATCCCATAATCAGACTTTTGCAAAAGCAGCTGGAGAAACTAAAGGAGGAGCTGAAAAGGAGTGATTCTGCTAAGTATGTGGGACTTGTAGATCAAGCCTTTCATTTGCTTCGACAGGATCCAAGGATCATCAATCAGATCACCACATTTTGGTGACCATACTTGATCCTAGGTTTAAGTCATACCTTGTGTCTTTCTTTCCACTGACATAAATCTGAAAAGATTGTTAATATTAAAATGAACCTCTATATACCCCTGCCTGTACCTTCTAAAACCCTTCCTATAAACCTCTAAGGATGACGCTAATTTGCGTACGCAGTCATACCATAAATAAAGACTTAGACGTGGAATCTGTGGTTCCAAAGCACAAGTGTTATTCAGGTAAAAGTTCAGACAGTTACACGCAATTGATCAAGACACAATTTAGGCGCAAAAGGAAAATTATACAGACCCAAGTACAGTATACATACGCAGGCGCTTCGGGACCCGGAGATTGGCATCAGCAAGAGACCCCTAGTCATACAGCGTTCAGCATGAAGACTGAGAACCAGCGTTCGTGCACATATATTTATACCCCCCCAGAATAAACAGGACAATAGGGAAGCTAGTTGCTGATGTCATTGGTTCCTAGGGGAGAAGCATCTGTTACAGCACATTTAACAGGCTAGTTCAAATAGACCTTCCCTGCCTCTAACAGCTGGGGATCTTCCTCTTCACACCCCCTGCAACATCCTAACAGCTGTTCCCAAAATATACATTTTGTTGCTTGTAGGCTCTGCGATCCATAACTCGAGAATGCATGATGCGATCTCCCCACCGATAACACCGGAATACTGTAAAAAGAGTACGCATCAATACAACTCCAAACACGACTTGTTTAGCATGTATAATACCTTAGTTATCAAATATCTTTATTTCTCAGCATTTAAACTAACTGAACCAACTTAAATCATACACTTTAAAGCTTATTAAACCTTATGTGTGAATATGTAATGTGTGAGTATTCGGGGTTGATATAAAGACGTATTAATGTGTGTATGAAGATGGGTGCACTTTAGCAGTGTGACATGCTGAGCCAGATAGTTCCACATGCCCTCTGTCAGCAGGCCCCCACCTTTCCTGTGTTCAAAGGAAACTGTGTTATCATCTCAAGCTGTGAAGTTGGGGCCATCCTGTCTGTATGTGGGGCTAAGACCTGTTTAGGATTCAGACAAATCCAATTGTGTAGATCAATGCCTGGATCAAGCCTGATTTGGCCGGGAGCCTCCCGATTTTCGGGTGCCGCTACCGGCCCCCCGGAAAGGCAGGCAAGCCTCCCAGAAGTCTCACACCCTCCGGCTCCGCCCCCAGTGTGACCCAAAATGGCCACTCCGCCCCCAACGGCCGGCCCCGCCCCCGCTATTAGCCGACAATCAGCTCCCTCCCGGATGGCTGGAGCTGATTGTCGGCAAGTATGGTCTGGATTATATTACAATTGCCACAACTATACTTTGTCTGCATCCAGGGATTCCCAATTTGTATGTAAAAATACCCATTGTCTAGTCTATTTACTTTTACTCAGGAAGCTTGTTCTTCCAGTTGCCCTTGGTAGATTAACAAAAACATTGCCATCTGTTCTTGTAACTTGAAGTGACGCTGGTCACAAAATGGCGCCTTGCAGATTCTTGTTTCTAAAATGGAGTCTAGCTGCCATTTGCAAGATGGCGCTGTGCACGCTTCAATTTTAAACTGATCTTGTCTCAGCCAATAATCTAGTTTCGACAAGATGCAAAGAACTGGTGGTGAAAAAATTGTCAGCTCAAGCAGAACGTGAGACGGCAGCATCTCCTCCTTCAGTTTCTACAGCTGTCGGGGAAAAAAGCTAAATTTTCCTAAGAGACCCACTGCTGGTGGTGCAGATCAGTCAGCAAACTCTAATGACATCTGGTTGGGTATGAAAGAACTGCCTACAATGAGTGACATGTCTACTGTGACTTTGTCTGATACGGTCACCATTCAGAGAATGGTGGATGACTACTTTAGGGATAGCATCCAAATAGGCATGTCAGACAGTCCGTTTCACTATTGGCAGGAAAAAGAGGCAATTTGGAGTCCCTTACACAAACTGGCTTTGCTGTACTTAAGTTGCCCACCCTCCAGTGTGTACTCTGAAAGAGTTTTCAGCGCAGCTGGGAACCTTATCAGTGATCATGGTAGGAGGTTACTTCCCCAAAATGTGGAAAAGATGATGTTCATCAAAATGAATGACAAATTCCACGAGGAAGACCTTTACCTGCACTTAAGTCAAAAAAATACAAGAAGTGTCTGTAATGGTGGATTCCAGCGGGGATGAATTCATAAGAAGAGGAAGAAGAGGATGCACACACTGATGGATGACGATGACAACATCTAATGTATTGTAAAGCCAGTTTGTGTATGGGATCATTGCCACCACTGTCCACTGCGCATTGGCATCTTGTTTTGTGGGGGGTCCAAACAAACCAATAATTTCAGCCACAAGTGGCAGTCCCTGTCACTGTAGTGATTGGTTTGTTAAACTGTGAATGTCCTGTTTCATATACAACATAAGGGTGGGATGGAGGGCCAAGGACAATTCCATCTTGCACCTTTTTCCTTTCCATTATGTGTTGGTTGGAGCATAGCTGCCTGACATTTTAATGTTATAGTTTATGAATGTCCAGAAATTGTAATGGCCACAGACAGCATCTCCTGCATGCCCCTTTCATTTTGTTAAAAGAAAATTCTGAACAAATTGCTACTTCTTGTGTCAACCCGACGGCACAAGTCGCACAACAGTGATTTTCAGCCAAGGGTTCTCAGCCCTTAAGGCTGCTACATGGCCCAAAGGCCGCATCCTGCTTCACGGCCCATAGGCCACCTGACGTCACTCCTCACCAGCCCTCAACGCTGTAATGGCCGCAACTTGCCTAGAGTTCCAGGCCTCAAGGCTGTTGCAGGATTAATCATAACTCTGTATTCCACTACTACTCAACTCGAAGGCTGCATCAACAATTAACTATCAATTCTTCAGCCAGGGGCTCCACCAATTATAAATTATTCAGCCAGGTGCTGCAAGAATTATCAATTCTTCAGCCAAAGGCTGCACCAATTATACATTATTCAGCCAGGGGCTGCACCAATTAATTTATCAATTATTCAGCCAGGAGCTGCACCATCTGTCAATTATTCAGCCAGGGGCTGTACCAATTATCAATTCTTCAGAAAGGGGCTGCACCAATTATCAATTCTTCAGCCAGGGGCTGCACCAACTAACAATTCTTCACCCAGGGGCTGCGCCAATTAAGTTATCAATTCTTCAGCCAGGGGTTGCACCAACTATCAGTTCTTCAGCCAGGGGCTGCACCAATTATCAATTCTTCAGCCAGGGGCTGCACCAATTATCAAGTATCGACTCTTCTCTCTTCTTAGTTCAGCCAGTGGCTGCTCCAACTATCAATTCTTCAGCCAGTGATTGTATCAATTATCAACTATCAATTCTTCAATGCTCAAGCGGTACCCCAACCATCATCTTTGCACAGTCCTCAACTCTATTTATCACTCAGTTTTGAGCCAGCTAGGTGGATGTAACCTTTTGGCCCTTAACTAGATGAAAAAAAAATCAATATTGTGAGCTGTGAGGTAGGTGGTCAAAATTGACTGGAAACGAGTAGAAATAAATGTTATTGAGGTTAATAATACTGTAGAGAAAAAAAGGCCCATTTCATGTGATTTTAGCTGTTTTTGTGATTATTTTTTTTTAAGAAAAAAACCAGATCTGAAACCGAAAAACAAAACAAGGAGGTGAGGTTTTGGCAAAACCAATCCAGATCCCAAACCAGGGGAGATCCAGATCCAAAACCAAAAACTGGGGGGTCAGTTCACATCTCTAATCATCACGCCTAGACTACTGCAATGCCCTCTACCTTAGTCTCCCAGCAAAATAATTGCACCGTTTGCAGATGGTGCAGAACGCAGCTGCCAGGCTATTAACCAACCAGCCCCGTTCCAGCCACATAACACCCATTCTCTACTCCCTTCACTGGCTGCCTGTCAGATGGCGAATTGTTTTCAAGATTGGCTTACTAACTTACAAAGCCCTACATGACTATGGCCCAAGGTACCGGAAGCAGCTTCTGATTCCTTACTGTCCCACTCGATTACTGCGATACATTGATGAAGGACTATTAACAGTACCTAGAATCTCCGGGAATTCATCTGGGGGTCGAGCTTTCAGTTTTGTGGCTCCAACTTTATGGAACTCTCTTCCCCACCCAGTTCGAGAGGCCTCCACTCTAGAATCCTTCAAAAATAAACTCAAGACTTACCTCTTCACCCAAGAATTTCACTAATGTCCCTTATTTAAGCTTATTTTGTATTTTGTACTGTTACGGTAAAGCACTTTGAGTCCTTTAGGAGAAAAGTGCTATATAAATTAAATTATTATTATTACCTTATGTCTCATTGCTTTGCTCAGTCTTGCCATGGTGTATGACATGTGACATGAAACGGTCTTCCACTACCTCACCATTGTAGCAGATTTTGGCTATTCCTTACCCAATTTTAAGCCTCCTACACAGCTGTTTCTGTTTCAGTTACTGACTGTGTTTCGACCTATACATTAAAGCATTATTTCCATACCTGCCTAAAACTTTTGCACAGTAGTGTGTGTGTGTGTGTGTGTGTGTGTGTGTGTGTGTGTGTGTGTGTGTGTGTGTGTGTGTGTGTGTGTGTGTGTGTGTGTGTATATATATATATATATATATATACCTATATCAGCAGTGGGGCGACTCCGTCTTCTCCAGAATAGTACTTTGGGTGGCATTCCACTCCTCCTCGGTGCCTCATCCCCTTTTTAAGTACCAACTTACCCCCACACACACACACTTTCCCAAAACAGTCACTAGTTGACAATTATAAACAATAGATGCAGTTTTATTTTTATTCTCAGGTATTCTTAAAAATAGTGCAAATGAAAATGATAATCTTAAAATTACAGTGACATACATTTTGTTTGTTGTACACAATCCCCATGCTTGCAAAGTAACATATCTTTTCCTTAGGTATTTTTGTGGCAATATGTTAACCCAGTGGTTCTCACACTTACTGGAATTACGGCGCCCTATAGTATCAGCATTTTTTCAGGGCACCCCTAGGCCAAAATTTTTATGAAGTAAATTGTGCTTATCTGTCCTCCTTAGGGTCAGTTATGTGGTTGTGAATAGGGTTGCGCTTCTTTGTCCATATATTCTATGATTGGCAGCCACCAGCACTGGTTTTTCCTATCACATTGACCAGAATTACTTTTATTTTGTCCTGGACAACCAACCCGTGGCACCCTGCATGTCAGCAAGTTATGTCCATGTAGAAAGATGTAAAAATAAAAGTCAGTGGGCCTGATTCAGCTTTGGGAACAGTGGGGCTAATTAATCTTAGGACGGAATTGCAAAGCTGCACGCAGGCTATAGATATGATGTATGCACGCAGGCTATAGATATGATGTATGCACGCAGGCTATAGATATATGATGTATGCACGCAGGCTATAGATATGATGTATGCACGCAGGCTATAGATATGATGTATGCACGCAGGCTATAGATATGATGTATGCACGCAGGCTATAGATATGATGTATGCACGCAGGCTATAGATATGATGTATGCACGCAGGCTATAGATATGATGTATGCACGCAGGCTATAGATATATGATGTATGCACACAGGCAATAGATATGATGTATGCACGCAGGCAGTTTTGCAATTCTGTCCTTGCTAATATGCAAATCCACCAGGAGGTATATGACAACCCCTGTATGACACCCCCTGCTGCATTTGCGATCCCAGCACTGCGACCGAGGTGGTGGACGGCGCCTGGTTGCCGGCCAGCTGAGTAAGGCTTGCGAGGTCAGGAAACTGCGTCCGTGGACGCAGCCCCTGGTCTTGCTAGTTCTGGGAACGCTGGCTGACCCAGCCCCCGTGTCGCCCCTTCAATCAGGTAGAGGCATAGAAGGGTCTGCGTGCGATCACGCAGGACCTGTTCTGCACATTCACAGAATGGGTCCAGCGCACGCGCACATTCATGATAATCATGAATTTATGATCAGCATTGCACATACATTCAATGCTGAATCAGCCCCAAAGTATGATATTGCAATAACTGTACCTGAACAAACCATGTTGCAATGCAAGGGGTGCAAATACATACATTTTTGGGGGGGGGTAAGTAGGCTAAAATACTGGCTGCTTTTGCATGTAGCCCTCAAATACTGCACAGCTTCTTTTTTTTTTTTTTTTTTACACAGGGCTGGATTATAGGCGGGGCGGATGGGGCGGTTGCCCAGGGCCCCCACACATAGAGGGCCTCTACACACTGACACCCCCCCACTACTATGGAGGCCAATTCCGGGAGCAGGAGGATGCTGGGATTTTAGGCAAAAAACTCTGGGATTTCAATCCAGGGATTGAACTGCGCATTGTGCACTTTAGCCGGGCAGCGATGAGCACTTTGCTTAGTGCGTGCTGCCCGGCCCTCAGCGGCGAGCATACAGTGCGGCAGGCAGGCTGTGTGTGGCTGAGCGGGCGTGACATCAGAGGTCACGCAGCACGCTGCGCAGCCCCAAGCCAGCCCGCCCCATCAGCGGCCACGGAGGTGAGCAGCAGCACTGTAGATTGACTGGGCACTGGGGGAGCCCGAGATGAAGTGCCGCAGCCGCCTCCTGTCAGTGTCAATCCCGATGTGTCGAAGTTAGCTGGCCTCCGGACTGTCACTACCGCCCCCGCCACTGCTGTGTGAAGAGGATGAAGGAAAGGATTGAGGAGCAGAATGGAGGCCGTTCTGTGTGCTGCACTGCCGGGAGGGTGAGTTTATTCATGTTTTTTTTATTAGTATGGTGCTGGCTGGGGCTGCCATAAAGGTAGTTTGATTTCTGCAGGGGGCCCTAAAAGTTTTATTTTATTTATCTTTTTGTCCTGTGGGCCTGTGCTTTTGGGCCAGAAACACAGACCCCCTTCACCACAGGAATAAAATTAATTGGGGAAGCCATTTTTATTGCTCAACTCAATCCCGGGAATCCCGGGATTTAATAATATAGATATATATCTATAGATATACAGTATATACATACAAACTTGTTTGTACAGGGTAAAGAGTTCTATATATCTATATATATTTAAGAAAGTGCAATGAACCAAATTTTTAAGTGTGTATGTGTATATATATATATATATATATATATATATCACTTTGTTCATTTTATTAAAAGGGGCCCCCACAAGTTTGTTTCCCAGGGGCTCCCACAGACCTTAATCCAGCCCTGTGTTTACACTGCAATTAATTTAGATGTCAGTTTGGACACCTCCCTCCCAAATCTAAATCTCTCTGCACATTTTACATCTGCCCCACCTGCATTGCAGCATGGTTTTACCAAGATGCACGATTGCTTGCTATATCTTACTCTACTCCTGTATACCCAAAGCTGAATCAGGCCCCGTATCCTGAAGAAGATCGCACATGTTTGCAATTTTTAATGTTTCTTGTTCCATGTCAGTGCACCTGACTAGAGTCAACACAGGTGGAAATGTTGTCATCTTAGTGGGAGTGCAATGTAAATGCAATGGGATTGCAGTCAGGAAGCATTTACACAGGTGTGTAAGAGAAAATAAAAAAATATATACAATACGATCCTTTAATGTCTCAGTTTTAATCAGATTCAGCAAAATGATTGGGTAATATATATATCAGGTGCATTGTACATCCCTCAATGTACCAATGCGAAGCATACTTTGCCTTATTTCCTCTGAAGAGGGTTGAAATGGCCTTTGATGAGGAAATGAAAAACCGGGGATGTACCCAAAGCCCCCTTCTCTTCTGGGAAAAACTCTTGAGAGATGCCACAGCCTGAAGCGTCAGATTGCTGAGACCCACAGATCCATTGTCCCCATCAATGTGACAGGATATTGAATTGTGAATAAAACTCTCATCAGAGTCGGTAACAACAGAAACTCAGGGTAAATTCACTAAAGGTTGATTTCGATTGATTTAAATTCTATCTACCTCGATGGGCTTTCCAACCACAAAATTTGCATATTTAACATACTTAGGGCTCTATTCAGCAAGAATGATGTTGCCCTAAATATAATCGGGCAACATCGTCATGATTTTTTATTCATTATTAAATGTTATGGCTGCTATTCAGCATTCTTGTATGCAGGGACAGCGGTTGCGGTAACACACTGTCCCTGTGAAGTTACAGAAGGCATAGTTATCGGGATTCCGAAAACAAAACCTTCTGTTACTTCCTCTGCGGATGCTCAGTCATGCATTTGTGAATAGTCTCCGACCCTGCTTTGCAGTGACCGCCGACTGCAAGTCAAAGTACACAGGCTCTATATTAGTCTGTATACATTTATATTTGTGCTTATATATTTAACATTTATATATACATTTTATAAATAAAAGCACATAAATATAAAAGTATACAAACTAATATAAAGTCTATTAGACATTTTTGTGAGGCTGGAGCTGGACTTGCACTGGACAGTCACCGCAAAGCAGGGGCGGAGACTGGGGCGGAGTTTCAAGATCCCGCAGGTACTTATGCTAAAATTTCTCTCTGTCTCTGTAGTTTTGGGGATTTTTAAGGATTTGCTTCATATAACGCCATTCTGAGATGGCGTTATGTAAAGTAAACCTTTATCGAATAATTTAATGCTTCTTGTACTGTAGAGATCAATGGCTTGATCCTTAGTGCGGTACTCTGATATAGGAATAATTGTGTTATCTTCTCCATTATCCCATTTCTGAATACTGAAAATATGTTTTTTTTAAATGCTTAAACGATAGTTTCTGCATCTATTAAGTAAATATGATCATTTTTTAATAGAACCCTTAGGGTATCAACTGAAGTTAAAAGACTGCAGATGATAAATTTGCAGATTTTGCGGTTGGAAAGCCCATCGATGTTCATCGATTGAAAAAAAAAAAAGACTTAAATCAGCCTTTAATAGTAGTTTCAGGGCATCTTAAAAGCATTTAATGCAGTAGGAATGTGCAGTACACGCTTACTGCATGCAGTATGAGATAGCAGTTTGCAAAAGTCACAAGACAAAAAGTGGTGAAGTTGCCTTTAGCAACCAATAGGATTATATATATATATAATTTATAGAAATCAATTAGATTGTATCTATAATTTATCTGGCACCTATCAAATCAGTGGTTAATGGGATATATACTATTACCCCAATTACTTACCTTCCCCATGTAGCTGTATAAGATGCTATCTTGCAACTATTGGTCACTGACAGGACAATGCGTCCCTTACAGCACTATTCACTCTGCACTAGTCATGTGCTCTGCGTTATTCCCACCCAAAGCGCACACAGCACTTGTTGCATCAGCCGGCTGAGGATGTTCTGACCTGGGGCTTCCAGGGACAGTAATGGGCGCTGGATGTTACTGCCTACAGCACATTTCTCACCAGCTGCAAGGTTCTAGTATGAGTGCAGGGAACTCTGTTAGATATATAGGAACACAGCAACTGGATGATTCTATATGATCTATGACTAGATAAGCAGGTTCACACTGTAACATAATCTAATTGAAGATATATTTATTTATTCCTTGCCGGGGGTTTACCTCCTACAGCGCCATTATATAGCTATGTCAAGGTTTTGGTGGTTACTCTTGTGTATATTTTTGTTTAATTGAATTAGGAATTGTTGTATGTATGTTTGTAAACATTTATTGCACAGCTTCCCTGACTCATTGTTGTTACTGCTACATTTCTCTGCGGAAAAACCCACGGCCGTTCTCTTGTTTTGTCTATTCGTAGCTGTAATAATAATAATAATAATAATAATAATAGCTTATTATTATTATTATTATTATTATTATTATTATTATTATTATTATTATTATTATTATTATTATTATTATTATTGCTACAAATAGACAAAACATTATTCTAATAATAATAATAATAATAATAATAATAATAATAATAATAATGCTACTATTCTGCGTAATAAATCCGGAATATAATGGCACCAGCAGACAGTATGGACAGTGGTTGTTACACGGCTCCCCGTAGCTGGCTGACAGCTGTCCCGTTCTATGATCCTGTTTCAAGCATAACTAGAAAAGTTATAGCAAACTTGTACCGCTACAAAATAGGATTAAAAAAACCCGAAATATTATTATTTTATACATTTATAGATATATAATATTTATCTCGCTATTTTTGAATATATATATAAAAAAATATATATATATACACACACGTGCGTTTGCATTTTTATATGGAATGTAAGTATATATACATTTTCATATAATTGTATGTGTATATAAATATAATATATATACACATATTTGAATGGGTGCGTATATAATTATTCAAATGGCAATTGGTTATTTCATTGAAATACCAGTGTGACATTTACAATACTGGTAAATACGTAGTTAATTATATTTATTTAGTAGTATAATAATTATAACAGGAGACCCAAAGGATCCTGAGACTTTGTTGGGAAAGGAGTTTGGAAATCTGTTCCGTGTTTCAGTTCATTATACAAATAGTACAGAACACTAATTATATATATATATATATATATATATATATATATATATATATATTATAGTCACATACACACACATTATATATATATATATATATATATGCGCATATATATTAAATGTGTGTGTGAGTAATATATATATATAAATATATATTAAACCGAAATATATAATCTATCTTCTGTGCTTCTCGTGGAACTGGAAATTACAAATTTCGCCTTATATAGTAATTTCCCTTTTTAAGTTTTTCACCAAAATATCTTAAAATCCTTCCTTACAGTTTCCTATTTGCCACTTACAAAGAAACCTGTAGAGCTGTACACACTCTTTTGGAAGCTCCGCTTTCTCGTACACAATGTAACTTATTTTGCCCATCTATGTAACAGCTGGCAGTGGATGTTATATGAAAATAAATATTAGACCAAACCTACGGAGAAGCTGTTAAATAATTTATTGAATATACAAAGTCTTTTTCAGTTACTGGAGACAATATTTTAATCAAACGTCAAAATCAAATAATTCTGTATTTTTCTTGCCTCGCTCTCTGCTTTGGGCCAGTTTTGGGATAACTGTCCTGATAGAGAATGAGAACCTCACATTATTTATTGCATTGGGGGGTGAACCACAAAAACTCTGTCATCTGATCTATATACAAAGTGGCAGGAAAATGCATCTGTACAAAAAGTAACAAAATGTGTCCTCATACAAGAGGGTCTGTAGTAACAGAATTGGGGTCAGAGGGATAAATCAGGCTGCTTAACCCTTCTGCCCCCGGGTCCCCCTGACTGTGAGAATCTGAGTCCTGTACACGAGCAATAAGATCATTTTTATAACTTATTCTGTAAAAAATATATATACATCTCAACATACATCTTAGGCTGTACAACACATACCACTATAGACAGACACGTACAACTCTTATTTATAATGTGAATACCCTGGTCAGTCAGCTGGTAAAGCGCTTTATAGGGGGCTTGGAGGGGTCCTTGGTATTGGGGTTGGGGGGCTGGAGAAAGGTCCTCAGTGTTTGGGCTGTGGAAGGTGTATGGAATCTGGCTGGGGGGGATCCTTGATATTTGTGGTGGGGTACTGAGGGAGGTTTTCGGTATCGGGGGGTCAGAAAATGTCCCTGGTATTTGGGGGTTGGGTAGAGGTCCTTTATGTTTTGGATGGGGTAGGGGGTGCTTGGGAAGGTCCCTGCTATTGGGGGTGAGGAGGGTCGCCGGGATTGGGGGGAGGGGGAAGAAGTCCCTGGCTGTGAGTACATCACAAAGTGTCCGAGTTATTGCTGCACGGGCTGAGCAGGGATAAGTTTGTGTTTTTGTGCTTTTTCAGCAGCCTGGAGATTTTCTCATCGTCTGAGTTGGGGTCCAGGGGCTTATTATATTCATCATCGTCCTCATTGTCCGAGCTGTCCTTCATCTTCTCTGTCTCCGAGTCATGCTTCTTCTTGGCCGAGGCCATCTCCGCCGCATGCCGCTTCCTCCACTTCGTTCGCCGGTTCTGGAACCAGACCTGGGGCAGGAGAGGGTGGGGAGATGGTCAGTAACATCGCTACAATGTATCAACTGCATCACTATACACACCTGCAGCAGTGCGAGTATCGCAATGTATCATCACTGACTGCCTGTTATACACATACATCTTATAATGCAAGCTGCATAAGCCTGGTTATACATATATGCGTGATTGCGTGTATAATAAATATATATATATATATATATATATACTTACACACGCGCGCAGAATTCGGAAAGTTAGTACTCTAGAAATAGTGATCACTATGTTATTATTGTATATAATTATATATTCCCACCTTCAGCGATCGGTCTGAATATCTCTCTCTCTCTCTCTCTCTCTCTCTCTCTCTCTCTCTCTCTCTCTCTCTCTCTCTCTCTCTCTCTCTCTCTCTCTCTCTCTCTCTCTCTCTCTCTCTCTATATATATATTTATATATATATATAGTTTTGTATGTACATTATGCAATACCTCACAGATCAGTAGTATCATGTAACTATTGTATATAGTTTATACATTGTGCCACTGATATCACCGTAACACCACTCACTACATCATGCCTCAGATTAACAGCTTGCCACATTATATGACATGACGTTGATGTGGGCTTGTGTGACAGTATATACTATATATATATATCTGAATATATGAAAATATGCCTTGCAAACTCGCAACACCGATGTGATCTTAGCGCCCAAATAGAATACATAACGCCTTATTTTTCATATATATTATTTAATTTTCATATTATAAAACAAATATGTATTCATAAATCGTGATGGATATACTGTAATACCGCTTAGTACTGGGGAGAGTTTGCAATTCAAAAACTTTTATACAGAGATAAAATTATATAAAACTTGGCTTGATTGCAGTGAACGTGTGTGTGTGATGCCATGGGACTTTGTATATACATTAGGCACTGCCTCACATCAATAACATGTTACTATATACACACACACATTGTATGCATATATATATGTATATATATATAAATATACACAAACACACACACGTCTGTATATATATATATATTATATATATATATATACACATATCACATTATCTATCTAGTCGCACAAGCCCACATCAACGCCTTCTAATGTTGTTGTATTCATTATCTTACCAGCCCAATCAATACCACGCAACTGTGTGCAGTAAACGATATAATATATATATATATATATATATATTCACAAGCATGAATAATATATAACCTTGTATATTCTATGCATACTGTTTCATTCCTACAAACCCTTTCTACAGAATCCAACGTTACTGTGCATACAGTGTCCTCTGACTGCCTGCCTCACAAGCCCTCGTCAGTACAATGTATACAGTATTGTGTACACCGACTGCCCGAATCATACACATTGTACATATTGTCATTTAAAATAATAATTAACTAACAATGGGACAATTGGGGCAGTTACAATATAAATAAAAAACTATTATAAAAAGTTGCATAGGTCGCAGGGTCTCTAATCTCTAGTGTTCCTAGAGGCAGAATAATTATTCTCACTTTCAAGACATAGAGTATTAGAAACCAAATATACTCATGGATATCAGTAAGAAAATACGTACGAAATATAAATATTATATCTAGGACGTTTGCAGATATAAGTATCCGTCAACATATAATTTTTTCAAAGATGATCTAATTCGGGAAAATATTCGTAAACATAATAAAAATGTCTGTGTGGATACAGGTGTGTTTTAGATACCTACGTAATGTACATAGATTTAAGAAATATATGTGTATATGTCTATATATATATATATATATATATATATGTGTGTGTGTATGCATGTATGTATATAAATATATATATATATATATATATATATATATATATGTATATATATAATTTTTATATATATATACACACATGTGTATAAACACAAAGATATTTATAAACAAAAGTGTATGCCACGTATTCGATGACTGTATGTAATTTGTGTGTGTGTGTGTATATATATATATATATATATATATATATATATATATATTGTGTTTCTTTGTAATACAACTATTCATCCTAATTCCAGAATGCAAGTGTATTTTATTCTAGGTTATATTACAAACGTCTACCTGTCATCTACTTTTTTTTGTTGTGTCGTACCCCGCGTGTAGAAGAGACACACAACGCTATTCATTCACTTATAAAATATAGCAGCTACAGTTTAATGATCTGTTATTATTGTGTAATGATTAGGATATATTACAATAAGAACCTACTATGTAGAACTAAATACAATTGACAACACTGACTTGTTAAGATTTAAAATGTTATTAAATACACAGTTACAGTTAGGATTGAAAATATGTATGTATGTGCGCATGTAACGTATGTTATATATATATATATATATATATATATATATATATATATATATATATATATATATATATATACGTATTTATGTATATACGCATGCGCTGTTTGATGTACATAAATACGGAAGTACATAAGTGAAATACATACTGTATGCCAGTATTTTAATATATGAATTATGTAGAACTTTGTTATATTATTGTTGTGTATTTAGTTCTGTAGTATAGTGTGTCTTTTTGTTTTCTTGTTATCCTGGGCTACGACCACGTTTGTAGGAAGAGGGAAATAATCCGATCTTTGTGTATGTTTTGTTGCATGGATTATGCGGACACCCAGATCTTACTGTATGTCCCATGTGAGCTGACCTGGTGATAAATATCTGGGCGTTTGTACAGTTTTCCTTGACAGAATCACTGGCGTAGTGGCACGACTCTTACCTTAACCTGAGACTCTGTCATGCCCAGCGAGTAGGCCAGCCTGGCCCTCTCAGGCCCTGCCAAGTATTTCGTCTGTTCAAAGGTTTTTTCCAAAGCAAAAATCTGCTGCCCTGAGAAGGTTGGCCTGGAGTGCTTCTTCTTCCCGTCCTTGTCCAGGATCATCCCGGCCTGGGCTGCAAATCAGCAAGAACACATGTATTAAGTGACATTCTATAGATTGTGGTGAGTTGTATTAAACAGCACATGGATCAGCCTCCCAATAACAGACTGCCTGTAAGGTGTCACCACTGGCTGCTGGTAATGATTGTTGTGTATAAGTCTGTGAGTGCCAGAATGGAGTATTGGCAGTAATTACAGTATGAACTTGAGCGGCTGCAGGAGGTCACCGAAGTTTCCAATGTCATGGAAAGCCAGTTGTATTCTTCAATATTAAATGTATGAGGCTCTTACTTCTAAGGTAGAGTGCTATGATGTAGACATGATGTGCTTATTACTTCATATATATCATATGTATGTATATATATATATATATATATATATATATATACACACACACATTATCTATATATATAATATATATAGTATATATAATGTATGGATATGTAAGAGTTAGTGATGTACTTACTAGGACAGGTCAGTCTGGGGTCCCTCCAAGGCGAACTCTGCATAACTCCAGGCCAGAAGATGGGGGCTCTGCCAGGCAGCTCTGCCAGGGGTTTTGGGTACCGAGATACAGCTGCTGGGTTAAAGTACATCCCAGTAGAAGTGGCAAGTCCATTAATGCGGGGGAGGCTGGAGAGAAGGTTGCCCGTTGCCCCCAGGGCAGCACCCAGGGGCCTGCCGAGAATGTCACTAATCCCATGAGGTGTCCCCAGGGGGAACTGTGCGTTTAGGGAGGACAGGTTGGGGGCTTTGAAAGTGGACGGGTTCTGCAAAGTGTAAGGGAACAGGGTGGTCTTCATCTCTGCCATATTGTGCAAAGCAGCCAGGGGTGTGCTGCTCAGGACGAATGCACTCTGCCTGTTAGCATCCATCTGCCCCACAGCTAACATTTGTGATCATTCAGGACAGCCCCCAGTCCCTCTGCCAAAGCCAGACAAGTCCTGCAGCGTCCAGGGGGGGAGAAGTTTCTTGTGGGTCAGCAACAGGCTGAGGACAAGTGTCTGCAGCAGTATTATGCCAAAAAAAGCATCCAGACCCTTCTTCTGAGGCTCACAGGCTCCCTGCTGCTCCCACTTTATTCCAGGTGCCAACAATCCAGGAGGAGATGGGTGTCCTGTGCTGTGTGTCCCCAGGCTGAGCTGCACATATCCCTCTGCAGCCCAGTCATCCCAGCAGCTGTGGGATGCCTCTGATAACTGGGCAGGCACCTGCAATGCCAGCCTGCTGATTGGCCAGCCCATAGGCCCAGCTGCACACTCATTGGCCCATCGATTGGTTCCCCCTCCTGTCCTGCATCCATACACAGCAGCATGAAATGAAGGTCTTATTATAAAGTCAGGTGCTTTAAATGGCTGTAAATTCAGCGACTGATTTATCATCCCAACGACTAAATAAATCCAATTCAATGAGATTTTAGTGAGGCTCAGGCTTTAAAAGGGAATCAGGGAGAGAGAAAAAAAATTATATAGCACCGGTATCTCATCAAAGCTGGAAATGTAAATTTTATTGTCATTTTGGCTGAGCATTAATTTGTCTTCGTTAAAAAAAAAGGCAAAATAAATAAAAATTAAAAAAAATAAAGAAGGGGGGAAAAAAATAATGGAGGCAGCGAATCTATTACAATGATGTATATTAAATAATTATACAGAACCGTCGTTAGCAAAATAAGCAGCGGCTATTACCAGCATGTATGTATTGGCTTCCTATAAATCAGCATCCGTATTAATTTGTAGCTTGTATCATCATAGACCTAAATTTACTGTCTTATTCAACACGCATTTATCCGTTCCATCTGCTAGCTGCTGTCCCGTAGTAACCTGTAGCTTCTCCTCTATAATATAGCTTGATATTTAAATGTGTGTGTGTATGTATGTATATATATATATATATATATATATATATATATATATATATATATATAATGTGTGTATAATAATTATATACGTGTGTATGTATATATAATATATATTTGTGTGTATATAATAACTATATAAGTATATGTGTCTGTATATATAAAAATGTGTGTATGTATGTATTTTCGGGTATAAATATATATAATATTACAGTGTAATTTTAAGCTGAATGTAATGTAAATGATGTATTGTGAGGATTCCCACATCTCTCCTTGTTCCCCCCTGCAGGGTGGTGAGGGGCACATTGGTGGGAAATGACAGCAGTGGAGGTATGTATTTTACAACCAGGACACAATAGACAGTAAAAGTGATTGTGTATACAGCCGTCAGACAATCGTCTCACAACACAGGGTCTTTGTGCCGAGTCATCCATTGGAACCCCCAGACCCCTCTCTCTGTACGGGACAGATAGGCTAAGACCCTCCACATGGAGTGGGTGCATGGTGTAATAGTCAGCTGCATGTAACGGCCGGGAGAGGGGCTGGCTAGATGAAGAGGGGCTTCTTCACAGATAGTATCTGATGTGACCTGTGGTGCTTCACAGACTGACAAACTACTCCCAATAATACAGTGCTGAAATGACAAGCCCCCTACTCATTATAGACACAGATAGCCTGACATGTGTATTCAGCTGGCAGGGTTACTTTTCAGGGATTCAGATCTTTACTGGGGTATTTTATATGTGTATTGAGTATATATCCCCTATTTATAGATAGATAGATAGATAGATAGATAGATAGATAGATAGATAGATAGATAGATAGATACACTGCCACATTTTCTATAGCCGAAATGACGGCTTCCTCCTACGTGTTATAGAAGTTATGTATGTTTATGTTGCGGGTATGTTTCACGCCGGTAACATTGTTGATGTTTTCAAAACGATTATTTACATTATTTACTAAATGTATGTGTCCATCATTACTGTCCCGATCCCTGTCATTATTTGTGAGTTGGTTTGGACAGGTTTGATCTCTGCAATATAATACTGTATTGGTGAGCAATACTTCTACCAAATAGGAACGAATAGCGCTGCCTCTTATATGTTCTGATCAGTGGATTAATGGATTTTGGGATTATTTTTGTGGCACACTTATTACAAAACACATAAAAGTCAAGTTGCTGCGAAGTGTAAAATAATTAAATTGGACACACACGTGTGTATATAGGTATGTATGTGTGTGTGTGTATATATATATATATATATATATATATATATATATATATATATATTAGATAGATAGATCTATCCACGTTGCACTAGGCTACCACCGGGGCATATGAAGTTCCTCTGTGCACACCCTTCCATGTTATAGAAGACTAGTATGCTAATTATGTAAACTACAATTAAGTTTTTAGCATCAATTTCAGATTGTTTACATAGTATCGATACAGTTTCTGAAAACATCCTAGTTATATAATTATAATCACCGTGACCTCTGTAGTGTACTCTCAATTGTGTAACATACATCACTGATACTTCTTGTTACATAGATACATTAGCAATCACCCCGACCATATAGCATTGTGTGGTATCTATCTATCTATCTATCTATCTATCTATCTATCTATCTATCTATCTATCTATCTATCTATCTATCTATCTATCTATCTATCTATCTATCTATCTAATATCTATGTGTATGTATGTGTGTATATATATATATATATATATAAATATAAATAATATACACTGGGAGACGTTGTAGATGTTGGGCTTCGGCTACCCCAGGCACTACTGTAGCTTGCAGGACACGGCTCCTCCATCCTCTATGCTGCAGCATGTAATGTGATGCTGCTGAGATGACTTGTCTGATAGAGTAAATGTATATTGCTGTATACATAACATGTGAGGGATGGATAGAGCACACGTTATGATACTACAGCCAATGTACATATCACTGCAGCTAAATAGCCCTAATCATCTGTCATCTTACTGCTCTGACATATTGCTCTTAGATACAAATTGTCCTCACAGTACTATCATTATGCTTTCTGTAGTGTATACCAAGCGTCTGACAACCACCTGTAGCTCTATAAACTCTGGTTGTCAGTGTATTTTGGGACTTGTAGTTCTACAGTAGCCGGACAGCCAGAGGAGGCCTATCTCTGGGTGATAGCATCACATTCTACCATTTTTGACTGGTCGGAGTAATCACCTGGCAGATTCTGCGATTTATACACATTCCCTAACACAATGTACATAAATAATGCAATAATAAGTTTGTCCCCACTATGGCTGGTGCTATTACCCCAGGACACTTGTGCAACATTAATTGTGCTTGTATCCGGAGCACTAACTGCCCTGCAGCCTAATACAGAGGGTATCCAATAGGATGTATAGGCTGCTGTCCTGTGGGTGTTATACAGGTACATATTATTACTACTTAAATATAAACAAATAGTCATAAATGTTTATTATTATTATTAATAATAATAATTCTTATTATTAATAATAAAACATAATAGTAATCATTATTAGAATTATTAATAATAAATTCGACTACTATTTATTATGAATAATAATAATAATAATAATAATAATAATAATAATAATAATAATAGTAATAATAATCGTAATAATAAACCTACAACTTTATGTAAATGGTAAGACCAAATAAGTTCAGTAAACGCCATCACTACCTGCCAATCACCTCCCTGACCCACCATCACTAACCTATGTGACCTCACGGTGAGGAAAGTTTGCAGCTACTCACTGAGTACATATGTCACCTGCGATTACGAACACATGTTCTAGAGATCTATCTATTGCATTTCGGTGTCAGTGCACTCATAGATATACGCTTTGTGAAGTGCTCGGTGATTTCAGCTTTTTGATCTAGCGCATTCTGTCAGTAAGGTTACGTTTCAGAGCAGACTCCATCAGCGAAGTAAGTTAGAATTTAATGTCTGTTTATAGATCCCATATTAGTCATTTTCCACACTGCCTGTTTATGAGCAGACCTGAGAGATAGTCCTATGTATAAAGGCTCAGCATTGGGTTTATGGAGGGATGATTTGTCACCCACTCTGCAGCTCTTCACATAATTAATACGTGGACAATAGCCGGATAAGATGTCTGTATCACCCAGAGATGTGATCTAAATACACTTATTCACAGTCACTCCTATCGCCCTGGGCGATGTGAGAGATTCTTATTTCATCCCTGCTCTAATGTACAACTAACCACACTAGATACATTGTAACATAATGAGCAGCTGCAATTGTTTCTAAATATTTATACAATATTGCAATGTGTAACACAAAGTATTGCAACACAATGTGGTGTTATTTTCTGCAGGCTCATACAAGGGAGACAGCATAACTATTTTATGTAACAACAACTTATGAATTGTCTCTATATATTTAAATAGTGACTGTAGTACAAAATGTTGCTGTTGTTATTATTATTAATAATAATAATAATTGTAATAATAATAATAATAATAATAATAATAATAATAATAATGCCCTTTTAATTATAATAAAAGAGGAATAGGGTTTGCAGTTGTATTAAAATTGCTTTAGTTTTTTACTATTATTATTATTATTATTATTATTATTATTATTATTTATTCCGTTATCAGCATTTTTGTCTATTACCTGGCATGAGATGCTGGATCTTGTAGTTCCGCAACAGCAGAAGAGTTACAGATTGTGTATATCTGCTATATGAAATTTTTATTATTATTAATAAATTATAATAATAATAAACTTTGTTTATAGGGTGCTACACACGTGGTCCACAGCGCCATATAGAGGGCAAAACAATAAGACAATACAGGGTAAATCAGTACAATACAGGGTAAATCAGTACAATACAGAGAACAGTACAATACAGTTGACAAGTAAGAAATAGTGCTACAACTCTCAACACAGCCACTGATGGAAGGGGTGCAATGGAAGCATTCAGCATAAGCTGAAAACTGTAGCCATTAGCATGGGCGCAGATAATGTGGCTAGGTCACCTGAATAAATGAAAATAATGGAGGAGTAGAGTCCAGAAGTAGAGAGCCCAAGGAGGAGGTATAGAGTGTAGCTGGTGTGGAGGAGAAGTAGGTAATGAGAACAGGAGGAAGGAGGACCCTGCTCATGGAGCTTACAGTCTAAAGCTAAACTAAGTCTAAACTAACAATTAAAATATTTGTTGCCTTCCATCATATGACTCATTAGAACAACCCTCTGGATTGTGACTGAAGCTCTCAATGCCTGTTGTATTTTTTGGGGCAGATAAATGATATTGCGTATTATATATATATATATATATATATATATATATATATATATATATATACATATCTAATATAGGAGTCAAGATAAAAAAAATATTCTTCCTATCATTGAACATTTCATTGGAGGAGTTTTAATTTTCTGAAAGCAGGTTGGTCTTTTAGCACCCCCTAGTGGAAATAAATGACTAATGCAAGCAAAAGGAAATAAGTGGCCATTCATGAATAGATGTTGATGAATTTGACCTAACTAGGCTGCCATCATAGGCCTGATCCTTAGTTAGGTGCAGATTGTGCCCAACACAGAATTTGCAGACATTTCTTGTATACAGAGAAAGTGTTGCAGACGCTTGCATGCTGAACAGGCATATGAATCAGCTCTAGCTTTCACACTGCAGTTGGGCTGGGCCGTTCCCTCACAGCCAGGACAAAATGGTCCTTCTAAGGTGCACATTTGTCATCCATTATCTGGATTTGCTTTTAACTTTAAATAAACCCCATAGTGTTTATGGCCTAAGAAGTGGACATGCTATTCATTAAAGCTCTAAGCCACTGAAAGGCGATGGGCAGGATGAGAAGTCTGGTTATCTGGTGATGCACATTATAGTGCCACCTGGGGACAGGAGTGAGGTTTGGCTGGTTTTGGATTAGCGTTTTACAGGGAGATGTATCATAACTTCTAAAGAGTGGAGAAGTGAACAGATAGAGAAGTTACCGTTAGCAACCAATCAGCTTTTAGCTAGCATTTATCAAGAATATTCTATAAAATGACAGGTAGAAGTTGATTGGTTGCTTTAATACATTTTCCCCTTGGTCTCTCAACTATTTAAAGCACTAACCAATTTTAGCACACACAGGATGACCACATTTCCAATGTTATCCTTCCTGATCAGCTAGATGCCAGGGACACAGGAGCTCATTCAGAGTCGGTCGTGAGCGCTGCGCATTCACAACCGACTCGATGTTGCCCCAGTGCGCATGCGCACGACGGAGCCGGCTTCGTCGTGCACATGCGCGAGACCCGGCTAACGACGGGCGCTCCGTTGTTAGGGTCTCGTAGCAGACGGTGTTGAGTGACAGCTCGCCGCGTTTGCTGGCGGGCCGGGGGCATGCCCGGCCAAACAGAGGCGTTCCAGTCAGAACGCTTGCCGTTTGGGGGCGGCCCCACTGACATCATTGCTGATGTCAGTGGGGAACTTCCTGCTCGAACAGAGCAGGAAGCTCCCTGGGGCTTACGAGTGCCCAGACCCTACCCTTGGGTCTGGTCATAAGCACCGATGGTCGCGATGGTCTTGATCATCGCGACCATCACCCATGTCGGTCGTTAGAGCTGTGGGTGTTAACCCACAGCTTAACGATCGACAAGGAGGCGGCCGTTCAGGATGCAAGCGGCCGCCCTGATTCAGAGCGACCGCTTGCATCTAAAGACCGCCTCTGAATGAGGCCCCAAGTGATTCACACAAACATCAATTTTAACGTGCATATAAACCAGTTCAAAATTTAAAACCGGCCACTCAGTTTTCTGGCCAATTTAGTTGGCTACGTTTGATCATTTTGGATTGTTCATCACATACAATCAAAACCATTGGGCCAAATATAACCAATCTAAGTCAGCTTCAAGATAAAAAAAGTAAATCTGTTTGTGAAATGGTTAAAAATACTGAAAGTAATCATGCCACCTAAAAAAAAACCCCACCTTGTTTTGATCTCTTTCTTCTGTTATATCGGCAGATCTCTTTTTTTCCTTCTTCTGTTAATCTTAGTATCTACTTCTTGAACTGGGCCCATTGAGCCAATACAGCAGAACCCAATACAAGCTTCATGTATGGTAATAATACAATCTACATTGGCTGGGTCATCATTGGGCCAGGTGAATATTGTGGTTGTAAGGTGATAGCTGCTGTTTGTCTGCACATCATTGTGTTTTCCTGACAGCACTGACAGATAGCGAATAATCAGGTGATCCCCAAGGGGATGTAGTTACTATCAGAGCCGTAACTAGACTTTTTGGTGCCCTGTGCCAGAAAGAGCATTGGCGCTCCCCTCATTTTTCAAAGGGACATAATGCACCCAAAAAAGGGCCATGGCCTCATGGGGAAGGACCAGGGAAGAGATAGGGGAGGCCAGGAGATGCTGGGGATGAAATAAGAGGAAGCTACAAGTGAGAATAATAATAAACAGAAATTTTACAGGCCCAAACAGCGCCCCCTGACCTGTGGTACCCTGTGCGATGGCACCGGCCGCACTACCTTAGCTACGGCCCTGGTTATTATCCCGGCAATGGCTGCCGGCGGTAAGTAGTGGGGTTAGGGGGAGGGTTAGGGTTAGCACTGGGGGGGGAGGTTTAGGGTTATACACTAGGGAGAGAGGGTTAGGTGGAATAAGTATGTAATACCGCCGGCCGTCTGACAGCGGAAGCCCGGCAGGGGTGAAGATCCCGACAGCTAAAAAGGTATAACTAACCCTATTCTCCCCCCTAATCCTCCTTTAGGGGTGCCTAACCCTAACCTTCCCACCTAGTGCCTATCCCCCTTAAGTGCCTAAACCTAACCCCCCTTTCCCCGCAGCCTAAACCTAAGTCTCCTGGGGGGGGTGCCTAACCCTAACCCCCAGGGGTGCCAACCCTAACCCCACCTTCCCCTAGCCTAAAACTAATCCTGCTGGGGGAGGAGCCTAACCCTAAATCCCCCCTGAGAGCCCCTAACCTAAACCTCCCCCCCACCGCGGCTGTCCGTGCCCGGCTTACCTTCGATCGGTATGCCGGGGGTCAGGCTCCCGGCGTAGGTCTAATGACAGGCTTCGGGATTTCGACTCCTGTCATTAGTACCTTGTCAGGATTTGACAGTCGGGAAGCCGGCGTTCTCCATTGCGACCGTCAGCTTCCTGACTGCATCCCGGTTAGGTCTAGGGGGAGGGTTAGGATACTTACCAACAGGTGTTGGTATCCATCCCTGTTGGGATCCCGGCACCAGGATTATGACCGCCGGGGTCCCGAGCACCAGGCATCTTGGACCCAACCCGATCCAGGTGCTAAGTGCAGGGGTCAGACTGTGCCCAACATTACAGACTGCACCCACCGGGACACGTTCGCAATCAAACATTTAGTATTCAAACAGATGTAGATGTTTAGTTCTTGGAGCGGTCATACAAGTAAACGCATTACGCCACAGGTGCCCATTTACCCAACTTAGATGTTATAAAGCAGTCACAAGGGGGTCTACTACCCATTTGCGTTTATAATTTAGTTTTCTGAAAACAAAGATTACTGGGTCCATCAGGGCGTATTGCTGCTCCCTTTATGGTACTATGTGTAGACAGCTTCTGAGCATCATCCACATGCTACCAACTCACTGTCCACAAGGGATGGTGTTGCTATTTTTGTGTATGCCAGGCCACATGCATTGTGATTGCCAAACATTCAGATCTGTGGACCTCATTCAGAGCCGGACGCTATCAGCCGTTCGCTCGTACGCATTCGATTGTTTTAAACCACGCATGCGTCCGGTTCTCATTGCGCATGTGCGGCCGGATCATTGCGGGCATTTTTCGTTCGCTCGTATACACAGCGAACAGGAAGTGACCTATGTCATTTGATTGACAGAATGTTCCGTTTATGGGTGGTAACGGGGGTGGAGATGAGAAAACGCAGGCGTGGCAAGGCGTTTTTTGGGCGTACATGTATTATCTTGTGCGAACATCCAATGTGGACGCTATTTTGTACACGTCACTGTGTGATCCAATTTCCATTAAGACTGCTCGCTCAGCTTGTGGTCTGGTATAGTCTACCGCAATGACGATGGTCTCCTCGTTCTTCCCCGGACTCATCGATGGTGTTGTGATTAATCAAGTGAGGCAACAAAAACAATTAACTTTTAATAGCTAAACAGCTTGTAAGGTGTTTAGCAAATAGACCTTTTTTAGTAGCTAAAAACTGAACGCAGGTGAACTACTCAGCTGCTAATTTCTGGGGCATACAATCAATTAGCTAACAATTTTTTTCGTTTTTTGTGTGCTTTTGGCATATTTGTAAAGCTGGCCACACACTAGACCAACTTACATCCAACCAGCCAACTTGTTGATTGGTTGGAATGAAAATCTGGTAAGGTAAGGGAGTAAATGATGATCAGCAATTTGCTCCTAAATGCCAGAAAACAGATGAAAATGGTCATTCAGACAAGTTTGTTAAATGTTTGATCTAAACTATTTGTTCAAACAACAGTTTTGGTCCATTTTCCAGCGTTTGGGAGCAAATGGCTGATTGCATTCCTTACCAGATTTTCATTCCAACCAATCAACTAGTTGGCTGGTTGGATGTAAGTTGGTCTAGTGTGTGGCCAGCTTTAGTGTTTATTTTTAATGCAAACAATATTGTACACATGTTTGGTTTTTTTCAATTTTATTTTTTGACCAAGAAAACACTCGTCCTTTTGTTTTTGGATAATTGTTAATAAAAACTCATAAATTGTTTTTAACCCTTTTTTTGACCAAAAAATATTAAATATTTCTATTTCCGTTGTATTGTTTGTAAGTTTGTTAGAGGGATTACCTTTTAACCAGTTTGTGAATAAATCAACAATAGAATTTGGCAAATTTGGTTCCAAAGTTTTTTATTTTTTATTTTTTGGGTTTAAAGTTTTTTTTAAAGTAAACATATTTTTTTTCAGGGAACAAAATGTAGAAATCATTTTGGCCACACCCCAACAAAATAAGTGGCATTTGAACACAAATAAAACAAATAAAAACAATTCACAAGAAAGGAGAGGGAGGTTTTTGGCATGCAGGAATATAGGCCTTTTAGGCCGTTTGGCCGGGGGTTGGAGGGAACCTGACCGGGTCCGGGAAGTCCTTCGGCTGGGCTGGCCAGAGGCAGATGTTGTGGCCTCTGGACTAGGCATAGGGCTAGGCACATTTGGAGGGATGGCTGTTGTTGTGCCAGAGGTGGAGGGTCCTGATGTTCCGGCAGGAAGGGAGGCTGGCTCCAACATGTGCTGGCGAACGAGCTGCTCCAGGACATTTGCTATTCGCACGTTGGCCCCAGTATTTTCCGCCAGGGCCTTAGCAATGGTCACGTTGGCTGCAGCACTTTGCTCCAAGGCGTCCGCCACCCGTAGCAGATTGGCGTCCATCCTCAGCAGAATCTCGGTCTGCTGATCCGTTTTAACATTGAGATCAGTGAGGAGGGCCACTGCCTGCGAGGGGGAATGCCCTGGACTGTCTGCCACAGGGTCCCCAGCCGGATCTTCTGCTTCCTCCCCTGCAGAGCCAGAAGAAATTCTGCGGCCCAAGCTCACCTCTGGAGCATACTCATCTGCCTGTGTCTTTGTGAGAAAAAAGAGAAAAGAGTAAAATTATAATCTAGATATTGTCAAAAACACATTTCTGAGTTGTTAACATTACAACATTTACCTGGGGCAACATGAGGAGCCGCAAAGTCTGGCATGTCGGTATCCATGTTCGACACGCCAAACACCTCCTCATCCTGCACACACCCCTGGGCCAGCTCCTCCAAATCTGTGAGCTCAAGTGACACAGGGGTGGGATACCCACCTGTCCCCCCTGCATGCCTAGCCGTATCAGCCAGTTTTTGTTTAAGCCGATATTTGAAGTCGCTCCATCTGTTGGTTTAAAATTTTGCATTATTCCTGCAGTATTTTGACCTGTAAACACTTTTTACTAAAATGTAGTTTTTACGTACCGGCGTTTGACCTCCCGGGTTGAACGTACAAACTCACCCACACCATTGACAGCACTGGCTATGTCGTCCCACAGTTTCCATCTCTGGGTTGCACCCATATTCCTTGGTGCCTGTGCCAGGTTGTCATTGCACATTTGCACCAAAACCTCCATCTCCTTCCTTGTGAACTGTGGCTGCCTTTTTTTTTGGCCCTAGTTTGCCTACTAGGGCCAGCAGCCTCTTCCATGGCATCCTCCACACCTTTTTTTTTAAATGTTAAAAACATTTTTTAGTAAAATGTTTTAAAATGTAATGTTAAACATATGCATTTTCCCATCAAAAATAAAAACACTTACATGGTGCCTGTTGGTTAGTACTTTGCTGCTCTGTACTCATTGTTTTTTCTCAATGTAGCAGACCGATTTGGGCCTTCAGTGACGTTTTTAGACATGCGTCAGCATTATTCGGCCGCATCATTCCTTGTGCGCTCCTATCATCCGTCCTTAATTTGAGCGGGAAAATAAAGCCTATTTATGGCTTGGTGTGACTCAAGTCGAGGTGGCATTTTATGATTGTTGGAGGTTTTGCGGTGTAGTGGATTGTTGGTGATTTGTGGTTGTGTAGAAGGAGTAGTTGTTTTTTTTATATATTTTTGCTTTTTTTCTTACTTGTTTTTTTTCCGTTAGCATTTTTGTATATTTTTTGGCTTTTTTTATTTGAATTTTTGAGTAAGTATTTCAAAAATCCACCTAAAAAAATAATAGTAAATAGTTTCCAATTTGTTTAATAAGTCTTTTTTTTACAGTTATTATGGCAGTGACCCAGTGACATTTTATAACTTTGGGATATTTGTCTGTTTTTGGTAAGTGTTTTTGGTTTCATGAATTTACAAATTCGATGTGTTGGTCTTAGCATATGTTTCGCTAAGTAATGGTTTTTTTTTCTGTGAACAATCACGTCTTACGACTAAATGTAGCGTACTATTTAGCGAATTAATGTGTTTTTTTAACTGTAAAAGTAGCGTACTATTTAGCGAACTAATGTGTCCTTATTTAACTGTAAAAGTAGCGTACTATTTAGCGAATTAATGTGTTTTTTTAACTGTAAAAGTAGCGTACTATTTAGCGAACTAATGTGTCCTTATTTAACTGTAAAAGTAGCGTACTATTTAGTGAATTAATGTGTTTTTTTAACTGTAAAAGTAGCGTACTATTTAGCGAACTAATGTGTCCTTATTTAACTGTAAAAGTAGTGTACTATTTAGCGTACTGTTGTTTTAGTGGTTTTAACTGTAAAAGTAGCATACTATTTAGCGAACTAATGTTTTAGTGGTTTTAACTGTAAAAGTAGCGTACTATTTAGCGAAGTAATGTGTCCTTATTTAACTGTAAAAGTAGCGTACTAGTTAGCAAACTAATGTTTTAGTGGTTTTAACTGTAAAAGTAGCGTACTATTTAGCGAACTAATGTTTTTTTTGTTTTTAACTGTAAAATTAACGTACTATTTTGCGAACTAATGTTTTTTTAATTTTTCTGTGTAAAATCATGTCTTACCACTAAATGTAGTGTACTATTTTGAGAACTAATGTGTGCTCCCTTCTCTATTTTTTCGAAAACGATATTTGTTTTCAATCATAGTTTATTAAATTAATCTTAAAAATATTTTCTACTTTTGAAATGTAGGTTGGTTTGCACATGACACGTCCCAGGCCTGTAAGCATCTTTTGTTTGCTTGGAAAAGATAAGTATATTTTTCTTAACACATTTGTCTAAAACAATAACTACCTGGCTTAACATTTCAGGTTGATGTTGGTCGTATTATATTGGCCATGGTTCCAGAACCCGACCAACCTCAACTTCGTCCCAGGCGTAGGCCTTGTAGGCGTGCAAGGCCCCAGATATATAGAACACGTGTCACCCTTTTTGGAATGCCAGATGATGAGGTGTTAAGGCGATACCGATTTCTGCAACAACTCATCATAGACACTCTCTCATTAATAGAGAGTGATCTTGAACGGCAAATTGACAGTCCTACAGCAATACCACCACTTACGCAATTAATGTCGGTGTTACATTTTTGTGCCTCAGGATCCTTTCAAACCACTGTGGGAATAGTCGCTGGAATATCCCAATCCTCCTTTTCAAAGATCCTGAGGGCAGTGATGGAGGCACTTTTTAAACACCTCCATCATTTTATTAATATGCCATTGGATATGGGTTCCCTTAATGTGGCGAAGGCTAATTTTTACCAAATTGCTGGCTTCCCACACATCATAGGGGTTGTGGATGGCACTCACATACCACTTCAGCCTCCAGCAAGGCTGGAGGCTATATCTAGGAACCAAAAGCACTTTCACTCGATGAATGTAATGGTGGTATGTGATGCCTCCCTCCAGATCCTGTCCCTGAATGCCAAATTCCCCGGCAGTGCACATGATTCCTTCGTCATCCGGCAATCAGGGATTTGGCACAAATTAAATAACCTACAAGCTGGTGATGCGTGGCTTCTGGGTAAGTTGACACCTTCTGTTGAAACCAATGCAAAGCTTGTTACACAATGGTCCTGATGTTTTTTTATATATTTTCACAGGAGACAGTGGTTACCCTTGCACGCCCTGGCTGCTCACTCCTTATTTGGCTGCCACACCAGGGCCACAAAGTCAGTATAATTCCGCACTTACAGCCACCAGGCAGGTGGTGGAGCACTGTATCGGCCTTTTAAAAGGCCGATTCAGATGCCTCCACCGCTCTGGTGGCGACCTCATGTATTTGCCGGCTATGGTTTCGAAAATTGTGGTCCTGTGTGGGATATTTCACAACATTGCCATAAGGAGTGGTGTCCCAATGCAGCCAGAGGATGCCTTGCCTGAGGACGGCCCCCCCGAGGTTGGTCAGAGGTCAGTATCTGGGGGGCCATACGCGATGAAGTTGTGGCCAGATTTTTTAGGTAATTATTTCCACAAATTTTTTTTATTGCCACAATGTAGACATGTAATATTTTAAAGTACACTTTTAACTGTTTTTTTTTTGTTTTTGTTTTTAATCCCTCAAATGACCCTAAAAATCCATGCCTATTACCTGATCAACACAAATGACTTTATGTGGACACATTGGATATAACTTCGGGAACAATGATTTCTTCTCCTCATTTGTGGATTCATGTTGGCATGCTACTTCTTCAAACAGTTCCTGATTCTTGATTTAATTTTGGGGTTTTTGGGGTTGTTTGGACTTGTGTGGACTTGTGTGTGTGTTTTCAATGTTTGATTTTATTGTGTCAATTCACTTGGTGTTTATTATTTGTGTGCATTAAAACATTTGTTTACATTAAACAAACATTTCCTTGGTAAATTACAAGCAAGTGTAACCTGGTCCAAAAAATGCAAACTTGCTTAATGGCTAATCCTGTAATTTCTTAAATTGTAAATGTTTTTACCCTGCTTTGTGGCTAAAAACAAACTCCAAAGGTATTATGGTGAATCAGTATGTTTTCTAATCTAGGCCTGAGCAGGTTTGTTTTAATTTTTACATTACCCCCAAAAAAGAAAAAACTATTTTTGCCATTAATTCTACAAACCTATTGGTATTGTTAGGTGTTTAATGTGCCAGCTTACATACTTACTTGAGCTTTCTACAATGAAATTTACATTTCTTAAAAACTCAGGGTAAAAGAGTAGACTTATGTAAGGTTCAACAATCTAAGATTTATAGACAAGGAATGAGACTTAAATTGATCAAAATACATTTTATTTTTGTAATAATTTTTTGGCCTAAATAAAAGAAATTAGTGGCGCAGGAGCGCCAAAATATGGTCCAATGCCACAAGCATGGCAACGACATGGCCCCTCAGAATCACCAACCAGCAGAAATTTCAGCGTTACGCCTCTGGTCCTCTGTGGGTTTAAAAAATGTGCGGATTACTAAAATGACACCTTAACTTAGATGTTAAAAAACCACTTAAAAATCAGACTTTACAAAAAAACAAAAAAAACATGACCAAAACAAAAGGAAGGCAAATCGAAAAGATTCTAAAAAAAAAATGGACAAAAAATAAGAAACAAAATAAAGAAAACTAGATTTCCAACTACGCAAAAATACATCATTTGTTGGTACCGTAAACAAGAAAGACACAAGTATGAGTGTTTGGACATGTGTCATATGTGTAAGGGGAAAACATCCTGGACATTGTTTCACAAAGATATATATAAAAATCATTAGAAATACTTTACAATTTTGAACTGCACAGGCAAAAGGACAACATCAACCAAAATTAAAATAATGAAAAACAACCATAGTTTAAAAGGGAAACATACCGGTCAAAATGCTGACTGGGCCTGTAGCCCCGAAATCCTCCTCATCAGAGGTGGGCCAGTGGATCACAGATAGAGGAGGGGTAATTTGGGTGGAAGTTGAGGGTGAGGAAAAGAGAGGGGGGGTGGAGGGGAGGGTGAAGTTGGAAGGATGTGAATGTGAGTAGAGGGAGGGGACTCACGGTTGGCCAGGTCTGGGGTGGAGGGGGAATTTGGGGAAGAGTGGGCAGAGGATGTTTGGGTGGGAGTGGGGGATAGGGGACGAGCCCGACATCTGCGCCGTCGTAGTCTGCGCTCAGCCCCTAAATAATGTTGAAAAAATATTTTTTATTAAAATTTTCAATTTTAGTGCAAAAATTTTAGACACAAAAAAAAGGGCTATACTGTAAACATGCACACACAGGTAGGTCCAATATAAAGAAACAGGGCTATACTGTAAACATGCACACGCAGGTAGGTCCAAAATAAAGAAACAGGGCTATACGGTAAACATGCACACGCAGGTATGCTTAAATTTTAAAATTACAAAAAAAACACTTACTTTGATGTATCTGCAGACGCAAATTGGCCAACAGGCGTGGGGATTTGTGCCTCAGATCCGACCACCTGCGTTCCAGTTGGCCGATATTTCGGCGATAGCCGATGGAACGCAGGCGGCGGCGCACCTCCGTGTAGGCCATACGCTTGCGGAGGTTGGTGATGGGGGGCGGATGGTCGGTGATTCTCTGGTCCATCACCTCAGTGAGGACCAGGAGCTCACGCCTACAAAACGCGGAGGCTCTCATGATGGCAATGATTTTTTTTACACAAAACAGTTTTAATAAAGATCCTAGGAAAATTTTGATTGGCTAATGTACTTTGTAAATTAACAGGAACCATTCTATTGGTTATTGTATGAGTCATGTGACCTACACCCTCACAAATATAATGTGAGTTATGATAGGCTTGATGCAGTGACATGCGTAAGCTAATTTAAATATAAAAAATAACGTTGTAAAATCGGCCTAAAAAAAAAACCGCTAAACAATAGTAAACTAAACAACCATCCCCTTGGTCCAACCGTACGTATTCTGCGGAAGCAATGACACACACTAACAATAATAAAGTTTATTGACATTGAAAAAAAAAAACGGATTGCAAACATGTGAATAACAATTAAGCTAATTAATATAGTGATTGCCATTAATCGATTCAAGTATGTTTGCTGAATGAAATAGCAGGCAATCGAAAACTGACAGGGCCACTTCCGGAAGTGACTTGTGCGAGCGTTCCCTGCAAGCAAAGACGAGACGGACGGTTGCTATTTTGAACGTTCGCTAGCTAGAGGAGGGGTTGGGAGACTATGGGGCGGAAAATTAGCAACGAGCGAACATACGACCGAACGCTTGAATTTAAATATTTCCGCTCGTATGGCGGACGAGCGAACGGCCACTTGCGTCCAGGTCTGAATCAGGCCCCGTGTCCAATTATCCAGCCATGTGACTGGCCAGGCTGGACCGGTATCAACATTTGAGGCCTGATTCTGAGGCACACACAAGGCCACATTTCACATGGTTTAGCAGACTGCGCATGCGCCACACCCGAGATAGGTCAACTACGAACGATTCTGTGTCGCTTTTCATGTTGGCTGAATGGGTGTTACTGTGGGGCAATGATAGAGCTGTGCACATAAGAGAAGCCTCCCGTGGACGTGTAGCAAGTGTTACAACCAGGGGCGTCTTTAGAGAGTAGGGGGCCCATGTGCCTTCCCTGTCCGGGGCCCCCTCCTCTCGTCCCAGCGGCCGGCAGCCGACTGATGCGTCTGGCCAGCCACCGGAGCATTAGTAGACTCTGGGCACTAGAGTGTGCCCAGAGTCTACTGCGCTTGCGCAAAATGGGCGCGGTGGCTATTTTTCCGGCTTATTGTACAGCTCTGACACCTGGTGCGGGACCTCAGAGAGGTAAGTTTTAAATATTATGGGTGCAGGGTGTGCGATTTGGGCCCCCCTGGACCCGGTGCTCGTATGCACCGCACACCCTGCACCCATTATAGATACGCCCCTGGTTACAAGCTATTCTGAGTTGAGTGTATGCACAGTGCACACCATTTTCAGTCCCAGCTTCTGCACCAAGCATGGGGTAAGAGTAGGTGCCATTCCTAGCAATGACAGCTGCCCTCGCATCCGGGGGTGTGATTGCATAGGTGACTACGTCTTAGAATACAGGCGATTAGCCGCATAGGACTTACAATCTCTGTAGGTGTCCAGAATTGTGACCGCAGTACGTGCGCCTCAGGGAGTTGCCATGGAGCCCCATAAGTGAGGGCTGCTCTATACCTAGACCTGAGCTTACTGCATTTGTACCCGGAATCAATAAAAATCAGGATGGTTTTCAATAATTCAACATTACGTGTAATGGTTGGTGGAGCCCTATATACATCACTGCCTTGGCACAAGTTGTTCTAAATCTGACAAAATGGCACATGTGGCCAGCTGTTCGCCTCATATATACTGTACCAGCAGCTATAATACAGACAGGTCTCACATTTTTTCCAACATCCACATAACCGCTTGTATTATTAGTTGTGTCCCATGGTATTCTTTTGAACACTTAATAAAAAAATATGAAATTAATTGAGGTCAAGGGGGTTTCCCAGTTCACTTTGAGCTTGTATTGCAGGGGAGTTCAACATGCTGCCATGCAGCTGTTGTGGAACTATACATCCCAGCATGCCCTGCCACAGTTTTAGCATGTCCACAGCAGCTGGAGGGCCACACGATTAACACCCCTGTTGTGCTGTGTACTTGTATTATGTAATCACAGAGGAAATGGTTGTATTTTAGCTGTAATGAAATAGCCTTCGCTGCCACCTTGTGGTCAAACTGGTTAGAAAATGATTACAGTACACTGTATTTTCCAGGTAATAGCTTTAGAACAAAGGCCCTGATTCAGAGCCGGACGCTCTGACCAGAGCGCTCGCTCTGAATCAGGGCCCACCTCCATAACTATGGAGCGTCCTCCTGGACGCTCGTATAGCTGTGGGTCACCACCCACAGCCTATACGAGCGTGCAGGATGATGGTTGCGATGGTCTTGACCATCGCGACCATCGCCAGTGCGAACAGAAGCCTGCGGTTGAGTTTTTCAACCGCAAGGCCAGGAGTGATTTTGGCTCTATCAGAGCCAAAATCACTCCCACTGACATCACTAGTGATGTCAGTGGGGCCGGCTTCTGACGGTAGGCGTTCCCTTGGGAACGCCTCCGTCTGGCAGGCACGCCCCCGGCACGCCCACCAACGGGGGCGTGCTGTCAATCAACATCGACAGCACGCCCCCTTTGATCAGACACAACGAGCGAAGGAAAGTCCTTCGCTCGTCGCGTCTCGCGCATGCGCACGACGGAGCTCCCTCCATCGTGCGCATGCGCAGTGCACACCATCGACCCACTTGCGAGCGGACATCCGCTCGCGAGTGGGTCTGAATCAGCCCAAAGGCCCTGATTCAGAGCCGGACGCTCTGACAGAGCGCTTGCTCTGAACCAGGGCCGTCCTTATCTTTTTTAAGAGTGGCCTCCTGGCCGCTCGCATAGCTGTGGGTGACTACCCACAGCTATAGCGAGCGGCCAAAAAGATGGTTGCGATGGTCAAGACCATCGCGACCATCAGGGTGCGACGAGACCCTTGTGGTAAGGTCTCGTTGCCGCAAGCCCTGAAGTGCTTTCGGCTCTATCAGAGCCGAGAGCACTCCCACTGACAAACATCACTTGTTATGTCAGTGGGGCCGGCTCCAGACGGTAGGCGTTCCCATGGGAACCCCTCTGTCTGGGCAGCCACGCCCCCGGCACGCCCACCAAGGGGGCCTGCTGTCACTCACCATCGACAGCATGCCCCCTTTGTAGCGAGCCCCGGACCGACGGCTTGGCCGTTGCTATCCGGATCTCGCGCATGCGCACGACGGAGCCGGCTCCCTCGTGCGCATGCGCACTGGGCTAACATCGACCCGCTTGCGAGCGCTCAGCGCTCACGAGTAGGTCTGAATCAGCCCAAAATGAGAATCAGAAATGATATTATCCATGTTTTGTTAGCCATGTAGTTTATTTATTACACACCGCAGTGTGTAGATAGTTTTAATGATGCATGAAGGACACAGCTTTAAACTCCTTATAATCCTTATGTTGCCACATCACTTATACAGGGGTATGGAGCGAAAAGTCATTTTTTGCGATAATTTCGCACCGATGACGTCATTTTCCCTGGTTTTGGTTTTACACCGTATTCAATTTCAAAGACTTTTCGCAGGTTCGAAAAGTCTTTGAAAAAAAAGGGGGATAACTTTTCACCACTGAATAGGTGGCGAAAAAAGGTGCAGAATTGGGGTTTAGGGGTGCAGGCTTAAAAAAATAGCCTGCACCCCTGGGAATGTCATTTTAAAACAAACTGTGTCAAAAAAAGTTTTTATTAGCGGCAGGTGCATATTTGCAGAATTTTTAAATAAAGACTTTAGGGACTTAAAAATATGCTAGTACCCATTTTTATGTACCCCAAATTTGATGGGGCCTCTAAAAAAAAATAAAAAAAATAACCTAAGTGCTCTTCTGCAACACTTCTTCAATGTCGGGAAAAAAAAACACCTGCAGCCGTTATTTAAATCCCCGACTTTCATTTGCAGGCTAAAACGGGGGTACCCATAGTGATCCTCCATGTTTTTACATTTTTAGGGGGGTCCTACAATTTATTCCAGGTAAATTTATTATTTTTTCGCAGATCCCACTTCGCAGGTTCCCGTTTTCGTAGCTTTTTTATTGAATACGGGGATAAAGCGGGCGCGCGCCCGATACTTTATCCCTGGAAAATCTCTGATGTGGAGCGAAAAGTCCAGCATGGACTTTTCGCTCCCATATTGAATACCCCTGATAGTCGTTTATTCTTTTATTTATTTATTTATTTATTTATTTATGTAAACATAGTGTGTGTGTATAGAAAACAAGGGAATACTTTTTATTGTAATACAGAAAAAAAAAACCATTGTATCATAATATAAATGCATTGACATTCATATCTGTATACATGGTTAAGTATTCTTTGTCTGTTATAAAGTAAGTAAGATGGGGTGATCTGTGGCAGGAGTCCTGGGCACAGTGCTGCAGTGGAGAGGGGATAAACATTCTGTATACATATTTGCAGTGCTCTTCTTTTGATGCTAATTACCGGCACTTTTTTCTTCTGGTAACAGGAAGTTCTGCCATCATCGCTGGTATATTTTAACATTCCTTCCTGGAACTTGTAGCCACAGACTCCTCCATTCCAGATACTTACTGCATTACACCAGGGACACATTTACCTGGACACATGAGCCAGAGGCGTCATTGGGCCCCAGGGCCAGATTATAGGCAGGGCAACAGGGGAGCTCATCCCGGGGCCCCCATATATCTGCAGGACTCGGGAGTCCTGACGGCGTGGAGCGTACACAGGTACAGTACGTTTTTCACAGGGGTGTGAGCGGGGCTCAACTACAGAGAGCATTGGAAAAGAGGCACAACTACTGTGGGCATTGCAGGGGGCACAACTACTGGGGGCATCGGAGAAGGGACACAACTACAGGGGCAGAGGGCATTGAAGAAGGGGCACAACTACAGGGGGCAATGGAGAAGGGGCACAACAACTGGGGCATTGGAGAAGGAGCATAACTACTGGGTGTCACGGCCAGGGTATTTCAGCATGGCGCTAGGCGAGTGTTACCTGTGAGGTCATTGTGGCGCGGGCTGTCTGGTGGCGGAGCTGGTGTCTGGCGGGGGGCTTTGGCTGCGCGCGTTGTTGTGCGGGCCTGTTGTCACTCTGCGCTGGTAAGGCCTGGCGGCGTCTCCATTCCGTTTGGCATGGGCGCCGCCATCTTGCCTTCTGGCCATGTGATGCGGCTGGCCAATCCTGGTGAGTCACATGTTCCCTCCGGCCAGTAACAGCACGGCATGGGGTATTTAGGAAGGGTTAGTGCCTTCCTTCTTTGCCAGTGCAACGTGTATCTCAGCCTAGCTGAGAGGGAGTTCTCTGTGCTTATCCTGTTCCTGTGAATTCGCTGTCTGCCAGTCTGCCTGTCAGCTCCTAGCTCCCACTGGACTACCCCGCTTCCTCCATCACCCTTGCCCATACCTGAGTGGCTGAGCCTGCTGACATCCTGCGCTTCAGTTCACTACCTGCATACCTGGCTTGATTATTTTCAGTTCACTACCTGCATACCTGGCTTGATTATTTTCAGTTTCACTACCTGCACACCTGGACAGCTCTAATTGTTTCTACTTGGACATTAACCCTTTTACTCCCACCACAGAACTCTTGTGCACATTTATATATTCCTGGACTTTTATTTACTGCCATATTATACGTCTACTCAAGCACTTATTAAAAATCCTAGTTTTATTTTCAAATCTGCTTCTGTGATCGCTCCTGCTACCACCCCGGGTCCATAAACAACCCAGAACATAACAGTTTGCACTGGCTTCATGGAGCCAGCCACGGATCAGGAGTCAGGAGTGGATTTGTTCCGGTGCATTTCTGGTCGTTTAGAAAATCTGGAAAACATCAGATGGCTCAATTTCTGCAAGAGATGTCCAAGCGACAGGATAGTTTGCAAACTTCCTTTTCTACCCCTGAAGTACCAGCATCTACATCCGCATCAGCGTCTGGGAATACAGGAGGCAGATCATCTCCCCGCTTACATCTTCCTTTACCAAATAAATTTGACGGCAATCCTAAACTCTGCCGAGGATTTCTAAATCAGTGTGACATACATTTTACCCTGCAGCCTGACAACTTTGTAACTGCAAGAACTAAAGTGGCTTATATAGTCTTTCTGTTATCCGGCCAGGCCTTGGAATGGGCTTCCCCACTCAGATCCGCTGCTGGATAATTACGCAGGCTTTGTGTCATCCTTCAGGAGGATTTTCGATGAACCTGGGTGTACTGTATCAGCATCATCAAACATCATGACACTGAGACAAGGGGTCCGTCCTGTCAGTCAATATGACGTGCAATTTCAAATTTTTGCATCAGAGCTCAAATGGAATGAGGAAGCCCTCACCCTGACCTTCTGGCATGGGTTGTCAGACCGACTAAAGGATGATCTAGTCACTCGAGAGCTTCCTACTAATCTGAACGACATGATTTTGTTGTGTATCAAAGTTGACCTACGCTTCAGGGAACGTCAGGCTGAAAAAAACAGAACTGACTGGCAAAGGTCATTTACCCCCTCCATTTCTACCTGTCCCATTCCTTCTCCTACTGAAGAGGAGCCTATGCAGGTGAATCATACACACCTCTCCAAAGAAGAACGTCAGAGAAGAATGCAAAAGAACCTCTGTCTGTACTGCGGAGAGTCCGGTCACCTGCTGATCTCCTGCCCCCGTAAACCGGGAAATGCCAAATCCTAACTGACCCTGGAGACATCAAGTTAGGGGTTATGAACCCGTCTCCAAAAATTAAAGATTTCACGATTAACCTAGCCTTGGATCTTAAACCCAAACCTGTCTTTGCTACTGCTCTACTCGACTCGGGAGCAGCCGGAAATTTCATAACGTCTAGTTTCATAGATAAATTTCAGATTCCTTGTTTGTCTCTCAACCATGCCATCTCTCTGACCTCTATAGATGGACGCCCTCTAACTAACGGGATAGTCACCAAAGAGACTCAACCAGTATTGGTCCGAATTGGGGCACTTCATTCTGAGTCCTTAAAATTCCTGGTGATATCAGAGGCCTCTCAAGAAATTGTTCTTGGTCTACCCTGGTTATGTCAACATAATCCCAGGATTGATTGGAGTTCTATGCAGATTTTGTCATGGGGTATGGACTGTCAGAAATCCTGTCTTCCAAAAATTCGACCTGTGAGAAAGACAGTTCCATTAGTTTCTTCTGCCATTCCCAAGGAATATCAGATGTTCGCCGACGTTTTCTCTGAACAACAAGCAAATATCTTACCCCCTCATAGGGAATGGGACTGTCCAATTGAATTGATACCTGATAAGATACCACCTCGTGGTCGTACCTATCCGCTGTCCTTGCCTGAGACTCAAACCATGACCGAGTACATCCGGGACAACCTGGCAAAGGGGTTCATTCGCCCCTCTACTTTACCTGCCGGAGCTGGGGTTTTCTTCGTTGGCAAGAAGGACGGTGGTCTAAGACCATGTATCGATTATCGAGGCCTTAATGACATTACTGTAAAGAATCCCTCTTCCCCTGATTACTGAGTTGTTTGATAGGGTCAAGGGCTCTGTCATTTTTTCTAAATTAGATCTGAGAGGGGCTTACAACCTCATTCGTATCCGAGCTGGCGATGAATGGAAGACCGCTTTTAGTACCAGAGATGGACATTTTGAGTATTTAGTAATGCCTTTTGGATTGTGTAACGCCCCTGCTGTCTTTCAAAGTTTCGTTGATGAGATTTTCCGGGATCTGTTATATGTTTCGGTTGTTGTCTATCTGGATGACATACTGATTTTTTCACCCTCTGTGGCTAAACATCAAGAACATGTTAAAGAAGTTCTGACCCGTTTGAGAGAAAACCACCTTTACTGCAAACTGGAGAAGTGCGTCTTTGGAGTGCCCAGTGTACCTTTTCTCGGCTATGTAATATCTGGCTCCAGTTTAGAAATGGACCCCAAGAAGGTACAAGCAATTCTGGATTGGACCCGACTTCAGACACTGAAGGCCATCCAGAGATTGTTGGGCTTCGCCAATTATTATAGACGCTTCATTAAGGGATTTTCTACACTGCTGGCTCCCATTACAGCCTTGACCTGCAAAGGTGCTAATCCTGCCCAATGGTCACCTGAGGCAGAGTCTGCCTTTCATCTTCTAAAACAGGCCTTTATCTCAGCACCAGTTCTTCGACAACCAGAACTGGACAGGCCTTTTTTGTTGGAAGTAGACGCATTATCTGAAGCTGGGGGAGCAGTCTTGTCTCAACTTTATGAGGACAACCGAGTCCATCCGTGTGGGATCTTTTCTAAAAAATTCTCACCTGCCGAAAGGAACTACGCCATAGGTGAGCAAGAACTACTAGCTGTAAAGTTGGCATTGAAGGAATGGAGATATTTGCTAGAAGGTGCCAAGTTTCCATTTACTGTATTTACGGACCATAGAAATCTCCTATTTCTCAAAAACCTCCAATGTGTGAGTCCTCGTTTGGCCCGCTGGGCAATATTCTTTGCCAGCTTTCAGTTCACCCTGACCTTCCAGTCTGGAGCACTTAATCAGAAGGCTGATGCCCTATCGAGATCTCTCCTCTGTGATGATCAATCTGAAAATCAAAGCAATACCCCTGTCTTGGAATCAAGAGTTTTCGCCGCATTACAACTTCAGCCTCCTACAGGAAAATCATTTGTGGCTGCGGAATTAAGGAAGCAGCTTCTCACTTGGGCTTCGCAGGGCACTCAGGCACTCAGAAGACCTTGGAGTTCCTGAAAAGACACTATTGGTGGCCATCTATGAAGGCAGATATAATGGAGTTCATCTCTTCCTGCTCCTCCTGTGCCCAGCATAAACCATCACGACAAGCTCCAGCTGGGGAATTGCTTCCATTACCTACTCCATCACGTCCATGGACGCAAGTCTCCATGGATTTCGTCACAGACCTGCCAGTCTCTCAAGGTTTCAACACTATCTGGGTTGTAATAGACCGATTTTCTAAGATGGTCCACTATATACCGTTGAAGAAGTTACCTTCTGCCCCTGACCTGGCACAGTTGTTTCTCCAACACATATTTCGTCTACATGGCCTTCCTGCTGAAATTGTCTCTGACCGTGGTGTGCAGTTTACTGCAAAATTCTGGAGGGCTTTGTGTTCTGTTCTTCAAGTGAAGTTAAACTTTTCCACGGCCTACCATCCGCAAAGCAACGACTCCGAGAGAGTTAATCAAGATCTAGAGACTTTCTTAAGAATTTTTATGTCATCTTCCCAGGACAATTGGGCTGCCTTGCTGCCGTGGGCTGAGTTTGCACATAATGCTTCCTACCACCCGTCAACTAACCAAACGCCATTTCAGGTTGTATATGGCCTTCATCCTCGTGTTCCTGAATTCCGAAGCCTGCCTGTTTTCGATGTTCCAGCCGTGGAGGACACGGTGCAGAATTTTGCTGCCATCTGGACTCAAGTACGGTCTGATTTGTTGAAGGCATCCTCTCGCTATAAGACCCAGGCCGATAGAAAGCGTAGAATAGTTCCACGCATGCAAGTTGGAAGCCAGGTCTGGTTATCCACCCGGAATCTTCGTCTGAGGGTTCCTTCTATGAAATTTGCACCACGCTTCATTGGTCCCTTCTCCATAACAGAAGTCATTAATCCAGTGGCCTATCGTCTACAGTTACCCCCATACCTAAAAATCCCTAATTCCTTCCATATTTCCTTATTGAAGCCCCTGGTCCTGAATAAATTCCATAGTGCTCTACCTGCTTCTCCTCGAGTCCAGACGGAGAGAGGAGTTGAGTTTGAGGTCGCCCAGATCTTGGACTCTCATCTACGGAGAGGTCATCTACAGTATTTGCTGGACTGGAAAGGTTACGGTCCAGAGGAACGTTGCTGGACCGATGCTCGTGATGTCCACGCTCCCACGCTCATCAGGAGATTCCATTCTGCCCATCCGGAGAAGCCTGGTGAGTGTCCTGAGGCCACCCCAAAAGGGGGGGCACTGTCACGGCCAGGGTATTTCAGCATGGCGCTAGGCGAGTGTTACCTGTGAAGTTATTATGGCGCGGGCTGTCTGGTGGCGGAGCTGGTGTCTGGCTTTGGCTGCGCGCGTTGTTGTGCGGGCCTGTTGTCACTCTGCGCTGGTAAGGCCTGGCGGCGTCTCCATTCCGTTTGGCATGGGCGCCGCCATCTTGCCTTCTGGCCATGTGATGCGGCTGGCCAATCCTGGTGAGTCACATGTTCCCTCCGGCCAGTAACAGCATGGCATGGGGTATTTAGGAAGGGTCAGTGCCTTCCTTCTTTGCCAGTGCAATGTGTATCTCAGCCTAGCTGAGAGGGAGTTCTCTGTGCTTATCCTGTTCCTGTGAATTCGCTGTCTGCCAGTCTGCCTGTCAGCTCCTAGCTCCCACTGGACTACCCCGCTTCCTCCATCACCCTTGCCCATACCTGAGTGCCTGAGCCTGCTGACATCCTGCGCTTCAGTTCACTACCTGCATACCTGGCTTGATTATTTTCAGTTCACTACCTGCATACCTGGCTTGATTATTTTCAGTTTCACTACCTGCACACCTGGACAGCTCTAATTGTTTCTACTTGGACATTAACCCTTTTACTCCCACCACAGAACTCTTGTGCACATTTATATATTCCTGGACTTTTATTTACTGCCACATTATATGTCTACTCAAGCACTTATTAAAAACCCTAGTTTTATTTTCAAATCTGCTTCTGTGATCGCTTCTGCTACCACCCCGGGTCCACAAACAACCCAGAACATAACACTGGGGCATTGGAGAAGGGCACAACTTCTGGGGGCATTGGAGAAGGGGCACAACTACTGGGGGCATTTCAGAAGGGGCACAACTACAGGGGGCATTGGACACCAGGCAGGTAGCCCGATGTGTGTGTGTGTGTGTGTGTGTGTGTCTATATATACAGTCAGGTCCATAAATATTGGGACATTGACAGAATTTTCAGATTTTGGCCTCTATTCACCACCACAATGGTTTTGAAATGAAACAAACAAGATGTGCTTTAACTGCAGACTTTCAGATTTAATTTGAGGGTAATTACATCCAAATCGGGTGAACAGTGTAGGAATTACAACGGTTTCTATATGTACATCCCACTTTTTAAGGGGCCAAAAGTAATGGGACTATCAACTCAAAAGCTATTTCATGGACAGGTGTGGGCTATTCCCTCGTTATTTCATTATCAATTAAGCAGGTAAATGGTCTGGAGTTGATTCTAGGTGTGACATTTGCATTTGGAATCAATTGCTGTCAACTCTCACTATGAGATCCAAAGAGCTGTCACTATCAGTGAAGCAAGCCATCATTAGGCTGAAAAATCAAAACAAACCCATCAGAGAGATTGCAAAAACATTAGGTGTGACCAAATCAACTGTTTGGAACATTCTTAAAAAGAAAGAACGCACCGGAGAGCTCAGCAACACCAAAAGACCCGGAAGACCACGGAAAACAACTGTGGTGGATGACAAAATAATTATTTCCCTGGTGAAGAAAAACCCCTTCACAACAGTTGGCCAAATCAAGAACACTCTCCAGGAGGTAGATGTATATGTGTCAAAGTCAACAATAAAGAGAAGACTTCACAAGAGTGAATATAGATTGTTCACCACAAAATGCAAACCATTGGTGAGCCACAAAAACAGGAAGACCAGATTAGAGTTTGCCAAACAACATCTAAAAAAGCCATTACAGTTCTGGAACAAAATCCTATTGACAGATGAGACAAAGATCAACTTGTAGCAGAGTGATACGAAGAGAAGAGAAGGAAAGTAACTGCTCATGATCCAAAACATACCACCTCATCAGTGAAGTATGGTGGTGGTAGTGTCATGGCGTGGGCATGTATGGCTGCCTATGGAACTGGTTCCCTTGTATTTATTGATGATGTGACTGCTGACAAAAGCAGCAGAATGAATTCTGAAGTGTTTCGGGCAATATTATATGCTCATATTCAGTCAAATGCTTCAGAACTCATAGGACAGCGCTTCACAGTGCAGATGGACAATGACCCGAAGCATACTGCAAAAGCAACCAAAGAGTTTTTTTAAGGCTAAAAAGTGGAATGTTATGCAATGGCCAAGTCAATCCCCTGACCTGAATCCGATTGAGCATGCATTTCACTTGATGAAGACAAAACTGAAGGGAAAATGCCCCAAGAACAAGCAGGAACTGAAGACATTTGCAGTAGAGGCCTGGCAGAGCATCACCAGGGATGAAACCCAGCGTCTGGTGATGTCTATGCGTTCCAGACTTCAGGCTGTAATTGCCTGCAAAGGATTTGCAACAAAGTATTAAAAAGTGAAAGTTAGATTTAGGATTGTTTAGTTTGTCCCATTACTTTTGGCCCCTTAAAAAGTGGGATGTACATATAGAAACCGTTGTAATTCCTACACTGTTCACCTGATTTGGATGTAATTACCCTCAAATGAAATCTGCAAGTCTGCAGTTAAATCACATCTTGTTTGTTTCATTTCAAAGCCATTGTGGTGGTGAATAGAGGACAAAATATGAAAATTCTGTCAATGTCCCAATATTTATGGACCTGACTATATATATATATATATATATATATATATATATATATATATATATATATTCAATTCCAATGAACCGCACACATAACATCCATTGAATATTGTGCGGGTGCCAGGCAAAAAAAGTTCAAATGCAGCATCCACTACCTGCATTCACAGGATGTGGAATTCAGCCAGCACACCATTCAAGATATAAAACACTTTTTAATGTCCCATTTCAGGGTGAAAAGCCATCAAAAGACACTGATAAGATAAAAAGTAATTAGCGTCGGATTTCCATGCACACATAGGGGGGCCAAGCTCTAAACCCCATCAGGTAGAAGGGCTTCTACCTGATGGGGTTTAGAGCTTGGCCCCCCTATGTGTGCATGGAAATCCGACGCTAATTACTTTTTATCTTATCAGTGTCTTTTGATGGCTTTTCACCCTGAAATGGGACATTAAAAAGTGTTTTATATCTTGAATGGTGTGCTGGCTGAATTCCGCATCCTTTGAATGAGGTAGTGGATGTTACACACATATATATACACAAACAAATAGTGGTGACCGGCGCTATAACTGTAGATAGAGACAGCTAAATTGTCCTTTCCTTAAAACCCAATAAGTCAGATGAGAAATAAGGTTACACTTCTCTTCTCTAAGAGTGGCTGCTAGAATGATCTCCGAGATAGGACCGTTGCTCAAGACTGTCCAATAAAACAGTGTTCAATAATAGTGAGACGTCATCGCCATCTAGTGTAAATTCTTCAAAAGGTGACTTTAAAATATGTCCAGTCAAAAACGAGCTCCTTCTGCAACTCTCAAATCAGGATAGCGTGATATTTGGACACAAAGAGACAAAAACAAATTAATGCTGTGATGTACACACATATATATAGTGTCTCCAAGCCAAAGTGCACGTGCCACTTGATGATCTATTGCACCCTATTTCAAACAGGTGCATATAAGCAAGCAGCATCCACAAAAGTGCAAAAATGCAAAAAAAAGTGCTCCACCACAAATAAAGTGCACAGTGTTCAATGCAATTCTTTGCAACAGGTACCAATCCAGCAATCAAAAAGAATAAAGTGCATATAGGCATACCAGAGGACTTTCACAATTTTGTCCTTATATTCGCCATGTCACTCAAATGGATTTGCAGGTAAGAATAGAAATAAGGTACCAATGAGTAGTAAGTTTAAAACCGCATTTAATAAAAAATAATAGTAACATACATCTAAGAACAGAATGATCAGCTTATCTGGTTAGGACCAACAGCAGGAGGATATGGACCACCAACACCAGAGATACCTCAACGCGTTTCGTCAAGATGCCAAAAGGCCAGACTTCTTCAGAAGAAGTGCAATAGATCATCACTTTGGCTTGGAGACACTATATATATATATATATATATATATATATATATATATATATATTAGGGATGTGCAGGCTCGGATAGGTTCGAGTTTGCACGTGGAGTTCGGATTTTTCCCTCCAAAAAAACGGAACTCAGAACGAGGCAAAACGTCATCTTACATGGACGAACATCATCATTCCTGGACAAAAGACCAGGAATGATGATGTTCGTCCATGTAAGATGACGTTTTGCCTCGTTGTGAGTTCCGTTTTTTTGGAGGGAAAAATCCGAACTCCACGTGCAAACTCGAACCTATCCGAGCCTGCACATCCCTAATATATATATATATATGTGAGTGTGTGTACATCACTGCATTACTTTTTTTTTTTTCTCTTTGTGTCAAAATATCACGCTATCCTGATTTGAGAGTTGCAGAAGGAGCTCGTATTTGACTGGACATATTTTAAAGTCACCTTTTGAAGAATTTACACTAAATGGCGCTGACGTCTCTCTATTATTGAACATATATATATATATATATAAACAAAGAAGTAATGCACACTCAAAAATAATATGAAAACTGGGTGCACAGACATATAGAATTGTATAATGGTAACCACGGATGGAAAGACCAGCACACCAGATAAAGTATCAAAAAAAAGTTTTATATATAGAATGCATGTAAAAGCGTGAACATTGGTGTCCAGAGATGAGTTTTCAGTCACATAAAGACGTGCATAACAAGATATACTTATCGGAATCTTGTGTGAACAAACACTGGCACCAAATATAATATGAGCCGCCTTAGTAGGTGGACAGCCTTGTTATGCACGTCTTTATGTGACTGAAAACTCATCTCTGGACACCAATGTTCACGCTTTTACATGCATTCTATATATAAAACGTTTTTTTTGATACTTTATCTGGTGTGCTGGTCTTCCCATCCGTGGTTACCATTATATATATATATATATATATACATACATACTGTACATACATATACATATAAGCGGCCCTCCAGTTGTTGAACTACAAATCCGCATGCTTGCAACAGTTTTAGCATGGCCTAATAGCAAAACTGTTGCAGGGCATGCTGGGACGTGTAGTTCTACAACAGCTGGGGGTCGCTTATTGCCCATCTCTAGTGTAGGTAGACACTCAACAATCGACAACAGATGGTAGACAGACAATAGGTCGACAGTGGTAATGGTCGACAAATACAAATGGTTGACAGGGTCAAATGATCAACATACATATGGTATGATCAACATACATATGGTCGACACTTTTTTTGTAATTTAAGTTTAATCTTCACCCTAACTATCCCCCTGGCGCCTAACCCAAACCCTCCCCAAAGTGCCGAAACCAAACCCTGCGCCTAGTGCCTAGCCTTAACTGTCCCCTTCTGCAGCCTAACCCTATCCCTCCGGCAATTGTCTATCCCTAACCTTAAAAATGTTGAAAAAATGTTGACCATTTTTATGTAGACCATTTGTCCCTGACGACCATTTGTAGCTGTCGACATTTTGTCTCTGACAACCTATTGCCTGTAGACCTTCTGGTGTCAACCCGTTGAGTGTCTATCTGTTGCTTTCAGCTCATTGCTGGTTACCCCCAAATCAGTGGGAAAATCAGCATGGGGTCCCCCTTATTTTGAAGGTAACCAGAACTGATCATTGCCAGCCTGGGCTGCAGGAACAATAGAGGGATGTCACTGCAGCATGGGAGTCCCCCAATATGGTTCCAAACAGCCACAGACCAGTTAGTAGCAGGGCTGGTTTCCTCAGTGGGGTCAGGCCCGCAAAAAAAAAAAAGAGCTGTCCCCTCCACTTGGGTTCAAACAACCCCAGGGTGATGGGTACAGGGGTAATAAAGACTTAAAAGTAGAAAAAAAAAACTTAATTGAACTACATATCCTAGCACAGCCTGGCTCCACAAAAATGACGGTCAGAGCCTACTGGCCCTCGTAGAACCACAAGTGCCACCCGTGGTTTGCCAAAGTAAAATGCAAATAAAAATACAGAGACCATTAAAAATGGAAAACAAAATAATAATTAAAAACACAGAGACATGTTTTGCATAAAATGAATTATAATTTATACTTACCATACATTATTCCAAAGCAATCCCTTTGCTGCAAATAGTCTCCTACTTTCCTATGTTTAACATAGACCTAGATCAGGGATAGGCAACCTGTGTTCAGATGCTGTGGAACTACACATTCCAGCATGCCCTGACAGAATTTTGCTTTTCGGGCATGCTAAAACTGTGGCATGGCATGCTGGGATGTGTAGTTCCACAGCAGCTTGTATGCCATGGGTTGCTTACCTCTTGTCTAGACAGAAAAAAATATGTGCCCCCCTAATTTTTAATCATTACTGGCGCTTTCATCCCAGTGCTGTTTACCCAAAACTCAGGGGAAAAACCAACATAGTGTTCCCCCTGCTTTTAGCAGGGCCGTAACTAGGGGGGGGCTGGAGATGTTACTACCAGCGGGTGCCCGGCTCCTTCTCTGCAACGCTGCGCTAGCCGGAGGCTGGAGTTCTCTCCTGAACTCCAGCTTCCGGCTCTCCCCACAGGCACTATGGGAGAGACGTCATGACGTCTCTCCCATAGTTCCGAGGAGCAGCCGGGCAGACCCGACGGCGGCGGTCACAGGAGCGGGGTTTAAGGTATTTTTTTTTGTGTGTGTATGTGGCACTTCGGGGGCATTAACAGGGGGCACTACAGGGGGACTACAGTGGCATTACCTACTGGGACATTACCAGGGGGCTCTACATGGGCATTACCAGGGGGCTCTACAGGGGCATCACCAGGGGGCTCTACAGGGGCATCACCAGGGGGCTCTACAGGTGGTATTACCAGGGGGCTCTACAGTGGCCTAAAGCGGCATTACCTTCAGGGGCATTACCAGGGGGCTATACATGGGCATTTGCAGGGGGCTCTACAGAGGCACTACCAGGGGGTACTACTGGTACATTACAAGGGGGCTCTACAGGTGGCATTACCAGGGGGCATTACTATTTGGGCACTAAAGGGGCACTAGCATATGGGCACTACAGGGGCATTACTATGGGGGAATTACCAGGGGGGGGCGGCAAATTTCTGTCTTGCCCCAGGTGACAAAAACCCTAGTTTCGGCCCTGCTTTTAGTATAAGCAGTACTGGGTATTACCAGCCTGGGCTAGTGGAACCATAGAGGGGGTACCCTCAGTGGTGGGGTCACTTAGCACAAGGGCTGGCTTTCCCATGGGATTCGGCCCTGCTCTCATTTCTATGGATTACTCTGACGTATCCTTCAGATCCCCCTCCCTGTGACTTATTGACGCATGCGCAGTGTACTCTCCAGGTCCAAACCTGGAAGTAAAGTGACAGCGGTCGCAGTCACTTTCTTTCCAACTCTTTGCCGGAACGTGCTCTTATCTTATCCGTGTCCCTGCAAGAGACTTTTGCTTACATCAAGTGAAATTATTAATTTTTGCTTTGCGAATTTAGTTGAATTTATCTAATCACAACCACATTAAAAATACAGGTTGCGATAGATCGGCCCCTAAACCTCCTCCTCCATGCCTCCAAAGATAAATGTGAGCGCCCCTATTGCAGTGGTTATTTGGAAAACAGAATCGGTGCTAGAAAAGGCAGAACATGACTGATTTGTTGCCAGTCTACCCTGTCCTCCTCAATGGCGAAGATCCACCTAAGTCCTGTCAGTAAGGAAATTAACTGGCTGCAGCTTGGAGAACTGGATAGAACACTGGATTAGAAAACCCCAACAGGATGTGGAGTCACCATCATAGTTTGTTGGGGTAGGAATCTGTGATTTAGAAACTCCCACTGTAGTAGGGATGGACATCGATGGTTGATGTTTGTCGACCATCAATGTTTTTCTTGTGATGTTAGTGTTGTTACCAGCATTTTGATGTTTGCCGCAATTGAATGATGCTGATTCGATGGTGTTGTGATGTTTACTTTTTTTTTTTAATGCTGAGAACTGATCTGTCCCTGCCTGCAGCTCTCAGCATCGGTTAGCACTGACAGAGACCAATAGGGGGATAAAACAGGAATACGGGAACTGGCAGACAGACATGGAGAAAAGACTGCTGGTTCACACAGGAATGGTAGCGATAGTAGGATGCTGGAGGCACGAGGTTGGAGGCATTAGGAGCGGGACTGAGCTGAAGCCAAGGATGCAGGTAATGGTATCTGCACAAGAAGATAATCCATGGGGTTTGAGAAAAGAGGCATCGGAGGCACTGAGTTAATCAATGGCAGAGATTACACAACCAAAGTGTGAAAACAGCAGGACTGGTCTGTAGCCACAGGAGAAAAATCACATACACCAAAAGCCAGGGGATAAGTTACTACTAAGACAAAGATCAAGTTCTGGCATTGAATACCAGTACCAGACGGATTTATATAGCCCATCCAAGATAAAGGCGCTCAGTCATTGGTTAAGCCCAGTCACGCGACTGGAGCTTACAAGAGGAAACCTCACCCAAGATGGCGGTCTACATACACCTAAAAAGTATAATTCCTGCTACACATCCTTAGGCCCTGATTCAGAAATGTACGCTAATGCAATCGCAACTGCATTCTCTCACGGATCGCAGTTGCTAAACTATGTTAATACCTTCCATAGCTTAGCCAAGCATAGGGACGTCTACTGCTGCCTTCTAATATCCATCTGATGATGCTCAACAGCGTAAACATTGGTACCATCGACGCACAGCAGGCAGTCACGCAGCATGTATGGCAGGTCTGACCAGTCGCAAACACTGCAGCTCTCCAGACACGCAGAGAGCTCTCATGCTGTGAAGGAGACCACAATAGCTAATTTATGCCTGGCAATGAAACAGCGTTTAAATGGCGTTTTTCGAAGCATCCCCCCATTGCCACCCCCAAACGCTGACTACCTGTCACTCATTTTGCGAGTGGTCCTTATGTACGAGAGTAATAGCAGTACGATTGCTGTGCGTGTGCAGAGCGGCTTTCACACATGCGTATTGGCAAACAATCGCTCCGTCTGTGAAAATATGTTCTCTGATTAAACCGCCGTGTCATAGGGCGGAGAAACGCGTCAGTGACTTGTTGTTTAAAAAAAAAGCCAAAACACATTTACAAATTTGCCATCACTCAGTATATATTTATGAATGTTGTCGAAACACTGTTGTTTTTTTCAAAATCCTGACTCAGGGTGGGCAGATTTATACATGTTTTTTAAAACATGATATCCAGATAGCCCTGGTTTAGCAGAGCAAAAGCATGAGCAAGATTGTTTTTTTAAAGCAAAAAAAGAATAAACCAGAGGATTACATACAGATACCTCTGTCACCCTTGTTACAATAATGCAGAGACACTGCGTAAACTGTAGCCTGACACTCAAATTGTCAGCCATCTTCTACATTTAAACAGATATGGCAGAAACCATGTTGATGTACAAATACACACAAACACCAACACACACACCAAATGACTACAACAACTGTGCTAATTTTTCAAATACAGCATTGAAATTAGGTCTTAAAACTTGTTTGCTGCCCTTTTAAAAAAAAAAAAAAAAAAAAATGGCTGCAGACCTTAATATGAACCAAACAAACAGGCCATTAAAATCAGGAAATTTTACATAAACACACACACACACACACACACACACACAGAAAGGCATACACAACACAAAGCATACACCACGCAATGCATATACAACGCATTACTTACTTTGGCAGTTAACTGCCCGCAATTGATCAAGGAGGGCCGGGGTCCGCCTCCGGAGATCTGACCACCTCCTCTCCAGTTGAACTACTGTTCGTCGGAAGCCCATGCGGTGGTGCGTCCTCCCCACCTCTGCGTATGCCCGCATTTTAATTCTATTTGGCACATGCGGGTCCACGGGCCCCAGGCGCCGGTCCATCACGTCTATGAGGATGCGCAGCTCCCGTCTGGTAAATCTATAGGATCTCATGAGGGCAATGACAAATATTACAGTGTGCAAACTTTATATCACCTAGGGTGCAGTCTGATTGGTTGGCCATTCAAATGGAGGAGAAACACAGGACATTTGTTGATTTAATACATCTATAACAACACAACACCTATCATACATCATGTGACTCACCTCATTCCACAGCTAGGATATACCTGTGTGGGCAATAGTACACTCCCAACATTCCGCAGCTCCTTGTGAAAGTGTTAGGAATTTTGAGGGGCGCTTTTAAAGGGTGTGTTGGTCGCTTGTGTATTGTGTAGTGCACTGTGTGGGAGTGGCGCACAGTAGCAGGCGCGTACGCATATTGCTATAAATAGCAACGCCAGGATTTTAAAAATTTGCAGTCATGGATTCTGAGGAGGCCAGTGTAGAGGACTGCATAATTGACAGACATGATTTCTGGATGAATTTGGTTTGGGAATAGAAATTGAAGTTGTGGACACACTTCCAGATGTGGCTGAGAAAAGTGTGCCTGATCCCACACCAGATGATCCTCCTCCAGCACCTACAAACACATCACTTCCAAATGTGGCTGGCCCATCAGATGGAACGATACAAGGTCAAGATAAACCTTGTCGGGTTACGGATACCCTCATACAGGTGGCACTAACCAGATTCACTTTTAGACGTAAGATTCCATTTTTTTTAAGGAAAAAAATCTGGGTGAAATTTGCCAAGATCATCAATTGGAAGCACTCTACTCATTTGGTGGCATCTTTTCTTCGTAAAAAGTCTTTTTATATAATTTTCTATATTTGAGAAACTGTCGACAAAATGTGTTTTTTTTTCTCTTGTTTACCAAACCAAAATGACAAAAACAAAAAAGTTGTTAGCCAAATGGTCAATATATCTTTTTCACTCATAACAAGATGTTTTGGTTAAGAATTAATTGAAGCTAAAATTATCAAAAGGTGGAGTGATCTTTGCAGTCGACTCAAGACAAAGCTGAATTTGTGGAGAAAATACTTTAATGGGCCAGGGGGTCCCCTCCCTGACAGCTTGGCTTTGACCCAAAGGTAACATCATCTTTTGGGGGCCTTAGATTGAAGATTAGTGTTGGAGGCCAAAATAGGCCATCAGGAGCCTCCACAAGATGACCCGCATGCTGAGTCTGGTAATTATTTGCATACACCTTTTATCTGTATCTGTCTATTTTTTTAATTCATTTTTAAAATTATTTTTTTTTCTACCATTTTTTAGGAACTGACATGGCTGAAAGCCTGCAGATGGATGGGGTGACTGCACAACCTCCATCAATTGTGCCTCCCCCATCCTCCACTGCTACCCTTACCCAAGTCCTAGATGGGCTTAGGGTGGCAGTGTTAAGGCAAACAGCAGCCATGGAGGCTGTCCAGGCCAGCATTTTGGAGCAAAACTCCTTTCTAAGGTCCATAAGCCAAGATGTCAGGTAGATCAAAGAACATCTGACTAGCCCAATAGAAGGTGAGGTGGACCAGTGCCCTGCTGTGGCTGGACCGAACTCCCAGCAGGGTCCACGACGATCCACCCGGATCAGTAAATTCAGCTTTCCAGAGTCGGCTGCAAAGAAGAAAAAATCTGACTGATGATCTTGGATTTAATTCACCCAGATGTTTCCAAATGTTTATGTCCAAAAATGTAATCTGGTTAGTGCCCTTGGAAGGCCCACAAGGAATATCTTGATATTGTATCATGCCATGTGATGGGCCTGCCACATTTTGAGGTGATGTGTTTGTAGGAGGTGGAGGAGGCACATATGGTGGCGGCACAGGCACACTTTCCTCACCCACATCTGTAAGTGTGTTCACAACTTCATTTTCTGATGGCAATCCTAAACCAAATTTGTGCAGAAAATCACATATGATATAAATTGTTTGTATTTTTATTTATTAAAATCTTATTTTCAATAATGCATTTTCTAAAAAATGGTAATGATAACATTTTGGATTTTTAAATTGAAAAAAATCCTCCCCCCCCCCCCCCAAAAAAAATAATACATTTCATTTTCAATGAAAGAATGTTTTCTGTACCTTCTTCCAAAAAAAAATAAACACTATATCTACTATGGTACAACAAATCCGGCCCTGGCCTGCCACAGTATTGCTAATAAAGCATGTATTTACTCTGGAATGGCATGCTGGGATGTGCAGTTCCACAACAAAAAACAAATTTCACTTTACAAACAACAAAACAAAATAAAATGTATTTGTGAACTTTAAAAATATAGGGACTATTGTTTGTGAAGTAAAAGTTTTTTGGGATTGATATCTTTCTTAATATCCAAATAACAAACAAAAAGAGTAAATAAAATAAAAAATTATGTTAATTTACGCATCCACTTTGCTATTATACAATGCAATGAGTAACTCTATTAATTGACTGCATACATCGGCAGAGGAAAAAACCATCGGCTGCACACGCAGTGCTTGTGGTAGACACTGCGAGTACTTCCATCGAAATAGATGCGAACTGACGTGTACAATGACGCGGCCTTTAAATTATGAACGCCCTTGAAACTCTGTTTTGACTGCCAGACACGCCTGCGTTCGCAGCATCACTCCCCCGTTCACAAGCACCTTCCCCTGTTACCACCCACAAACGGGACTATCTGTCACTCAAAGTAGCAGCAAGTCTGTGTACTACGAGCGCACGATTCCCCATCGCTGAAGCTGGCGCATGCACACTGCGAATTATACGCATGGGCACTGAGCAAAAATCACCCGTCAGCGAGCAATCGCGCCTTAGCGAGCAGGTCTGAATCAGGTCCTATGTGCCTTCTTGCTATGCCATTATCCCCCTGGCTGCTTCTGCCTGGTGGTGGATATTAGAAAATAGAGGGAACCCTATTGGGGGGGGGGGAGAACCCCACTAATTAAAAAAAAAAAAAAGTACACTTTTTACTTTTTTTTTAACACCTTATTTATTACAGCAAAGCATATTATTAAACAGTATACAAAATAGTCAAAAAAATAATAATAGTTAGTACAAATTGTGTCTTTTCAGGAATACATTAAATAATTCAAATATTGTATAACAAACACTGTTTCTGACATTGTACCTTTATAAAAAGGGAAACCTATTGAACAGACAATCCAAAAAAAAATTTCAGAAAAGAATATAACAAAAGATGTCTTTGTTTGTTCGCCTATCTCCGCCCCCACATTTCCTCCTCGAGCAGTACCCTTGAAATTTTGTCTATAAATTAATATCTATAATCCAGATTTACAAAACTATTGGAGGATCGTTATCCACTATACGATGCATGAACCATGTGGTGTTTGAAAACGAGTTACATATCTGTGTTTTAACAGCTGTAGAAAGGGTTGCAATGTAACTCTCCCATGCTGCAAAGAAATGTTCAACCTTTGTCTCCCTTTCCAAAGTAGTTCCCACCCACTTCATTCTAAAGAGATAGAAAAGTTTAGCTTTGAAAAGACTCATAGAAGGTGGTTCCAGTTTAATCCAGCTCTGCAGGATGGATTTCCTTGCCGCGGCACTCACTGCCAACAATAGTTTACGGCTTCCTCTCGTTTTACGCAAATCACTGGAAATAATCCCAAACTCTGGTTTTAGAGGTAAATAATTGATTAAATGTGCTACTGAATATGAACGAATATCAATCCAAAATTTACGTATTATGGGGCAATCCCAAAGGCAGTGTTTTAGGTCTGCTTGCCGATTTCCACATTTAAAACAATGATGCGAATCAGATAAACCAATCAAAAATCTCCTATGTGGGGAAAGATACGTTCTGTGTAATATGTTGAGGAACATTTCCGTATACATAACAGAAGGAAATGATCTACAGACTTTGTAATGTGCACCTAGCAATTCATCCACCTGCAGACTCGGAATTTGGGAGGTCCAAACCACAATAATTCTCTGAGATTTGGTGTGATCTAACGAGCTTCGAAGCCAATTATAAGATGAAGAAATCGCCCCTCTATTCTGAGATTGTTGCCTCAGCATCACATCCAGTAAACTATCCCAGTCAACAGAAGAAAGATGTCTTATTACCAGACTGACATAGTGCTGTGCCAATAAAAATGCTACAGGGTGTCCAGTTGTCACTGGATATTTTTCAGACATCTCCCGGAACGCGAGGGGTCGGTGGGCCTCCATATTTACCATGCACCCTACATTGGTTACTCCGCTTACTCTCCAGATAGTATAAAAGGGTATCCAGCTTGCCCTTCCTGAAAATCTGGATTTGATATTAATGGGAGAAATAATGTGTTATGAGCGTTTAAATTATATTTGTGGCGTGTGATGTGCCATAATTTTCTGACAGACCATAGTAAAGGGTTATCACGATATTGGGGTAAAACTTCTTGATCATATAAATGCAAGAAAGATATTAGATCGCCCCCCTGAAGAAATTCCCTTTCCAGAGAGGTAACTGCATAGTTATCATGGCAAAGTAGCCAATCTTTGAGGTATCTGAGATGAGCTGCCTGGCAATACAACATCTGGAAAATTAATTCCATCATTAGTTACAGTTTGTTGTAACTTTATAAGCCCAATACGGGGACGTTTGCCCTTCCATATTAACTTCCGAAATAAGAAATTAAGTTGTTGGGTGTCCTTGGGTGTCAACATTAAAGGTAAAACTTTCAACTGCGGGGCTGGAAAGTGGGTAATGTGGTGGTTTGGGAAGGGGGGTTAGTAGGCTGAAGTTTTGCCTAGGTTGCCAAGAAACCTTGCACCGGCCTTGAATGTTCGCATGACTCGCAGTTTTATATAACTGACTAGTCTATAGGGGAATTGTAACAGAGATGCATTCATGAATGAGATCTAATGTTTTAAAGTGGCAATCATTTAAAAGGTAAAAACAACCTGGTTTTGCCTTTTAAATTATTGACACTTTGATACATCGGGCAGACTCACTGCAATCTCGCCAATTTCCCCTTATATCTACATAGCATATCTGTTCATGACAATTCTTCTATATGGTGTTAATTGGAGAATAGCATTTTTCAAATTGTGTATATAATAAATTATATGACCTTTTTATGCTGGTTATCTGTATATATTATAGTGGTGTTTAGCAATAGAGAATTAGCCCTGTATTTTTTTTTCTTTTATTCTATTTGCATTTTGAGGAACAGCAGAGCCCTTAGACCAGAGGTTCCCAAACGCGGCCCTCGAGGCTCCCCAACAGTTCAGGTTTTAGAAATATCCATGGTTGAGCACTGGTGATTTAATTAGTTCCTCAGTCAATTTGATTTAACCACCTGTGCTCAACCATGGATATCTCTAAAACCTGAACTGTTGGGGAGCCTTGAGGACCACATTTGGGAACCTCTGCTCTAGACAATTGCTTTTTACTTATTTCTTCACACCAGGCTGACTTTATAGATTGATGTTTTGTTAAAACCCTTTAATTTGAAAACTATATATATTTTTTTCATTTATGTAAAATAGAGAGCCCTGTTTTAATTATTTATTTATTTTACATTTATTTACATAGCACCAACATATCCCGCAGCACTTTTAAACTCAAAATGGATTTACAAAAGAAAGGATGGCTTTTACCCAGGCCATAGCCATAACTAAGACTGATTTATGTAATTGATGAGAAGAAATGGGTCATTTTGGACACAAATTGCATTGAGGACACAACATGATATTAAACAAAGTCCTCCAGTTTCTTTGGCTTAAATAAGACACTGTAGCGTTTCCAATTCCAACAAATAAAATACCGTCTTCCTTTTTCACCTTCACAGATGGATGGACAGACAGATATCAGACTAACACCCCTTTCTAATACCCCGGGTTGAAATTGCCGGGTCTCAGACCACGCTTTTTACCAGGGTCGGAGACTTGGCAATTTTGACCCGGGGTGACCCTTTCACACAGAAAAATAAACAGTGTAGATCTGCAAATTACCAGGTAAATGTGCTTTACCCGGTAATTTTGTTTTCTTTGTGAAAGGGGGGTAACTGTAACCGGCAAACCAACCTGGCATTTAAATGTCGGGTAAAAGCCGGGATATTTCATAAGTGGTATGACAAACACAACCTTACACCCTCAGCCCCATAGCAAAGCCTGGCGGTGAATCAGAGCTGGGCCTTGATAACAGATACACCAATATCAGCTGGATCCTTTCACCAAATACTATGTCTTCATATAGCTGATGGTGACTGTTGTGTCATAGGATAACATCACAATTGATCATGGGTGTATTAAGAGAGGAGTGGGCCCGTGTGCGGTCTCCATCCAGGGCCCACTACTCTCTACCCAGTGGCCGGCAGTGCACTGAGCACAGCAGTAGTCTCCGGGCACTAGTAGTGCTGTGCCAGTCTACTGCACATGCACAGGTCACCGGGGAAATGGTGCGGCAGCCATTTTCCCAGTGTTTTCCCTACTACACATACGGAAAACGCCGGAAAATCGCCACCGTGCCATTTTGTAGGTGATTTGTACAGCGCCGCTACCTCTTACGCAGGACTCCGGAGAAGTACGGATTCAGTAAATAGGGCCAGGGGCCGGTGCGCACCACATGTCCTGCACCCATTATAGATACACTCCTACAATTGATGAAATCACCAGTAGCATTGCAATGGGTGACATCACTGAATACATCTGTATGAGTGACACGATGACCTTAAAATAGATTAAATCAGTGGGTGACGTTACCATTGACATCAGGATGAGTTTCATGACTGATCACCTCACAACTGACTTCAAACTGGATGACATGAAATAGGCAACATAATGGATGTAGGAATCTATCGGAGTGACATCTATGATGACATCACAGTTGGAAAACATCAAAATGGTTGACATCACTATTGCTATGGCCACCACCAGTGACCTCACAATAGATGAGATCACTCTGGGTAGACATCAGAATTTTGTCACCATAGCGATAATGCAGTATAAGGCGGGGAGGCGGGGGACATGCATAAACCTCCTTCTCCTTTGTTAGGACTTGCTGTAGGACCATATGGGACCAGTGCTGGTATTATTGCTATGTTAATTGAATGTTCTTAATATATATAAGTGAAAAATATACCATCTGTTAGGAATAATAAAAAAGTATCAATCACAGACTGTACAAAGAATGTGACAAGTGTTAATAGCTCCAAGTCTGAAATAACATCAGGACTGGCAGTAGATGTTGGCGTATAATTGTATATGTTATACATGATAACTTGCAACATTTTTTTAAACACAAATATCCATTATATAACTATGTTGATTTAAATGGTGATACGCCCACTGGTATTAGGCAAAGTTATTTTGCTAAAGGCCAGAAGCTGCTTTGTTTTAATTTTTCTGTGTGTAAAGTTGCAGAAGTAAATATAAGGCTGATATATCGTGATCATTAAAGATTTATGTAAGCGTTTATAGAAAGTTTTAGTAGAAGAGAAAATCCTAAAAGTTATGAAACATTGTATCAAAACTTTTTTCCAGTAGTTTTCAGATTTTATTTATGTATTTGACTTTTTTTTTACAGCTTTATTTATGGTGTGACTATTGAGTTTCTAGTGAATTTTAATGCAATTTCGTTGTTTCTAATATAGCAACAAAGTTACACCACTTTGTAACAAATCACATCTATGTGACTAGCTGTGGAGAAAACTAATCTATATTAATAAAGTAAAAATGCATCAAGCTTGGAACGGTCATTTCATCCTGCAGCCTAAACTATAAAAGTTACAGTAAACTGTTGAGGCCATAGAAGATTAATTGACAGGATCACAGCCGCCAGCTAGAGGATAGAGCTGACCCCTCATCTACAATCAGCTTTGAGAATATGTACATGTATAGCTGCTCCCCAGCAACGTACCCGGACCTCACGTTGTAGCATGTGTGGCCCCTAATGGAATGGATGGATTTGGCCAATGTCATTCCGCAATGCTGTTCAGATATCGTGAATGAAAAGACATGCCATTCTGCAATTTCTCATGCGGCCATCACATGGCCTCCCATTACAGAATCACAGTTGTCTTATTCATCTAACTCATTGTGCTTTTAAATATCTGATTCTGGACCAATTGAATCATTTTATGCTTCTCTTTTAAAGTAGTGTGATTTATGTGTATTGTAAATATCTTCTTCAAGACTATTTTTTGTATCATATTTGTAATCTATTCAGTTTTACACTATGTAAACAAAAGTTATTGGACACTAACAGTAAATAGATCAACGAGATTTTATTGGCGTCAGCACTTTATAGGTCCACCACGTATAGTGATTACTGCAGTCACCCTTCTTGGCAAACTGTCCACAAGTTTCTGCGACAACAGCAGGCGGTGTGTTTTGCCATTCCGCCTTAAGTACAATGACCAACTGTCACACTGAAGAAGGTCGAATCAGTCTAGAATGCAACTGTCACTCCAATTCGTCCCAGAGGTTCTCTGGACTCTGAGCTGGCCAGTCCATCTGGATTAGCAAATTTTCTGTTAACCAGTCCAGCATTGCCCTAGAAACATGACAGGTGGTATTGTCATCTGATAAAAACATTTGTTGTTTCCATAGAGCTGTAAGTGCATGGGCCTCCCTACGAAGTAGAAACCGCCACATTAGTGGCCATTTGGAACTCGTATGCAATGGTATGCATTTCGCTTGCGCGGGGGTCTCCTATCACTTTTGTCTACATAGTGTATAATTAAAGTAAGTAACACATTTGTGACAAATAATTGGTGTCCCAGGTGTGGCTTGTTGTGTTTGTGTAACAAATACTGGATACACTCCCCCCTGAAATTACACCTTGGATTCCTTCTATTCCTAAATTAGACATCCCTCATCCAACAATTTATCCTTCTCTCTCCATTTGGAAATCTTTAAGAAACCTTCCACACATTTCTTCACGTTTTGGCCCTCTTACATCATTTCTAGCTAACCCTGATTTTCCCCCTGGTATTAATATTACTAATTTCCCTAATTGGGTTCAGGAAGGCCTCTGTCAGAGTTCAGCCGGGGATCGGCTGTCCCTTACCGTCCCATCGGCTTCCTCTGACTTCCCGGGCAGTCGGGCGGCTGGTGCAGCGACGTGGGATGTGCTGAGCATTCACCCTGTAGCTGTGGTGTCAGGTGACCCGGTGAGCGGGGATCGCAGTTTCCATCATGGGTGCCGCCATTACACTTTCCCTATGTCAGTACTTCCTTCCCTGAGTGGCCCTGCTGGTCAGCTGACGCTGTGGGCCTATCAGCAGGCTTCCAGGGGTATATATCCGGCTCCTGTGTTCCAGATAGTTGCCTGAACAATCATTGTCGCCGCTAGTGTAACTAGAGGAGTCTTGTTCCAGGTTCCCGTGCTTCCAATGTGTTTCTTCCAGAGCTTCTGAGCTATCTCATCACAGTGCCTTTACTATCAGCAGCCTGTGTGAAAGCTAACCTTCATCTCTCCACAGTTCCTTTACTAATCAACAGCCTGTGTGCAAGTTAACCCTCCATCTCACCACAGTGCTTTACCATCACAGCCTGTGTGCAAGTTAACCCTTCATCTCATCGCAGAGCCTTTACCATCACAGCCTGTGTGCAAGTTAACCCTTCATCTCATCGCAGTGCTTTCACCATCACAGCCTGTGTGCAGGTTAACCCTTCGTCTCATCGCAGAGCTTTTACCATCACAGCCTGTTTGCAAGTTAACCCTTCATCTCATCACAGTGCTTTCACCATCACAGCCTGTGTGCAGGTTAACCCTTCATCTCATTGCACCCTAGTGCATGATCTCCGGCCGGCAATCCGGTATATACTTCGTGGGATATCCAGCTGTTACCTCAGCCTACCAATAAATCTCCACACCTCTCTAGCCAGCACCTTAAGTGCCTTTCTCCAGCCAGGAGTTCTATCCCACTCCCCACGTACCTATTCCAGGCATTATCCTTGGGCCACGGGTGTTTTTGATTCTCTTTTCCCTGCAGGCCTTGGTCACCAAGTCAAAGGACCGCAACCTGCTTACAGGGAGCTGCACAAGCCCATATCCCGCTTGGAGGGGTCACTGGCGAACACCTCCTTGTGAGTTAGACTCCACACCATTGACTAGGTCTAGCCAATGACCAAGACTTGTGGATGCGGAGATCATACGTCCAGGCCCCTCGCCTTCGCCTCCTCCCGCAGCCTCAGACCTCGGCTTTCAAAAACCCGCCTCCCAGCATGACAGTTTGTTCAGGCCAAATGGAAGCCGCAGGTGCCCAAGGTACTGGGACTCTTCAAGAGTTAACAAGCCGTATGGATAACCAATAGACAGCACAGCGACATGTGGCTCAGTACCTGCAAGAATTGTCTGGACAGTTAATGACAATACAAAATACACTGGCATCTATGTCCACGGCCTCGCCACCTGTCGTTCCTGCTGGTTCTCCAGGGTTACCTCAAGGGGCTACGCCACAGAAGTCTCGTCTCCACTTGGCCACCCCTGAAAGGTTTGATGGTACTCCACAACGTTGTCGTGGTTTCATAAACCAATGTGAAATCCAGTTTGAGTGCCTCCCCCAAAATTTCCCTACCTCCCGGTCCAAGGTCGCCTATGTAATTTCATTACTGACTGGGGCTGCATTGGACTGGGTTTCCCCTCTTTGGGAACGGGCTGATCTGTTAGTTTATAGATACGAATACTTTGTGACAGCCTTCAAACGGATTTTTGATGAGCTCGGCAGATCGGTTTCTGCTTCCTCCGACTTGCTCCGTGTCCGCCAAGGTACTCGCTCGGTGGGACAGTACGTGGTGCAGTTTCAGACCCTTGCATCGGAACTTAGATGGAACGAAGAAGCACTCAAAGCAGCCTTCCTCCATGGGTTGTCCGAAAGGATGAAAGATGAATTAGCATCCAGGGATTTACCTACGTCTTTTTCTGAGACTATTTCCCTCTGCATAAGGATTGATTTACGCCATAGGGAGCGGTGGGGTAATAGAGGTCATGGGGATCGCCCTCGAGATCGTCCGGCCTCAGGAAGTCAATCCTATTCCCCCACCTCCAGGGGTGAGGAACCTATGCAGATCAACAGAACCAGGCTAACCACGGTCGAACGCAATCGGTGCTTTCAAAATAAATTGTGTCTTTATTGCGCTGCCCCTGAGCACATGTTGTCCTCTGCTGGCGGGAAATGCGAGACCCTAGTTGATGTCGGGAGCATTCAATTAGGGATCATTTTTAAGCACTCCCAATTAACTGACAGTTTATTGCCTGTATCTCTTTCCCACCAGTTCAGGACAACGGATGTTAAAGCCCTTATAGATTCCGATGCTGCAGGAAATTTTATTTCCAAATCTTTAATCCAGTCCCTTGGTATTTCGGTGGTACTTTTACCTGACAAATTACTGCTCTCCGGTGTAGATGGTAAAACCGTGCTAGGTGAATCCATATCCTTGAAATCCCAGCCCGTGACTCTCAGGGTTGGTTGCCTGCACCAAGAGACCATTGAATTCCTCATACTTCCTAACTCTGCTTACGAGCTAGTTCTGGGTTTACCTTGGTTAAGGAAGCATAATCCTACCTTTGATTGGTAGAATATGCAAATTGTATCATGGGGACCAAACTGTTTCCATCGGTGCCTAACCCAAGTACTTCCTGTACATACCCACTCTGTGCACCCCAGTACAGGTGCAAAGTTCCCCCCGACCGACAAGCCAAAAGATCCTTCTGTCTCCAGTCTACCACAAGCATATCAAGATTTTGCCGATGTCTTCTGCGAGCAGGCTGCTGATCAACTCCCTCCTCATCGGTCGTGGGATTGTAGAATAGAACTTCTCCCTGGGAAGATTCCCCCTCGGGGCCGGACCTATCCTTTGTCAGTTCCAGAAACAGCCGCCATGGCAACTTACATTAAGGAAAATCTAGCCAAAGAGTTCATACGGCCTTCCACCTCCCCTGCAGGGGCAGGGTTCTTTTTTGTGAGCAAGAAGGATGGAGGCCTCCGGCCCTGTATAGACTACTGTGGCTTCAACCAAATTACTGTAAAAAATCGGTATCCTTTACCTTTAATTCCTGAGCTTTTCGACAAGGTCCGTGGAGCTAAAGTGTTCTCTAAACTAGATCTTTGTGGGGCATACAATTTGATACGAATCAAAGCTGGGGATGAATGGAAGACCGCCTTCAATACCAGAGATGGTCATTTCGAATATCTGGTGATGCCTTTTGGACTCTGCAATGCGCCGGCTATATTCCAAGGCTATGTAAATGAGATCTTTCGGGACATTCTCTACAGCTTTGTCATTGTCTATTTAGATGATATTCTAATGTTTTCTAAGGATCTCCAAACTCACCGCCAACACGTTCGAGAAGTTCTAGCTCGCCTTCGAAAACACCACCTTTATGGAAAGTTATCCAAGTGCCTCTTTGAACAAACCACAGTTCCTTTCCTAGGACATATAATTTCTGAGGAAACCATTCAGATGGATCCAGAGAAACTGAAAGCGATCTCTGAATGGCCATTACCAAAATCTTTAAAAGCTACCCAACGTTTTTTGGGATTTTCAAACTATTATAGGCAATTCATACCGAATTTTTCCACTGTGGTGTCTCCCATTACTAGTCTCACACGGAAGGGCGCTAACCCAGCCCTGTGGCCAGACTCAGCCATACAGGCCTTCCAGAGATTGAAAGAGGCATTCTCTGCTGCCTCTATCCTTTGCCAACCCCAACTGGATAAACCATTTTTTGTGGAAGTGGATGCCTCTTCGGTGGGTGTAGGGGCGGTATTATCCCAAATTTCCAGTGACAGGAAGAATCATCCATGTGGATACTTCTCTCGTAAATTTTCCTCTGCAGAGAAAAACTATGCGATTGGAGATCAAGAACTCCTAGCTATGCGTCTGGCGTTAATGGAGTGGCGTCATCTTCTGGAAGGGGCCAAGTTTCCAGTTACGATTATTACTGACCATAAAAACTTAATTTATCTTCAGACGGCTCATCGCTTAAATGCCAGGCAGGCCCGCTGGTCCTTGTTCTTCTCAAGGTTTAACATTAAGCTTCAATTTCGCCCCGGTAATTTGAACAAAAAAGCAGATGCTCTCTCCCGGTCTTTTCTACTCGACACACAGGAAGAAGATCATCTAAGATCTCCCCCAATCCTGGATCCTATGGTCTTCGCTTCAACTGAAATATTGACTCCGCTTCCGGGGAAAATTTTTGTGACTCCCGAATTACGGAAAAAGTTGTTAACCTGGGCTCATAGTTCTCTATTTGCTGGGCATTCTGGTATTTTCAAAACATACAAGTTTCTTCAGCATTCTTATTGATGGCCCTCGATGAGAAAAGATGTTCAAGAATTTATTTTGTCATGTGTAAAATGCTCACAGCATAAAGTTTCTCGCAAAAAAAGTGCAGGTCTTCTACGCCCGTTACCTGTTCCTACTATTCCTTGGACCCATATATCCATGGATTTTATCTCTGAGCTTCCACGCTCCAAAGGACATAACACCATATGGGTAGTGGTGGATCGTTTTTAAAAAATGGCGCATTTTATACCATTAGTAGGCCTGCCATCTGCTCCCCATTTGGCAAAAATTTTTGTTAAAGAGATTTTTAGGTTACATGGTCTTCCTAGAGAGATTATTTCCGACCGAGGAGTCCAATTCGTAGCCAAGTTTTGGAGGGCCTTATGCAGCGCTTGTGGAACCAAATTAAAATTCTCATCAGCTTACCACCCACAAACTAACGGGCAAACCGAGAGGGTTAATCAGGAACTGGAGACCTTTAGAAGACTTTTGTGTCCTCTTCGCAGGATGATTGGGTGGACTTACTACCTTGGGCCGAGTTTTCACATAACTTCAAGTACCACACGTCCTCCAATTCCACACCTTTTTATACTGTGTTTGGTAAACATCCCGGATTCCAGATTTCCAACATTTACCTTCGGTGGAGGTCCCTGCAGTTACTGATGTTGTAGAATCTTTTTCAGCCATTTGGAAGAAGATACATGCCTCGTTGAAACAATCATCCAAGAATTATGTTGGAATGACAACCAGACCTCTGAAACAATGATTACTGGAACATATCGGAAGCATCAGACATGCAGCTACGGATATCCAAAGGATGAAGAACATCACAACAGTAGTGAGTGTCACGAATGGCGTCTGTGAGTTACCTGTCTCAGGTGATGAGTGGGATTCAACGGAGACCGACATGACTGGAACCACAGATGACATAGATAGCTCTATTGCAAGATTTATGTAGCAGTGAGAACTGCCTTTGATGATGAATGACAGGAACTTGGAGGAACCTGACTGGGACCGGCAGGAAGACTTGTTGCGTTGGACTGGTGAACTTGGAACTTGACTCTGGACTGGAATAACGTGGTTTGAACTGATGAACTTGGAACTTGACTCTGGACTGGAATAACGTGACAATGGCTGAAGGGAAATCAGGTAATGCTTAGACGAGGGCTAAACAGGGTAATCCGGACCAACCAGGAGTAGGGCTAGCAGCAGAGCACAGGACTAAGGTCAGAAGCACAGGAACTCGCTTATAGCTGAAGCTGAAAACACAGGAGTTGCACTGGCCTGGGAACTAGCAGGATTACTGGATTGCCAGGTATTGCTGTAGCAGGACGTCTGGATTGCCAGGTATTGCTGAAGCAAGTTTTCTGGATTGCCAGGTATTGCTGTAGCAGGTTTTCTGGATTGCCAGGTATTGCTGTAGCAGGTTTTCTGGATTGCCAGGGGAGATGAACTGGTCTGGGAACCAGCAGGTTTTCTGAATGCACCAGGGGTTGCTGTCAGCAGGAGCCAGGGATACACTTGCACACAGAAACAGCACGAACCATACACCACAGGAAGTAATGAGATGTTCAGGCCCAGAATGCTATCAGGGGAGGATATTTATACCCTGGGTCTGGCTGCAATTGGTGGATATGGACAGGTGGTCTGGCAGTAGCATTCTGAGTGGTGGAAGGCACAACATGCAGAGGGAGAATTAATTTCTGCAGCACTGAGTCAGAACTACACCTGTGATTCAAATCAGGGCTAGCACTATTTACAGACAGGAAAGGACCCAGGTGAAATAATTACTGTGGAAGGAATGCATAGAGAAGTGCTGCAGCAGCATGATCAGAACAGGTCCTCCAGGCAAATTACACATACAGACCCATGGAGACAGCTGGCAGTGGTAAGTCAACAGGCAAAAGGTGAAAACTAGACAGGTTCGTGACAGTAGCCCCCTCTTTATGGGTGGACTCTGGACACCAAGAAAAAAAACTTTCTTCCAAACATGACATTCCAGGAGCTTCAAACACAGGGACACCATAACTCTGAAAACATCTCTTCAGATATCTTCATCCTCAGAGTAAGTAGACCATTCTTCCTCACTACAGGTGGAACCTTCATCACCTAGGAAGTCTTTAGTAATCCCAAAATGAGGACACTCTTCTGGAAATGTAGTACACAAAAGATTTGGTATGAGAAGATATAGAACCGGCATTATTTCGTTGGTATCTTTGGTGGGAAGATGATCATCTCCCCCGGAAAGCCGTAGCTCTCTCGGGCAACTCCTAAGGAAATACATGACTGGGAAGGACAGGGTCAAACGACAGATGGTCGAATTATCGTGTGTATGATCGAACTCAGATTCCGAGTCAGTGTCTAAAGGTGAATGCAAGAATTAGTATGACTTGAAGACAGATAAGACACCTGGGAGGATTTAAACGAAACTTGACCAGTTCTTATGGTGTTAGAAGGTTGGTTCCTAAGGGTCCTTCGAGACTTCTTCTCTCGAAGGAGTGTTTCATTCTGTACCATACAAGCGGTATATTGGAGCATAACATCAGAGGGTGACAACCTCTTACTAGAAACTTTGTCAGAGTCTATATTTTGGGAGGTATAGTTGTATGAAGGTAACAAGGAGGTGTGCGCACATCTCATGTTCAGGGATGCCGATTCTGTAGTACTACTTTCCTTGGATGCTTGGGATTCAGCACGCTGGCCCTTTAAAACTTGACCTTGTTCGGACTTCAGGGGAGTGGAGGACAAATTCTTGGTAGCACAAACAGACTGTTTGGACAATATTTTGGAACTGAGAACTTCGCTAGAATTTTGGAATACAGGGTAAGGACCAAATTCATTGACAACAGCTTCACTGAAAGTCTTTATATTTAGACGCATTGGATCATTGGAGGCGTAAATAGGGGCAACCCAGTCCCAAGCTTTACCTTGAAAAGATGGAATAATAAACTCTACAATATTAGTAGGCTTGACTCCACATGGCAAAGAAGAATTCATCATAGCAAAGAATTGTTTCAATAAAGCATAGTATTGAGATAAGTCCCCATCAAAATATATGCATGGTGAAGTATCCGACGAATCCTGTGTGTTCAAGTACTGTGGAGCACATTCAAGTGCAGGGCTGGAAAAGACTAGCGGATGCTCCGATTGATGAGGAGCCAAAACAGCTGAAGCTGACAGATGTTCGGTATTCGGACCTACTGATGGGACTGGGAGGGGTCCAGAGGAGCTAGAGACAGTAGCATCAACAATCAAAGCTGAGAATAGACTACAGAGATTGTCATTTTGTGGAACGATATTTGTAGGAGATGGTGAACAGGAACCATGATCAGGATTGGTAGTACACGATACTCCTCTCTGGGGACTGGAATCTGAAACCCGCTCCTGGGGTGTGCCAGACTTGAGATTCCCTCCTGGGGTGCGAGACTTGAGACCCCTTGCTGGGTTGCGAGACTTGAGATCCCCTTCTGGGGTATGGGACTTGAAACCTCCTCTTGGGGTGCCAGACTTGAGACCCCCTCCTGGGGTGCCAGACTTGAGACCCCCTCCTGGGGTGCCAGGCTTGAGACCCCCTCCTAGGGTGCCAGGCTTGAGACCCTTGCTGGGGTACGAGGCTTGAAAACCCCTCCTGGGGTACGAGACTCGAAACCCCTCCTGGGGCTGAGGCTCTGGAGACCCCTCCTGGGGTTGCCAACTGGAATCCCCTGCTGGGACAGGCAGAGTGTGGGCTGGGACCGGAACGGGCAGAATCCGGGATGGGAACGGAACAAGCAGAATCCGGGCTGGGACCGGAACGGGCAGAATCCGGGCTGGGACCGGAATGGGCATTGAGACATTGACACTTGGAACCACTGCTGGAGTTGCAAAAGGAACAGTCTTTAATGAAGTGGTCTGAACCCCCACAATAGAGACAGAGCTGTAAATCTTTGCGCCGCTGGCGTTCGGCCACAGAGAGCTTGGGGCATGGGTAACTACAATGTCTGACATTACTTTGTTCGGAAGAATCCTTGTTTCTTAGGGATTCCAAGGCTGAGATTTTAGTTAAGACAGGGGTAGCTCTAAGAAACTCGGGAATGATCTGAAAAATGTTGATGAGTAAAGTCTGTAGCTGCTCCAGCAGTTGATGGAAGGTAGTTAGAGGTTCAGGTGTGATTTGAGTACCATCTAGCCGATTATTCAGGATTTGCAAAAGCTGTAACACTTGATGCTGTACATCGTCCTGCAAATCCAAGCGAGCGACCAGGTTACGGAAAGCATCTAATCTCTTAATAGGTGCTTGATCTGCCACCATCGTTGGGCCTGAACATTCTGTCACGAATGGCGTCTGTGAGTTACCTGTCTCAGGTGATGAGTGGGATTCAACGGAGACCGACATGACTAGAACCACAGATGACGTAGATAGCTCTATTGCAAGATTTATGTAGCAGTGAGAACTGCCTTTGATGATGAATGACAGGACTGAAGGGAAATCAGGTAATGCTTAGACGAGGGCTAAGCCGGGTAATCCAGAAATGGTGTGACAAAGGCTGGAACTCAGGTGCAGGCTGGATAGGGTAATTGGGAATAACAGGTTCAGGAAGGAATGGGTAGGTTTGAGATTTTAGGTTCAGGGAGGGAGTGGGTAGGTAGAAGGAGCAGGAGTTGATCCACAGCAGGAAGCACGATGAAGGGTAACACGATGCAGGTTTGCAGGGTGCCGGGGACCAACCAGGAGTAGGGCTAGCAGCAGAGCACAGGACTAAGGACAGAAGCACAGGAACTCACTTATAGCTGAAGCTGAAAACACAGGAGTTGCACTGGCCTGAGAACTAGCAGGATTACTGGATTGCCAGGTATTGCTGTAGCAGGTTTTCTGGATTGCCATGTATTGCTGTAGCAGGTTTTCTGGATTGCCAGGGGAGATTAACTGGTCTGGGAACCAGCAGGTTTTCTGAATGCACCAGGGGTTGCTGTCAGCAGGAGCCAGGGATACACTTGTACACAGAAACAGCACGAACCATACACCACGGGAAGTAACGAGATGTTCAGGCCCAGAATGCTATCAGGATATTTATACCCTGGGTCTGGCTGCAATTGGTGGATATGGACAGGTGGTCTGGCAGTAGCATTCTGAGTGGTGGAAGGCACAACATGCAGAGGGAGAATTAATCTCTGCAGCACTGAGTCAGAACTACACCTGTGATTCAAATCAGGGCTAGCAGTGTTCACAGACAGGAAAGGACCCAGGTGAAATAATCACTGTGGAAGGAATGCAGGGAGAAGTGTTGCAGCAGCATGATCAGAACAGGTCCTCCAGGCAAATTACACATACAGACCCATGGAGACAGCTGGCAGTGGTAAGTCAACAGGCAAAAGGTGAAAACTAGACAGGTTCGTGACAGCGAGACACTTTCACACATACCAGCAGGGATCTTGGGAAGACCTAAAAGCCTTTGGCCTCGACAAAATATCTATGGGTCTGAGAAAAGGAGATCTAACCAAAGAACTCCTTAAGAAGGAATGTGAATGGACCTTTAAATTAGGTACAGTGAATCCGAATCGTATGAATTAAATGATTAATTACAGCCCTTTCCTTGATACTTGACTATATATATGATATAATAAATATGACTGCTCATAAGTTATTTATCATTCTTCTACCCATTCACTAATATTATACAACTTTATTGAGGGTTTTGATTTATTCTATTATGTGAAGTAATCATTATATATCACTCATATCACATAAATTGAGTCATTCTATCTTAATTTTATCATTATATCACGTATTGGTTGTTTTGTTTTGTCACTTTTATATCCACTATTATTTTCTAGGGTATTTCACATCTTTTTATACCTTCCAGCATAATTCGTGATTATGACACTTTTTTATAATTATAATTTGTGTATACATATACAGTACGTATATACATATGCACATATATTCCTTCCCACACCAATATATTCACAATATGCACATAGAAATACACCTTGACTATCATATATACTGAGCCCCTCTTATCTATTTATTTATAAATATCGAATATTCCTATGAATATATATTATTTTTATATTTTAATTTATTTAATTCCACCCTAAAATATATTATCTACCATTTTAATTTTTCATACACTTATTTGTCCATTTTTCTATCGCTATTCTCCTTCACTCCCTATATATTTCTTATTATTACTATTTATTCTAGTAGTTTTCTATCACAATATAAACCGGTGTGATAGCTAAGAATATAATTTATTTCAATACATAGTCATAAACATGATGTCCGTTTTTGGTATCAATGAATAGTTGACCAATTGAGTAACAACAGATACCTTCTAATTACTGTATGTTTGTTTATAATACTCACACTGATTTACTGTTACATTGATATGTTATTCAGATGTATCTATATAGCATATACGAGCACTGTGCTTTTTTGGTTACACTCTTAGATCAGACATGGCTATATCGATCATACCGGTACTGTCCTTCTCTGTTAGCATTACAGATTAAATTTATCTGATTAACTAAAAACCATGCTTTTCTATGTTTGATGGAATTTTGACTAGGTACTCAGCGCCGCCTGACCCTATACTCTCAACTTACCTGTTTCCATACGATCCTAATACAGGATGGACGCAGCCCAATGGACTGTCTCTATTTTAGAACTAAAGCTGCATACACACATAACGATTTTGTAAATGAACGATTTTAGTAAACGATTTTCGTTCATTTTTTCAAAGGGAAAACGAACGAAAATCGTTTACTAAAATCGTTCATTTACTAAATGTAATGAACGATTTTTTTTTAACTACAAACGATTTTTGCATATTCCCTTAATGAAAATCGTTGAATTGGTCAGTCTGTCTGAACTACAAACTACAAACGTGAATGCGCATGAACGATAACCGTTCATCGTTTTAACTCAGAAAGTGAACGATTTTTTCAACGATTGAACGATAAACAATATTGTTAACGATACTCGTTCAAAAAAACGTTGTGTGTTTATGCACCTTTACTAATGCTTTATTTTTATTTGTACTTACAATACGTAACTAGATTGGGAATCACTCGATCAGCTGACTATTAATTAGCATAACTTCACCCATCTTTGTGTCATCGCTTTGAAGGGATTGAAGTATCTACATGATCATAATACAGAATGGATCTACAGCCCTACTGACTGTCCTTACTTTAGCACCTATCATAGGTTTGACTTATACTGTATTTGCAAAACACAATTAGATCGGGAATCACCCAATCAGCTGACTACCGAGTAACATAACTCCGCCCATTTTTATGACATCACTCTGGAGGGTTTGAAATCAATCTGAGGATTGCAACCAATCAATGAATAGCTGGAACTATTTAATCCCGGCTTACACATACTGTGCTGACAGCTTCTTTGAAAAAGCCCCCGGCGAAATGCGTGTCAGCCACACAGCTGGGGGGGACCCAGTGCGCACTCTAGGACCCCCACACCACGATCCTGCCTTGGGTGATACAGAGACAGGTACTTTGACTTTCTCTATTTCTTTGCTCTTTCATTAGTTGTCCCAAACCAGGCTCCATCCGCTGCCATTTGGCAACAGGGACCCTAGGACTACGTGGACACTAACAGCAGAAGCAACCTGCACTGTTTCCAATGTGCCATATGTCAGTGACACTCATTCCACGTCTGATACCTGTATGACGTGTATTACAGTAGAACTAGAGGTCCCAGCAAGCCCTCCGCGTTCTGCTGGTATTTGGAGAACCACAAGTACCAGAATACAGGGCATTAAGTACTGGGGCTGGTACCTCTAGTTCGCCTGTAAAATAAATGTTAAAATAAAGAAAACACTCACACTCCGGTCCTACCAGACCACCATTAGCTGCACCGAATGCTAGTCAACAATTGCCGTTTTGCTCTTGGTGTTCATCTAATATGTCTGCTTTAGTATCTGCACACACTTACCCCAACTACAGATGCAATTGTTATGGAGCGTACACACGGTCAGATTTGTCAGACTTGTCAGATTTGTCAGATGAACGATTGAACGATTAAACGATTTGAACGATTTGAACGATTTTACCAAAGTTTTGAACGATTTGAACGATTGAACGATTTTTGACTGCATTAAAATGAATGGAATCGTCCAAGTCTGACTGCAAACCCATCAGATGTCAGATATCGTTATCTGACAAACGGGAACGCGCATCGTTGATCGTCCATCGTTCAGGCATATCAGATATGAACGATTTTCCTTCAGATATGAACGACTGAACGATTTTTAAATCGTTATCGTTCATATCTGAAGGAAAAATCTGATCGTGTGTATGCACCATTATTCTGCTACCATATGTAAGAAAGTTTTCCCCACACTTCCTAGATCATAAGCTCATTTAGACAAGGCCTGTCACTTACCGTCGCATCTGCAGCCGTGTCAGTTGCATCAAAACCGGAGTTAGTTGTCTCTCTTAGGTGTATATTTACTAAAGTGCCGGTTCATAGAAGTGAGGTGTTGCCCATAGCAACCAATCAGATTCTACTTATCATGTATCTAGCACCTTCTAGAAGATAACAGCTAGAATCTGGTTGCTATGGGCAACATCTCTATTTCTATAAACCTGCACTTTAGTAAATATATCCCACCATGTCCAGAGTCTCTTGTTCTGGCGGTTTCCGCGGCATTAACCATCGGCAGCAGCCAATACTGCGGGAAGACTGGGAGAGGAGTGTGCTGGAGCATGGGGGATCCTATCCAGCACCATATATAAAAGTTCACACCAGAACTTGGCCTGCTAACTGGACCTGCATTTGCTTATCCCTATCTGGCCAGATATCTGTTTATCTAACCCATCCTGATTCCTGAACCTGCACCTGCCTGCTATGACTTTGCTCCCTGGTTCGGGTCCTTCACACTTACTGTACATGCGCAGCCGCCGGCCAGTGCATGCGCCATCGGGAGGGGGGGTTGGGGGGGGTAAGCGACAGACAGTAATACTGAGAATCCTTCTTTGATATATCCACACTGCAATAACATGTAGGCTAAAACCATCTTCTGATGGCGATGGCTACAGGTGCCAGGTGCGGCCCCCATAGAAACCTATGGGAGCTGCTTTGTGGTCGGAAATGGAGGAACGGCGGCCGGCTGATATCTGAGATAACTGCTGCGATCTCAGCTAATTATTTTATATATATATATTCTGTTTTTTATTAAGAAATCAAGAACAAGCGATTACTGGCAAATATTGTCACAGTGTTGCTTAATTTTTGCGGGTACCCCCTGGAAACGGCCGTATATGCCCCCTACACTGTATATTGTTTTCTCTGCAGTAATATTCTGTGACAGGACCATCCCTACTCTCTGTTTCATGTCATTGTACTTCATTTGTTTTGTAATATGATCCCCTTAACGAACAGCGCTCTGTCATTTGTTGAATGGTTGGTTAAAGGAGAGTGATTGCCGAGTCCTGTACAGTAAGTGTTCCGCACGTCGCCAGTTACCCTCTGTGGAAAATGGAAGTCTCTTTTTTTTTTTTTTTTTTTTAGATTGAAGCCAGTCATATAAAGTCGTCTAGTACATAGGGACGGCACATGACTAGCTCTATTGCTCTGAAACAAATCAATGTTCTGATTGCCAATAACATTTCCGCTTATGCTGCCAAGCCAACCCACTTTAAATCTGGTGTCAACATTTCACTACATCCGTAATGGTAATATCAGTGTCTGACATATATCTTCTATGTGTCTGCTGGCTGGGTGCCATGTTACGGATCGTTATAATGTAACTAGTGCTGCCAACATATGTGACGATGGTTTGTCTTTTAGTGATTGCATTTTATTGATGTAATGTCTACTACAGAAATGTTTACTGTATGTAACCGAAGTGGTAAGTAGCTTCTTGGCTCTGGGTATTTCAGCGCCACCTGGGGCAGCAGTAATAACAAGCCTACACTAAGGCCCTCATTCAGACCCGCTCGCAAGCGCCTATGCACTCGCAAGTGGATCGATGGTGGGGCACTGCGCACGTGCTGCGTGCGCAAGCCTCGGAGCGAGAGAGGAATTCTCTCGCTCCCCGGCTCGCTGCAAACGGGACGGCTGTCGATGTTGATCGACAGCTCGCCCCATTTTGTAGGCGGGGTGGGGGAGGGTGGCCGGACAAACGAAGGTCACCCACAGCTTAGCGAGCAGCCAGGAGGCCGGCTTTTAAATCAAAAACGGCCGCCCTCATTCAGAGCGAGTGCTCGCATTTTTGCGAGCGGCTCTGAATGAGGGCCCAATTCTGGGAGGGTGGGGATCATGTTTAAAATAACATTAGTGATTTCATCCGATGTGGTTCCATCACCCATCAGGAATGTAACAACCGGAGATGTCAATCCAATCTGAATCCTCCTGGATCTCCCTGCGGCATTTGATTCCATGGACCATTGAGCGCCTGAAGATTTTCTGTGGGCTGGATGGCACAGTCCTTAGCTGGCTCAAATCATTTCTCACCAACAGGTAACAGAGAGTTTCTTCTGGAGTATAATCATCGTCACCAGTGCCACTTCCATTGAGTGCCCACAGGGTTCTATACTATCTCCCATGCTCTTTGCAGTATACATGCTACCACTCAGTGAAATAATCAGATGTCATGGCTTGGTCTACCACTGCTATACTGATGATGCACAACTGTACCTGTGCTTTGCTCCTAGTACTGAGAACCCAATAACAACCCTAAATGTCTGCCTAGCTGAGCTCCAGGAGTGGATGAGTGCCAGTTGGCTGTGAATGAATCCTGATAAAATAGAGGTCCTTATGATAAGAGTTCACCATCAAATCACATGACTACATCTTAGCCAACCAACTGGATTAACACTTGGAGGTACAGGTGTCAGCCACAAATCAAATCCTCAGTCTTTCATCTGAGGAACATAGCCAGAATCAAGCACTTAGTTCCCTCAGAAGATCTGCCTACGCTCAAACATGCATTTGTATCATAATGCTTGGACTATTGCAATGACCTCTACCTGGGTCTCCCATCAAAAGAATTGAAAAAGAAAGTTGGGGTAAGAAAACAACAAACATGGGGGTGATTCGGCTTAGGATGGAATTGCAAAGCTGCACGCAGACAGCTTTGCAGTTCTGTCTTTGCTAATATGCAAATGCAGCATGTATGACATCCCCTGCTGCATTTGCAATCCCAGCACTGCGACCAAGGTCGCAGGCTGGGATCACCATCGCGACCATCGGTTTTTTGTTTTTTTTAATTGAAAAAAAAATTGTTTTTAAACGGCTAACATCATGTAATTTTTGCAATCCAAAATCCGAAATTTGGATTTAAAATCCGAATTCGAAACTGGGAGAAGATCAGAACTGCGACTCGGATCTGTACGGATTTACAAAATTAGGGTGGATTAGGATTTCTGAAGAACCGAACCGCACATCTCTAATTATTTGTATCTCCTGGATTCATAGTCACCGGAGCAATTCAACATTGCTGCGTTGCGGAGACAGCTGATCTGAAAATCGCATGTCTACACAATCTCTTTCACTGCTACTTCTGTAGCACTGCCGTTTCTGACTCGGGCATCACGCAGGCGCACAAAGCCCCGGCGGAAGGAGCCGGACAGGTGCGGAGGGATCCAAAAGGGACTCCTTCGCATAGGGAAGGTCTAATTAACTTTTCATATCCAGGACCATGTAGATATCACTATGCCTGGATTAAAGATGGTTTCATCATAAGTTTATCACTGTGGTCTGGTGGTGGTAATCCCTAGCAGAGGAGGTGCTGGCAAACTCATTAACAAAATATAAAAGATAAATAAAATTATATGCCTCTGTGCAGACTGTGGCATCTATAGCTATACTTATTATTAGCATCATGGGAGCGACTGATCCAGGGTGTTTGTCTGATTGTATCTGTGGGATCAGGACAGAACATTTATCCCATGTGATGTAATATGGCAACACTGGGATTTTGTTTCCTTTGCTCTGGATCAACACAAGTAGCACTAATGAAAGCTCCATGCAGAAAGATAGTGCATGCAGAACAATGCCTGTGTGTATTTACCCAAAATGTGTATCATTAACCAAAAACAGCCAACACAGAAAAGCACAAGCAAAGTTATGTGCAGTTCCTGTATGCAACCACTTGAGGGCAATATTAGACTGACTGTACTAAACTAACCGAACTGAAGAAAATCATTAGAGGGACATTTGGCATGAACAAAACATCACTGCAAATAATAAAGTCCCTGATTCTGATGTGGATGGTATTGCTGAGCCGTAGGGAAGCGGCTGTGTAATACCGTACAACTAAAATGCAAATGCAATGGTCGCATCCCTCGGCCAGTCTGCGGTAGCCGAAACTTACTCAGACTGGCCGTCGCACCTGGTCAGCCGGGTACAGGAAGTCTGCATCCGACGACGCAGACCCTGGGCTCAGTGCGCCTACTTTATAGAACGGTCTTGGTCTCTGTACCCCAAACACCGCAGCACGTCAATCATGCTTCTGCTGGGGGGGAGGACTGCGAGCAATCATACAGGACCCGTTCTGGACGTGCGCAGATTCCAAATCATCGGACTTGTACATAAACCATCGAGTTTGCATCAGAATTAGGCCCAGGGTCTGATTCAGGGATAGACGCTAATGCATGCGCAGCTGTGCTTTTTCCTGGACTCACTCCTGCGCTAAAATGCAAATGCTAGTTTCAGGCTTCTCTTTGTGTACTTGAGAGTGGCGAACATTGCAAACCCTGAGACGCCCACTTTCAATGTCCTGGAACAGTGTATATCCACTGGTTGACTCAGACACTCCACCATTGGCACACTATAGCGATCACCATAAACACGTACGATGCCCTGTGGCAGATGCAGCATCTCCTTCTGAACTTTCTGTAATCATGGCTGCTGTGGCTCTGCATCTGAGAACGCAACCAAGTTTGCTGACAGACCCGTAACACGCCCGTGTCACTCCCATAACACGCCCGTGTCACTCTCATAACGCGCCCGTGTCACTCCAATAGCGTGCCCGTGGCACTCCCTTAACATGCCCGTATCACTCCAATAGCACGCCCGTGGCACTCCCATAACACGCCCGTGTCACTCCAATCGCGCGCCCGTGTCACTCCCATAACACATCCATCACACACCCATCACACTCCCATCACACGCCCGTGACACTCCCATAACACACCAGTGGACTCCCATAATGCACCCGTGGCACTCCCATAATATGCCTGTGGCACTCCCATAATACGCCCGTGACACTTCCATAACACATCCATCACACACCGATGACACTCCCATAACGCGCCCGTGACACTTCCATGACACTCCCATAACATGCCCATGGCACTCCCATAACTCGCCCGTGACACTTCCATGACACTCCCATAACTCGCCCGTGACACTTCCATAACACATTCATCACACGCCCATGACACATTCAGACAGACTCTCATTGGCTACTGCTGCACACACATCGCTACCGCCCGGTGGCTATGTGTTTGTTAATTGGCAGCCAATGAGCGTCAGACAGACTCTTATTGGCTGCTGCGCAAACTGCAAGAGCCGGGCTGGAGCTCACTCATGAGTTCCGTCTGCCGGCTCCTGCAGTGGGTAATGGGAAAGACGTCATGACATCTCTCCCATAATGCAGAGCGCGCCAGCCCGGAAGGACTAACGGTGGTGCGGACGATGGTGGAAGCAGGAGCCGGAGTGGTGGATTAAGGTAAGTGGTATTTTTTTTTTTTTTTAACTCATGAGTTGTCTATTAGGGGCACTGTATGGAGGGGGGGTGACACCACTACTGGGGGCACTACTGGGGAGGGGGCTACTACTGGGGCACTGCATCGGGGGGACCACTACTGGGGAGGGTACTACTACTGGGGTACTGCATCGGGGGGGGGACCCACTACTGGGGAGGGTGTTACTACTGGGGGCAGTGCATGGGGAGGGACTATTGAGGGCACTGAGTAGGGGGGACACTACAGGGGGCACTGTATAAGGGGCACTGAATAGGGGGGATCACTACTGGGGGCCTGCATAAGGGGGACCACTACATGGGGCACTGCATAAGGGGGACCACTACTTGCATGGATAAGGGAGACCACTACTGGGGCACTGTATAAGGGGCACTACTGGGGGCCTGCATAAGGGGGACCACTACTGGGGGCACTGTATAAGGGGAACTAATGGGGGGCTGCATAAGGGGGAACGCTACTTGGATACTGTATAAGGGGCACTACTGAGGGCCTGCATAAGAGCAATCACTACTGGGGATATTGCATACTGGGGGTACTGTATTAGGGGCTTGCATAAGGGGGACCACTACTGGGGGCACTGCATTAAGGTGCATATGGAATGGAAAGGAACGTTCAGAGCGATGAGAGAGGGGTGTGTGCCATGTTGACATGCCCCATTTTTAAGTGGCCACGCCCCTTGTGACCACACCCATTTTTTGGCGCATGCGCACATAGGGGGGTGGCTCCATTTTTAAATTTGCCCTGGGCTCCATATACCCTAGTTACGCCACTGCCTAACTGCCATGCCACAGGCTGTGTTTGAAAAAGGACAGTTGGGAGCTGATTGGCTGGCACCTTATCACTTTTCACTCTGTCTCCTAACACTGCTTAGTAAATAGTTATTTATTGTTGGATTTTTAAACAATCAGTACAACAGTGAATCCCCAAAATCATTTTTTTTTGTTTGTGGTTATTTGGCCCCAGAGTTTTGAGTGAAAATGTGTATGTCATCTTTTGGCCCCTTGTTATGATTCTTTGTGATCCAGTCTTAAGGGACAAAGGGCCTGATTCAGAGCTGGACGCTCTGAACGAGCGCCCGCTCTGAAACAGGACGTTTTTTGTTTTTTTTTGGTGCGTGCTCCTGGACGCTCGCATAGCTGTGGGTTACCACCCACAGCTTATGCGAGCGTCCATAATGATGGTCACGATGGTCAAGACCATCGCGACCATCGGGTTTGCGACGAGACCCTGCGGTAGGGTCTCGCTGCCGCAAGCCCTGGAGTGATTTTGGCTCTATCAGAGACAAAATCACTCCCACTGACATCACTAGTGATGTCAGGGGGGTCGGACCCAGACGGTAGGCGTTCCCATGGGAACGCCTCCGTCTGGGCAGCAACGCACCCGGCACGCCCACCAAACGGGGCGTGCTGTCACTCACCGTCGACAGCACGCCCCCTTTGGTGCGAGACCCAGATTGACGGCTTCCCCGTCGCTCGCATGCGCATTTGGGTACCATCGACCAATTTGCGAACGTCCTGCGCTCGCGAGCGGGTCTGAATGAGACCCAAATTACAAAATGTGTCCAACATACGGTAGTCCTCCATGTTTATGACCCTGCTGTGTTGTCTATAAGACCGGCTGTTTGGCAATCAGCGAAGCTGTCCTCAACCCGCCCCCCCTGCAGCCTCGGCCAGTTGGTAAATTTGTGATTTTGTTATAATTGGCCCCAGTGCACTGTATTCTGATCTAAGCTTAGCCCCTACAAGCTACGGGCCCACGGTACTGCCCAACAAGCCCAATGGAAGAGATGGCCCTGCATACACGGTCAGATAAAATGCCTGTTAGACTGACAGACATTTTATCCGGCAGCCTGTCAGCCCGCAGAGGTCGGCGGCATATACTGTGAGATATCTCACAGTGTATTAAGCTGGCTACACACTGACAGACATATTGGCCAATCAATTGATCGGCCAATATATCTGCTGCCCTTCGGCAAGTGTGTACAAAATATGTCTGTGAACTGTGTCGTTCCCAGACATATCGCATTGGCTGTGCTGCACAGCCGATGGACAGATACTGTATGTCTGCAGACCACCCGTACACACACAGCGGCAGCCGCGGGGAGGGGGGCGGAACACACCCCCGACCCGCCCACCGGGTCCCAACCCCCGGCCGCACAAGCAGATGATGGTCGTTCAGTGTGTATGTCAGGTGTGTACCCACCATTAGCCTCGACATCTGCACTCCGCCCCCGGGGAGGAGACATTACCCTGTTCCTTCCATGGGAAGGAACACAGGAAATATCTGTCTGTCGGCCGTGGCTGGGCATACACTGCCCGATGCGGCCAACATTTTAACTCACAAATATCGCATCGGACGGGCATGCCCAATCGAGCGATATTTAACCCTCGTTCACCCGCACACACGCTACAGTTATCGGGGCGATCTGCGGATATCGGGCGGATCACCCTAATAATTGTAACGTGTGTGCCCAGTTTTAGAGATTTTTTTTTTCATATCATTTAAGAAAAAAAAAAGTCAAAAATCGTCTGTTAGTAAATGTATGATTTAGACCCTGAAACCCAAAATCGACCAAAATCCACTTTTAGTAAATATACTCCTATGAGCCTAATAAATAACGGATTGAACATCAAAACTTCATAGAGATATATATAATACTGTAGGTGGATCTGGGCTTATCAACGCTTACATATCCTATACCCTTTTATGATTTCAAATGTTTACAGAGTACCCTTTCATTTGTGTCAGTGAATCCCATGTGTCCCTAAAGGGTTAATCATGGATTTAGTTAATTGCCCCTTTATACGAGTTTAACCAGCAACCCCTTATATTTTTTAATACTGAAAAAAAAAAAATCTCAATTTGTATTGTACAAGTGTTATTTACTAAGAAATGAAATGGTGAAACATGCTAAATAATCCTTACAGCACTGGGTAATTATTTAAACAAACGACTTAACATTTGAAAGCTGGTACAGTATATAATGTGTGTGTGTGTATATATATATATATATATATATAATATATATATATATATATATTATATATATATATATTGGGATGGAATGGGAGCATGAGAGGACAAGTTCGCAGCCAACCTTTGAACTGATTGTGGGTGGGGTCGTCACATTGCCCCCCTATAGGACTGGGAAATGCCCTGCATAGATATGGGTAGTGGTGGCACAAGAGCCTTCTCCTCTCTCCCCACAGCAATATGTGCACAGTATAAAGAACACAGGCGGCACAGAGGAGGTGAAGTGACTGCGCCAGATGGTGGCAGCGATGGCAGAAGCTCAGTACATTCTGCTGCAGATGATGAACAAGTTCGTACACACACTTTTCCAACAGATGGCAGGGAGTCTGAGGAGGGCGGAGGGAGCTATGGAGTCTGGCTGGATGCTGGCCTTCCAAAAACACACTCTGTGACAAAGAAGATCCGTCGCTGTCCCTCTCCAGCACGGCTGGTCACCCTGCTCTCAGGAATGGAGGATAAATGATTTGATGCATAGAGAAATACTGTACAAGGTCCTGTTCATGTTGCTGAGTTGATGTTTAGTGTAGAAAGCACATAAAATGCATTTTGTTTTCTAAGTTTATTGCTTTTATTTGGTGCTAACATGAGTATACTGAATGTGTGATAGTGACACAATCCTAGATGACGGCTATGGCACCACAACACTGCCAATATCCGGGTCCTGAGGGAAAACAAATAGGTCGCCCAGATGCAGTTATCGTCCAACCAGATTGTCCGGCCAATACTTCTAATTAGGATCATACTTAGGGGGGGATTTAATTAGGTGTGAGTTTGGACCCGCGAGGCGAATTCAGGCAAATTCGCACTGAGAATTACATTTGCAATTCAATTCCAAACTCGCATTTCATTTTTCATAGTAAATTTGCCTAGTATTGTTCACACCCCCCTATGCAGGTGAAAAGGTAAGGGAAAAATCTGTATTTAAGGTAAAAATTCAGTACTTGCTTCAGAACCTCATGCACAATCCCTCCCCCCACACATGCACACACACACCCCCCTTACCCCAATGACTAATTAGTAATTTGGAAGTTTTATTAAGTTAATTAAGCCAATAATTACATGTCGTTGTTGGGGTGAAAATAAGTTGTTGTTTTTTTTTTAGCTAAATAATGCACCCAGGGGTGTATCTAGGGATCCAAGCGCCTCTGGCAATGTAATGGACTGGCGCCCCCCTACCCCCCTGTGCTGCATTGCCCCCAGTAGTAGTCCCCCTATACAGTGCTGCCAGTAGTAGACCCCAGTAGTAGTTCCCCCTATACAGTGCCCCCAGTAGTAGTCCCCCCCCCCATACAGTGCCAGTAGTGGCCAGTCCCCCTAAATTGCCCCCAGTAGTTGGCCACCCCTATACAGTGCCCCCAGTAGTGGCCACCCCCCCTTAAATTGCCCCTTTGGTCAGCGCCCCTGGCGAGTGCCATCCTGGCCAATGGGTAGATACGCCCCTGAATGCACCCCAAATTTAATGAAAATATTTATTTAAATGACAATCTGATCTGAAAGGGGTATAACATAGCTAAATGCTGTTCTTACTCTAATGGGGGCACCTCCATAAGAATAATATATCCCTGATACTACTATACGTATTTACATTTTTATTTACTTGGAGTAATTCTACCTTCATCTTAATTCATTTGGCACCAGTGCTCAGAGTCTCCCCTTTTCCCTTCCCTAGTATTACAAGTCTTCTATATGATTCGGCTAACGAAAGGTGATGGAAAACCAAAGTGTGATTGGTTACAGGTAGGCTAATGCAGAATTTTGAAGTCATCTAGATGGATTAAAAACATTAACTACTAACATGCACATTAATATTTGTCCAACAGGTTAATCCTTTATACACAGAAGGCAACCTAGGAACATGGGGAGGTCAGAATCAGGCCCCCAGCTGTTCCTCCAATCATGCGAGGAACAGAATACTTTCTTACATGATGTCTAATATGGCCATAAAACTGTATATGATTCATTTAAACTAGGTGTGATCCTAGAATTTGTATCTGTTTTCCTTATTTTATCCTGGCGATATGTTTTGCAGTACAGCATATGTGTCAGCGACAGGGCTAGAATTGTTCATGTTTAAATGAATGTGTGCTATTCCCTGCTGTTTCCATGATGAGCCTGTAATCTGGGACACGCCTGGAGGCTCCAGCAGTCAGCATCTGATTTACTTGCTCACTTACCTTTTGCACAGCAGTGATGATAACCACATGGCACTTAGATGTAAACAAGATGCCAAATTACATGGCAGGAGCTTTGCCAGGGTCAGTGATTGTGAAAATAAAAGAATTGTGATTGTGGTGAAATACACTGATCTTATATGCAGCAACTAAGTAATGATTACGGTACATTAAAAGGTCACCCCCAAAAAAGCAGGTAATAACTACTGTAATTCTCGCCCAAATAACTCATTTCCACACATAACATATGTTACATTAGTGCGGTCGAGACAACTGCTTGTGTTTGTGTAAGAGAGCGGCCATTTTATGTACCTGTCAGTCATCCTTGTGTATCTAGTATAAGGCGTGTGACGTGTAGGACTTTATTTAGGTGTGTTTTACTAATGGCACAACGACAGTATATATTACGCTTGTCTTATCCATTTGTCTGTATGTTTATATTGAAAGTGCAGACCCCTCCAACGTGCATGACCTCGCTTACAGTAACTGTTGTATGGTACATTTATATATAAAACAAAACAGATCAAGATAAAGATTTTTATTTTTTTTCATATGTTCTGTTTCTAAAATGTTATTAATTGCTCTGTTTCAAAGCTTTTCTGTTTCGCCGGCAGTAGTGCCTACACAGAGCAATAATTCAGAATACAGTAAGTACACTAAAAGGCAAGATGTCTATAGGGAATGTGTTGAATAGATCTGTGTGTGCTATTATCCAGTGCTTCTGGATGTGCAGCTGGCCAAAAGTGACATGTAATGAGCAACTCTCAATTCTCTCCAATACAATACCAATCCCTATTTTCAGAAAAACCTTTAGTGAGTAAATGCTACTTTAACCCAGGGAGATTGTGAATTCCGTCTCATTGGCGACTCAATTTTTACTGCACCTTTAGCAGTGGTTAGCATTGACAGCTAGTGCTATACATTCGGGAATGCACTGTAACAAAGCATTGTACATGGGGTTGTATAAGTTAATTTTAGCATAGCATAGAATATCGACCCAGTAAGAAACCCGCCAAGTCTAATACTGCGCGCAATGCATGCCTGTGAGCTGCACATTGTGACATTTCACTAAATAAAGATCTCTCTTCCATGGAAGTTTAGGCTGGTGGATTTCTACTACAGTTCCCATTCTCCTTGCCAGGTAGGTGGCTCTAACAATGCTGTTTTCACACATCACTCACCATCACTGACAGCCAAGTCAGGTGTCAGATTGTTCATGAGATAAAGTGGATTAGGTGTGATAACATAGCACTGCTGATTGTGCTTCTCAGAACAGAGATGTTAGGTTGTTTATTGAACCTCGGTGGATAATGTTAAAGCAGATGTTAGAAAGCTTTAACCCTGTGCTGCAGTTAGTGGAGCATATAGCACCTTGTATACCGATGGCCAGGCTTTGAAAAGAATTCAGCACGGAAACTAAATTCATCATTGGGTTATGATAGTTTACAAACCAACATCATTTATTTCCCCTAAGGTACGGGCAGGGCCGTAACTAGGGTAGTGCGGCCGGTGCCATGGCACAGGGTACCGCAGGGTAGGGGGCGCTGTTTGGGCCTGTCAATCTTCTGTTTATTATCATTCTCACTTGTAGCTTCCTCTTCTTTTAACCCCAGCATCTCCTGGTCTCCTCTATCTCTTCCCTGGCCCTTCCCTATGAGGCCATGGCCCTTTTTCATTATCTCCCTATTTAAAAAATAGGGGGTGTGCCAATGCTCTTTCTGGCACAGGGCACCAAAAAGTCTAGTTACGGCTCTGGGTACGGGTAATATTCCTGGCTGCTGGTGCTGCCCATTGTAATTGTATAATTAAGATTAAACTTTTATTAAACATCATCAACTCTTAGTTGAAAGCGGTCTCTGGTGCCCCCCGCTCCATTTGGTGAGGTCTCTGGCTCACGGGTCCGCAGCTCGTGTGCCGCTATGGTCCGCAGCTCTTGTGCCGCTATGGTCACTTGCGGCTCTCTATCTTGCCCCGTCGCCTCTCTACGGCTCAGGGGATGATCGCTTTTTGATTTATAACTCCTTCCTGGGAGCCATATACAAGATCACTTTACACGTTTTCACAAGTGCCACAGTATCACAATACAAGGCGAACACCGGAATTCATCCACTGTGTATGTGTTAATGAATCGGTTTTAAAACAGCATTGGGTATGTATCTGATATCACTACGAGCACCTCATGACCTTACGGCATAATTTGTTTATTTTCAGGGATCAGACATTACCTAGTTGTTAGCATACCTCAGGAAGAGGGACTTTTGCGCAGCCGTACGCCCAAAATTAGGGGACATGGCATCATGGTTAGGGGGTGTGGCTTCGCGGGGAATGCCGCACCCGAGAATCAGGTGGCCTCATTTCTGAGCAAAACACACATGTAAAGTTCATACTTTACAGAGAAATCGACGAATCTGGGGTGCTGAGCTTGTAGTGTGTGTGTGTATATACTGTGTATATAATATATATGTATATACAGTGTGTATATGTATATATATATATATTATATACTGTATATATGTATACAGCAATTACCAATAGTTTTGAGAATGTCACAAGTATTGGTTTTCACAAAGTTTGCTGCTTCAATGAAAAAGAAGGGTCAACATTGCAAGTATTGACTCTTTGCATAAACTTTATGTAGTTGTCAATAAAAGACTTTGACACTTATGAAATGCTTGTAATTTTACTTCAGTATACCATAGTAACATCTGACAAAAAGGTCTAAAAACACTGAAGCAGCAAACTTTGTGAAAACCAATACTTGTGTCATTCTCAAAACTTTTAGCCATGGCTGTATATATATAGTATAGTATTAACCCTATATCTGTAGAGTGCCGGCCTAACTTTTTTATATATATATATATATATATATATATATATATATATATATTATTTTTCCTTGCTGCAAACTTCAGTGTGTGATTGCCCGCATTCTCCACCAAATGTGACACAGTCAGGATAGGGGTCCCTCTCCTGGGGTAGATGGGCTCCCTCTTTACACACACAAGCAGCTGTAGAAACAGGATACAAGTCAGGGGTTCTCGTACAAACTGGTCGGCGCCAGTCTTTATTGTGCCAAATGAATATAAACAAAACATAAGTCCTAGCCCAGCTGGGCACTAGCTACACAGCAGATTCCCTCTCTTTAATAATGGTAGGGCCTATTGTCCTCACCATCAACAAAACACGTGCACAGTACTTACAAGGTTTATCACCAAGTGTCTCTGAACAGGCTAGTCTGCCTGTTCGCCCAGGTGTGAGACACTCAGCCACAAACAATCCATGCTTATTTTAGCCCTTTCCAGCTGCAAGCCCTAATGAGCCTGTTACTAGGCTGAAAGGCCCAAAACCTGGAGTGGCCTGTGGATGGAGTCCTCCCTCTCCTCACATCCACACCCCCAGGACCCAAACCGGCTTTTCCAAAAGCCGACACTCTGGTCTGCTTACAATACAGACTTCTCCTGGGGTTTTTTAGAACACATAGGCAAAAAACCTAGGACAAATGTACCTGCCATTGACCAATTTACCAGTGCTTCTATCACATATCCCCCCCTTTGTTTCGACCTGTCGGGCGGAACAACCACAGCCCCCAAACAATGGACATGTGACAAAGCATCTGCATTGGCCAGCTGGCTTCCTTGCCTGTGTTCTACCGTAAATTTAAAGGTTTGTAATGCCAAGAACCATCTCGTTATTCTCGCATTACTGTCCTTGTTTTCTGACATCCACTTCAGAGGGGCATGGTCAGTTATCAATCTGAACTTTCTTCCCACCAAGTAGTACCTGAGAGTCTCTAACTCCCACTTTATCGCCAATGCTTCTTTCTCGACCGTAGCATAATTTCTTTCATGTACATTTAATTTCCGGCTTAAGAAGAAAATCGGGTGTTCTTCGCCCTCTTTGCTTTGGGACAGGACCGTTCCGACGCCTACATCTGACGCATCGGTTTGTACAACAAACTCTCTGTCAAAATCAGGGGTCATCAGAACTGGTTGGGTACATAACGCTATTTTTAACTCCTGGAAAGCCTTCTCTGCTTCAGGATCCCATTCCACCATGACTTTCTGTTTGCCTTTGGTAAGGTCAGTCATTGGGACTGCAATGGTGGCAAAATTGGGTATAAACCTCCTTTAATACCCAGTGATCCCTAAGAAGGCTCTCATTTGCTTTTTATTCAGGGGATGTGGCCAGTTTTGGATTGCCTCAATCTTTTTGAGCTGTGGCTTTATCAAACCTCTGCCAATGGTGTACCCAAGATATTTTACTTCTTCCATCCCCAGACAACACTTTTTTGGGTTGGCTATCAAACCTACCTTATAGCTGGAGTCCAACACTGCTTGTACTCTGGGCAAGTGAGACTGCCAATCAGGACTATGAATGACCACATCATCCAAATAAGCAGCGGCATACTGTCTATGGGGCCTTAGAATTCTATCCACCATTCTTTAAAAGGTAGCAGGTGCCCCATGTAGCCCAAAGGGAAAAATTTTGTATTGAAACAACCCCTCTAGTGTAGAAAAAGCTGTCTTTTCTTTGGCGTTCTCAGTTAACGGCACTTGCCAATACCCTTTGGTTAAGTCAAGAGTAGTTAAATACCTGGCTGTCCCCAGCCTTTCAATTAGTTCGTCCACCCTAGGCATAGGGTAGGCATCGAACTGTGACACACTGTTCAATTTCTGGAAGTAATTGCAGAATCGCACACTCCCATTGGGTTTTGGAATGAGCACAATGGGACTTGACCACTCACTATGCGATTCTTCAATTACATCCAACTCTAACATTTTGTTTAAGTTTTTTCGACACTGGGTCAGTGATTATGTCATGTTTGATGACCGTGGTTTTCCCTGGTAGGTCAGAAAACAGCACCCTATTCCTGCTGTTGACTGGCTGACAGGGTTTTTGCCACTGTCACTTCAGGTACCATGGGCCCTGGGTTTACTGGAGGGGCTCGGATGGCTGACAGTGCTGCTCTGTCCTTCCAGGGTTTTATAAGATTTACATGGTATATCTGTTCTGGCTTTCTTTTCCCCAGCTGGTAAACTTTATAATTGACCTGTCCCACTTTTTCTAGGATTTCAAAGAGTCCTTGCCTTTTAGCCAACAGTTTACTTTCTACTGTGGGAACCAACACCAACACTCTGTCCCCAGGAGCAAAGTTGCGTAAGCGAGCATTGCGGTTTTATACCCTCTGCTGTACCTGTTGGGCCTGTTCCAAGTGCTCTCTTACTATCGGCACCACAGCAGCAATTCTTTCTTGCATTTGAGAAACATGTTCAATAACTGTTTTATACGGACTGGACTGCCCCTCCCATGTCTCTTTGGCAATGGCAAGTAACCCCCTTGGATGTCTCCCGTACAATAAATCAAAAGGGGAAACCCTGTGAAGGTTTGGGGAACCTTTCTTATGGCCAACAGCAAATAAGGTAACAAGTAATTCCAATCTCTACCATCTTTGGCTACTACTTTCCTTAGCATGTGTTTTAAAGTTTTATTAAACCTCTCCACTAGCCCAGCAGTCTGGGGATGGTACACAGAGGTTCTTAATTGGTCAATTTTAAACAGGCGGCTTAACTCCTTCATGATTTTGTACATACATGGGGTACCTTGGTCAGTCAGGATCTCCTTAGGTATTCCCAACCTGCTAAAGACATGGATTAATTCTCTATCAATGGTCTTGGTTGACGTATTGCGTAATGGTATCGCTTCCGGGTACCAATTGCCATCAATTATCACCAGAATATATTGATGGCAATGGGCAGATTTCATGAATGGCCCAACCAAATCTATAGCTCTTCTTTCAAATGGAACCTCAATAATGGGTAACGGAACCAGGGGACTTTTGAAATGTGGCCTTGGAGCATGATACTGACATTCAGGGCAGGATGCACAATAGTCAGATACCTCTTTATGGACCCCGGGCCAAAAAAACCTGTGCACAATTCGCTCAGTAGTTTTCTCTACCTCCAGGTGGCCTGCCGTTATATGACCATGGGCCAGATCTAACACTGTTCTTCTGTATGCTTTGGGAACTATTAATTGTTCCACAATATCCTCCCCCTTCTTAGTCACCTGATACAACAAATCCTGGCATACTGCCATGTGAGGATATGACAAAGAACTATTGGGGTTTATGGGTTTACCATTGATCACCTTGACATTCTCCCTGGCTTTTACCAGAGTAGGGTCATTCAACTGCTCCACGGAAAAGACCTCTCTCCTGACCTCAAGATCAGGCAGGTGGTCCACGGGCTCAATAACACTTCCCATCTCAGTGGGTGGCACACCACTTGGCCATCCACCATTAGGCTCCGCATTCTCTAGTTCGCCAATCATACTAGAAAAAGGGAACATCTCTGACTCTGCTACTACATCAGTAATCCTCTCAAAAGAGTCAGGGTGATTTACCTCTGTGCAAAATCGGCTTTCCCACAACTTCCAGAAGTGAGCAAAGTCACTGCCCAATATTGCATCATACATTAAGCCCTGTACCAAACCCACAGAGACTATCGCGGAACCACATGGTGTTTCAATGTTCATGTTCACTTCTGCAGTATCATAATACCGAGTATCCCCATGTATGCAGGTCACACCAACAGTTTTCCCCCTTACGCTTCAAGGAGTTCACCAGCTCAGCTTTCATAAGTGTAACCAGGCTACCAGAATCTAACAGCCTCTACTCTGTTGCCTTCTACAGTGAGTATACACATGTGCTTATCTGTCTCAACCTGCCGGTCAGCAGTACAGGCTAGTTGTGCAAAGAAAGACATCCTGCGGTCAACATGAGCAGTATCACATTGCATAGGTTCAGAGGTAAGCGAACAATTAGCCGCAATATGGCCGAAACCACCACATCGGAAACATTGAATTATATTAATATCTAGTCTTTTACGGGGTAGGAACCTTCCTGGCCTGGCTGGCCCGTCTCCAGGTTCCACACCCCCAGTCTTGAGTACATTCCACTGCCCAGCACCCTTCTCCCCGGAACAGTCTTACCAGTGTCAATGGGAGTTCGCCGATGTGCCATCGGGGCTTGGTGGGGCACACTCATCAGCTCCTCAGCCGCCAAATACCACTCCACCAGTTCGACTAGTTGGTCTGCAGACTTAGGGTCTGCATGGCTCACCCACTTACACAGAGACGCAGGTAGCGATCGCAGATACCGGTCCATCGTGACTCTTTCCACCATCTGTGGTCCTGTCAGCATCTCGGGCTGCAGCCATTTTGTGGTTAGATGGACGAGGTCATGCATCTGTGTGTGGAGGTTTTTACCATTTGGAACTCCCAGCCGTGGACTCGTTGGGCCCGAACAAATGAGGTGACTCCCAAGCGGGTTAGGATCTCCCGTTTTAACTTTGCATAGTCCTTGGCATCATCCAGGCATAAATCATAGTAGGCCTTTTGTAGTTCTCCAGACAGGAAGGGTGCCACAAGACTTGCCCACTGCTCTTTAGGCCACTTCTCTCTTTCGGCGGTTCTTTCAAAGGCCGCAAGGTACGCCTCCACATCATCACTCTGGGTCATCTTTTGCAGAAAGTGACTGGCCCATATGGTGTGAGTGTTAGTTAGAAGGGCAGGAGAAGCATCTCCAGACCGGAGTACAAGCTGTTGTACCACCTCTTTTAGGGCCTGGCTGTTTGTTGTTGCTTCTGGGCTGCCTCCAAGGCCAATAGTTGCACCTGGGTGGATTCCTGCTGAGCCCTGGTAGCTTCCTGCTGAGCCCTGGTAGCTTCTTGCTGAGCTGCCGTAGCTTGGAACAAGTCTTTAACAATGTCCTCCATATTGTCCTGGGGTGTAGGTTGGAAGCAGAATCTGGCTTCCCTAAGCATCTGCGGATGCCACCTCTATGGACTTCAAAGGACACAACTCTATATCCAACCTAACGAATTGATGTCTGTCCCTTTAAATTTGAAACGAAAAATTTTCCTTGCTGCAAACTTCAGTGTGTGATTCCCCGCATTCTCCACCAAATGTGACACAGTCAGGATAGGGGTCCCTCTCCTGGGGTAGATGGGCTCCCTCTTTACACACACACACAGCAGCTGTAGAAACAGGATACAAGTCAGGGGTTCGTGTACAAACTGGTTGGCGCCAGTCTTTATTGTGCCAAATGAATATAAACATAAACAAAACATAAGTCCTAGCCTGGCTGGGCACTAGCTACACAGCAGATTCCCTCTCTATAATAATGGTAGGGCCTATTGTCCTCACCATCAACAAAACACGTGCACAGTACTTACAAGGGGTCTCACCAAGTGTCTCTGAACAGGCTAGTCTGCCTGCTCTCCCAGGTGTGAGACACTCAGCCACAAACAAACCATGCTTATATTAACCCTTTCCATCTGTAAGCTCTGTTACTAGGCTGAAAGGCCCAAAACCTGGAGTAGCCTGTGGATGGAGCCCTCCCTCTCCTAACATCCACACCCCCAGGACCCAAACCTGCTTTTCCGGAAGCCGACACTCTGGTCTGCTTACAAAACAGACTTCTCCTGGGGTTTTTTAGAACACATAGGCCAAAAACCTAGGACAAATGTACATGCCATTGACCACTTTACCAGTGCTTCTATCCGTATATGGGTATAGTGAGGTTACTTACAGCGTGCTTATTGAGGATTTGCACCCTTATCTAGGGATCACCTCCATATCCTAACAGACTCTGTTGTGCCAAGGAGGCCCATTTCCTAATCATAAGGAACTCCAATTTTTTAGTTACCAGCTGTTTTTTTTCTTTTTTAAGAAACGATACATTGTTTCATGTCATGGTTTTATTTTGAAATTGTATATCTGTTTATTTTGATTCATTTCATTACATGTTCTTACCATTTTATCTCTATAGACTATTCTCTATACTCCATCACTAATATTTTTCATCACATATATTTTATTGTGCATTTTATATTCTGGTATTCCACTTTGGAATTTATTGATAAACAGTGATCTATTATACATCAGCAGCGCAAGTCTTTTCTGTATTTATTCTGGCTCTGTTTTTTGGGAACCTTCACAGTAGGTTTCTTTGGACCTGCAGCGCTGAGGACATATATAGCAGAGCGCACGCTCTGAATGAGGGCCGTCCTCCATAACTATGGAGCGTCCCCCTGGACGCTCGTATAGCTGTGGGTCACCACCCACAGCCTATACGAGCGTGCAGTTTGATGGCTGCGATGGTCGTGACCATCGCGATCATCGAAACTGCGAGCCGGAGCCTGCGGTTGAGGTTTTCAACCGCAAGGCCCGGAGTGATTTTGGCTCTATCAGAGCCAAAATCACTCCCACTGACATCACTAGTGATGTCAGTGGGCCGGCTTCTGACGGGAGGCGTTCCCTTGGGAACGCCCCTGTCAGGGAGGCACGCCCCCGGCACGCCCACCAAAGGGGGCGTGCTGTCAATCAACATCGACAGCACGCCCCCTTTGATCAGACACAACGAGCGAAGGACTTTCCTTCGCTCGTCGCGTCTGGCGCATGCGCACGACGGAGCTCCCTCCATCGTGCGCATGCTCAGTGCAGACCATCGACCCACTTGCGAGCGGACAGCCGCTTGCGAGTGGGTCTGAATCAGGGCCAGAATCTTGTGAATAAGATCTCTAGTACAAGACAATGCTTATATAGCTACCAGGATTTTCTAGTGTTCAAAAGCGGAATATATTTATCTCCTTTTAATCATCGAAGTATGGGGTCTATGTACTAAGCAGTGATAAGTCACAGAGTGAAAAGTGATAAGTCTGTGATAAGGTGCCAGCCAATCAGCTTCCAACTGCCATCTCACAGGCTGTGTTTGAAAAATGACAGTTGGGAGCTGATTGGCTGGCACTTATCACAGACTTATCACTTTTCACTCTGTCACTTATCACTGCTTAGTACATAGACCCCTAAGTGAGATATATATTTCAAAATGCTGTGTTATTAGGCGTCCCTAATATAAATATTGACACAGTTTTATCTCCTCATTTACTAGCTCTGGCAGATCACAGTAATATCATATGAGGTTAAAGAAGATGTTAGAAAATGCCCTGTGTTTTAACACGGTGTGACACGACCAAAGTGCTTTTTCACTGTCACATGAGAAAGAAGACATTATTGGCATAGATATGGGTTTAATACCCCGATATTATATGTTTGTGGCTTATATACTGAATATATTGCCCACTATTCCATTCAAGGGTGAGAATAAACCTAGATAGGTAATCTGTTTGATCATATCAGATCATGTGAAACAGTGTATTATAAGGCATCCCTGACACACTCATACTGACACAATGTGTCCCCTAATCTCCTAACTCTGGCAGTTAACATGAGCCTGCAGGCAGGTCCTTATGTCTAACAGACACCCTCCATTTATGTCATAACTAAATCAAACAAACACAGTGTATTGGTCATTAAGATGCGCTCTCTATTGTAATTAGGTAATTAGAATGATATCTACATTGTACAGAGGTCCCTAGAATACACACTGCTCTCTGAAATGTTCAGAAGTAACTAGAATCCTCTCTATATTGTATAGTGTGTTGAACGTATTGCATGAGATTGCCCTTCATATTGTTTATTGGTTACTAAGATGCAGGACCGAAATTTGGAAATGCAGGGCCCTGTGCAATATCCATTTCTGGGCCTCTTCCCTATATTACTAGAAGTAGTAGGAGTGGCATAACTAGGGTATTTAGAGCCCAGAGCAAGTTAAAAAACGGAGCCCCCCAAGTATGTCCGCGTGCAGAAAAAGTGGGTGTGGTCACTGAAAATGGGGGCGTGTCAACATGACACGCCACCATTTCCTCGTCACTCTGGGAACATTCCTTTTCATTCCATATGCACCTTAATGCCCCCAGTAGTAGTGCCCCTCTTGAAATGCCCAATGTAGTAGTGCCTTTTATGCAAAGTTCCCTGTAGTAGTGCACCCTTATACAGTGCCCCCAGTAGTGCACCCTTATGCAGTTCCCCCTGTAGTACCATATATACAGTGCCCCCCTATACAGTGCCCCCAGTAGTGGTCCCGCTATACAGTGCCCCCAGTAGTGGTCCCGCTATGCTGTGCCCCTTATACAGTGCTCCCAGTAGTGGTCCCTCCTATGCAGTGCTCCCAGTAGTGCCACTTATACAGTGCCCCCAGTAGGGGTCCCCCCTATGCAGTGCTCCTTACATATACTGTATAGAAAAAGACACACACCGAAAAAACAACACATATCGTTCTCGGCACTATAGGAGAGCTATCATGACATCTCTCCCATCACCCAGTCCGGGAGCCGGAAGGCAAAGCCTATGAGTGAGCTCCTGCCTGGTTCCGGCTGTGGGTGTAGCAGCCAATGAGAGTCTGTCTGATTCTCATTGGCTGCTAAAACAAACACACCAGCGCTAGCGGCGGTGTGTTTGTTACTGTGTAGTGCGGGCTACACTACACTGACTTGAAACCACTGTCCTGGACCACGGATGGTGGCGGCGCCCCCCCTGCAAGTGCCCCAGCCAACCCTCCCTGGTTACGACACTGAGTAGTAGTCAGGAGCATGGATAATGATTGCCGCTCACCGGCAATGCAGTATTTAATGCCAAATTAAGCAGGCATAGCGTGGATGTTGACAGAGGCGTAACTAGACATTGGGGCCCATAGCTAAATTTCTAACCCCCCCCCAACACACACACACACATTTTGCTATGAGGCCCCATAACAGTGTCCTTCCTCACTGATGCTGGAAGGAAGAGTCGTATGAGAAGAGGGACAGGACTGATCAGTCGACTGGGGCCCACAGCACTGTTGATACCTGCAGCAAACTTCTGCCTAGTCATAGGCTGAAATGTACCTGTGACTAAGAAGCAGTTTGCAGCAGTGACGTGTGGTGAGGTCAATGGCTGGGGAGGCACACATGGTCATGGGTCTGAGTGCTGAGAGCCTGTCTCACCCCCTACTCACTGTAACTCTCCCCTCACTACACTAAGCTTCAGTGTCCATTGATTCTTCTACATGCATCACTGTGTCTTCTCTTGCTTCTAGTGATTGAGCTCCAATCTCTAAACTCTGCAGTGCATTTCCTGGTCACATGACACATCCAAGGTGTCCATCAGTGCTTAAGGCACTCTCCCTCCAGGGGCGGATTGGGCCGCCGGAACACCGGGCCAGATCCCGCTGGGCCGGTCACTACAGTGGCCGGCGGCCACCCTCCACCTCTACTCACCCACAGCCGCTGCCGCAATCGGAGAGCTCTGATCGGGCAGCACTACAGCACAAAGTCACAAACTAAATTGGCTATAGAGAGCTGCTGTGCATGACAGCTCCAGCCACAGCAGCTCCCCCACAATTCTTTGAGGAGTCTGTCAGTCACCACTGACGACGACTCCGCCTCCAGCCCCTCCACGTCCCGGCCCTGCTGCCAAGAGAAGCTCAGCAACAAGCAGCCTGCCCTACATGGTGGGAAAGCCGGCCATGCCACAGAGAAGCAGCGGGCAGCCAAACAGAGGAGGAAGAGGAGCAGCAGGTAAGTGTTGGCGGGTGGACGGACGGACGCGGAGAGACACTGGGGCTGAGGGCTGGGGCTTGATTCTGAGAGCTGGGAGTGGGGACTGATGCTGAGGACTGGGGCTGGTGGCTTGGGACTCATGATCTGGGCTGGGACTGGTGGTTGGGAACTTGGGCTTGATTCTGAGAACTGGTGCCTGGGGAGTGGGGACTGATGCTGGTGGCTGAGGACTGGGGATGAGAGATGCACACTGGGTCTTGGGGGGAATGAGGCTGAGAGACACACTGGGTCCTTGGGGAATGAGGCAAAGAAACGCGCACTGGGGCAGAGAGATGTGCATCGGGGCCGGGGGAATGGGGCTGAGAGACACACACTGGGGCTGGGTGGGAATGAGGCTGAGAAACACACTGGGTCCTGGAGGAATGGGGCAGAGAGATGTGCACTGGGGCCAGGGGAATGGGGCTAAGAGACGCGCACTGGGGCTGGGTGGGAATGAGGCTGAGAAACACACTGGGTCCTGTGGGAAAGGGGCAGAGAGCTGTGCACTGGGGGAGAGGGAATAAGGATGAGAGAGACCAGAGCCGGATTTAGACCTCATGGGGCCCTAGGCAAGGTACTAGTTTGGGGCCCCCTCCCTCAAACAATCCATACCACTATTTGTGAGCTAATGATTCATGCCCTTACATAATTTTTTTAGCATTTCCTCCTTATATTGAACTTTTTAAAGATTTAAACATTACGGACATCAAAACATTATATAATATGTGTGTGTGTGATATATGTATATATTTATACAATGTAAAAACTGTGCCTATATCCAGTAGGTGTCACTAGGTTAAGTCTTGACCTAGTGATACCTACTGGATATACACGGTCTTTACAATGTCACTAGATGAGAGAAAAAAAACAAAAACATTATATATATATATATATATATATACACACACACATATATATATATATATATATATATACATATACATATATACACATAGTCGTGTGGTCCAGCTCTCCTAAACGAACATCTAAGTGGCAGGGTGCGCATGTTACTCACAAATACAGACGGATGGTGCAGCACTCCATGCACTTAATGGATTCTATCCGTCTATATATAAATATATATACGTACATATATACACAAACACACACACATATATATATATATATATATATATATACATACATACACACGTACATGCATATATACACACACATATATATATATATATATATATATATACAGTACACATATACATATATATACATAATACATACAGTACACATATATATATATATGCATATACATACATATAGTACACATGTGTATACATACAGTACACATTGTATATATATATATATATATATATATATTCATATACACATATACCGTATATACTCGAGTATAAGCCGAGTTTTTCAGCACATTTTTTGTGCTGAAAAAGCACCCCCTCGGCTTATACTCGAGTCATGCCCGCATGGTACGCTGCTGAGTAGCGTACCATGCGGGCCGCGGTGCAGACTGTATCACTGTGACACAGCCTGCACCGCGTGTGTAGCGCTGACCGGACGGAGTTCGGTCAGCACTACACACTGCTAAACACACAGCCGCCGGAGCCGGCAGCTATGTGTTTGGTGTAATCAGCAGCCGCTGAGAGTCTGTCAGACTCTCAGCGGCTACTGCTGCTCCCACTGCGGGAGCCATCTTCCGGCTCCCGCAGTGGGTAATGGGAGAGACGTCGTCATGACGACGTCTCTCCCATTATGCAAAGCGGCGGAGGAGCCTGTAGCAGCGTCGGGACCAGGAGCGGGGTTACAGGTAAGTGGTTTTTTTTTTTATATTTCTTTCTACTGGGGGGGCTGCTACCGGGGGCTACTACCAGGGGGGGATATCGCTACTGGGGGCACTACCAGAGGGGGGGGATTAATAATGGGGGAACTACCAGGGGGGATGTTGCTACTGGGGGCACTACCAGGGAGGGGGGGAATACTGGGGGCACTACCAGGGGGGATGTTGCTACTGGGGGCACTACCAAGGGGGGTTAATACTGGGGGCACTACCAGGGGGGGATATTGCTACTGGGGGCACTACCAGGGGGGGGATTAATATTGGGGGCACTACCAGGGGGGATGTTGCTACTGGGGGCACTACCAGGGGGGGGATTAATACTGGGGGCACTACCAGGGGGGGATATTGCTACTGGGGGCACTACCAGGGGGGTATTACTACTGGGGGCACTACGAGGGGGGGATATTACTACTGGGGGCACTACCAGGGGGGGATTACTATTGGGGGCACTACCAGGGGGGGATTACTACTGGGGACAGTACCAGAGGGGGGATTCCTACCAGTAGGTGCTGCATTTCCCACCCTAGGCTTATACTCGAGTCAATAAGTTTTCCCAGTTTTTTGTGGTAAAATTAGGTACCTCGGCTTATATTCGGGTCGACTTATACTCGAGTATATACGGTATGTATATAATATATACATATACACATACAGTGCACATTAATATAGGTATATACATACAGTACACACATATATATATATACATACAGTACATATATACTGTATATGTAATACAGTTCCCTACCTGCCTGGCCTTGGGTGCTCCACTGCTGCTGTTTGCTGCTGGTGGGCGGCGGAGGGCCTGGAAGGCTGACAGAGTGGCTGCTGGGGCGTGTCACAGCGGGGCTAGCTAGATGAGCATGGATCAGCTGGGAGGGACAGGGTGGCGGGTCCCCGTTGAGCTAACCTTTGCAGTGGGCACACACACTATTCCTTCTTGCCGCGCGCAGGCGGCAGCGGACACACAGGCTCTCTCTCCGTCAGCCGCGCGGCACTCTCTGGGAGTGGAGGCGGGACCGCGTGACATCACGCGGTACTATCGCAGTGCTCCTCTGGGAGCGCTGTGATCGGGGATATCTTCAGGCAAAGGGGCCCGTCCACGGGCCCCTTGGGTCCCGCCGGCCCTAGGCGAGCGCCTAAGATGGACAGCGTGAAATCCGGCCCTGAGAGAGACACACTGGGGCCGGGGGAATAGGGCTGAGAGACGCACACTGGGATCAGGAGAATGGGGCTGAGACACACTGGGGTTGGGGGAATGAGGCTCAGTGCCACAGGTGGAGCTGGGGATGGAGAGATGCAGGGAGTCCTGGGGATGGAGATACAATGGGGCCTGGATATGGAGACCTGAAGATGAAGAGGCACAGGAAGCCTGGAGAACCACAGGGGTCCTGGAATGCCACAGGGGGACCTGGAGATGGAGAGACGTAGGGGTCTGGAAAACCACAGGGAGTCCTGGAGAGACACAGAAATTGTTTGTTCAGGGAAATTCACATTTTGCCCTGCACAAAACATTCTGTTACTATATATTACCTGGTTATGATGATGACATTGGTTATGTTTCTACGTAAACAGACATCTTCCAGACAATGTGATCTCCTACATGAATAGTGAATACCGGCTGAAGGCGGTGCCCAGTGAGGCTCAAACTCCTCAGAGGTTCCCCGTTGCAGAGAAACCATCATATAGGTAAGAAAAGACTTTCAAACTGACTGGCCTGTACCTAGTGCCGAGGGAAGGGGGGGCCCCAAAAAGAGTGTATCATTGACCTAGTTTTATGTTGCCGACCCTGCTCCCCTCAGTGGCTTGCAAAAGCCCCTCCATGCCCTTAGAGGAGGGAGTATTCTGCCCTCCTTCACACACCCCGCCCTCTCAACATACCCACCTCCATCAGGGCTGCTTCCAGAAATTTCCTGGGCTGGTTTTCCACCCCAATCTGCCCCTGCTAACCCCCTTAGCTCAGAGGCATGCCTCTATTAGCTCTCTTTTTGTGCAGCTTACTGCCTGTGGTGTGTTCCCACACCCAGCTCTGCAAGCCGTTGTCTTACTATACAGAAACAAGGCTGAATTGTTGCCACCTCATCTCTAATCTCCCTGCATTCCCTGGGGCACCACAAAGCTGGTGAGTGTTAGCCATAAAAATGATTAGAATAAACAAATATGTTTATGTTATAAAAATCTTCTTTGCATTATTCTAATAGTTTTTATATCAAATCTCATTAGTATGACTGGGGAGGCTCTGCCTACCCTGACTGCACGTCCCTGGTTTGCAGGAGTAATTATAAGCAGTGCGGGCTCCTGTTGACTTATCAACCCGTCCCTCCTCTCATCCAATACTAACTCCACCAAAAGTGATTGCATGAGGGAGGCGGGTCCCATAGGCTCTGCAGGGCCCATAGCAACCAATTACATGTATTCACTGATCCAAGATATGCATACATGTCCAGTACTGTCACAACCAAGATTGGTAAGTTTGTAAATAAACAGGTTCCTATACACATCCCTGCCCACTAGTCACCCCTCTGAAGCTGCATATCCACTACACGATTATGCAGTACGAGCACCTCAGGTAGATGAGGGCACCGTAGCCTTTATGCACAAGGCGAATGAGAAGCGGAGGGCCCATTATGATGGCACTAGGGACATCTCCCTAGACCCAGCCCTGCTTAGATGTTCTCTATATTGTGTAGTGGTTAGGGTACTAGAACGCTTGCCGTATTGTACATTGGTCTATAATAGTCTGTACATTCTATACTGGCCATATGGGGCTATGTTTTATACAATTGTAGCTTTATCAAATGTTCACATTTCATTGCCTTGCAAAATCACACCCACATTAGATCAGTCGTTTCATATTATCAATACCTTCTTACACTGATTTAACTATTGTATTGTATTGTTTTAGTTACAATATTTACCTTATTTGGTAACTATTAGTCGACTTGGGGATGCTTCATTTAGAGCCCTATTTTGCATACCACGCCCAACACAACTATATTTTGCATACCATAATTACACAATAAGGACTGTAAGACGACCCCACAGCTAATTGCTAGCAACATTTACTGCTTAGCGGGAAACACTTTCTAGTGGTGAGGTCCAAGTGGCAAGCGCCCACCCCCCCTCTTTACCCTGCAACTAGTTATTGGATGGCTGTGCGGTAACTGTGTAATGTGATTCGCCAATTGGCGATTAAAAGTACAGATCTGCGGCCATTGGTGATCGACATAACTTAAGCGGATTGTGGGAAAACTGCATGTTAACAATCACAGATAATTTTTTGGTCAGGAACGGTGAAGCGGCCATGGGCAAATACGAGTGATCGCTCCCCCCTTACCTTTTCCGTACTGCCATAGAAGACCGTTGCTGCTGGTCAGTGGCATCAGCCTCTCTGGTCTCGCTGCAAACCAGCACACAGCAGCTGAGGAGTGATAGGTAAGTAAGAGGGGGAAGGTGGGCAGCGGGCCCGGGCCCGTCCATCAAGCCTGGGCCCGGGCCCCTCCATCAAGCCTGGGCCCGGGTACCCGCTCCCCCCCTCCACTCGGAGCCCCTGATTAACACACACACACTCCAAATACATTGCAAATTCTAAACTATAGCAGCAGCCCTCCAGGGAGGTCATCAGAATGCAGAATTATTTTATCTTGTACAGAAAAAAAAGTGCACACTATAATTATAGTTTTTTGTCCCGTAAACCTCTTTCCCTTGGTGTAATAACAATATACCCCCCCACCCAGGATAAATGAAGCTGAAGCTCAGGACGGCGGGCGTTCAATAGATCCCACTTTGCTCTGTCATAAACCGCGCACAGTGAATCTTTAGGCAAATATAATTTGATTTATCCCCACACATTCCTCAGGATGATGGGCCATGAACTGATTCATATTGATTGCCGTTCTGTTAACACCTGCTTAATGCTCTCTATTCTGCTTCCATGGTAACCAAGAAAGATATTCTGTCAAAATATATTGTAAGGGAAGAAATGGACAGTTCTATGTAAATGCGATGCTGGCAGAGCTGGGAGCACAGGCTGCTATTTTTATTTTATTTGGTCTTTTCTGTCCACACCAGTGATCAATCTTTATAGCTTTCTCCTCAAGTATGCTCCCAGAGAGCGCCTGGCCATAATTAGATGGCAAGTCGGAAACACTTTGTAGTCTATTGACTTAAAACGTAACATTGACCACTAAAAGCTGAGCGGTAGGCTTTGTTCCGCCTTCTGTTGCAGTATAGCCTTGCGTGGCTAAAGTGTATCTACAGTGCTGTTGCCTTCCGCAGAGGTGCAGGACTATTATTTATATCACACTGCTGTTCTCGTAGATGACCACGACACCAGCCTATACTTATATATACGTATGGTATGTATTATGCTACAGGATGATATTTTAGTTCTGCCGCAGAGATTCGGAATATTTTCACAAAATAAATGTTGGCCCAGACAAATGCGCTGTTTATATCCGTAGCTCCCAGCTTGCCGATATGTTATTGGCAGGCAATCAAATAAAGGGGTATTGCTAGCCATATTGGCAAGCAGAATTCACAGACAGTGACAATACATAGTGCTAAAAAAAACCCCCAGAGGATTTAATAAAATGTGCAGAACTATTTTGTATCCTTTGAACATTTCTAGATGTCCTTATTCTGGAATCGCTGTCCCAGAAATGCAACAGTTATCCCCTCTCTTCTATAATAAATAACATCTAGAGAGCAATCCCTAGTTTTGCACCATTTTAAAGAAAGTAGCAGTGGGTAATATGATAACTATATGATAATAGTAGCAAAAATTAATGGAATCACTTAAAAAAAAGTTATTTTGAGTTAAATTATAAAATCCAAGGCTGCTGGGAAATCAGGTCATAAAAATCTAGTGGATTTTTTTTTTTACTTGATATCTATAGCGACAGACCAGGCCTGAGGGCAGTAGGAGGTGGAGTATGTAGTGGAAGGCAGGTAAAAAATGATTGATTGAATAATAATAAAAATGAAAGTGAAATATGGCTTTGTGAGAGCTGTTTTGCAGCAACTGAGAAGAGAAAAGGCCATAAAAGAATACAATGTTAATAACCAAGGATTCTTGATGAGGGTTGCAAGGAAGCTGGCCATACAACCCACTCCTCCCTCCTTCCTAATTGGGTAACACACCCCTGTAGTACATTTATGAGGTGCACCAGAGAGTATAAGTATGAAATGACATTATATTTTTTAACACACAAGTTTTATATTAAGAATTTTTAACTGAGCCTGAACACACAACGAACTGCCTCACAGTGCCCCAAGTACAAGCCAGGCGGTACACTAATATTGATGGTATATATTTTAACACACACGTTTTATGTTATTAACATTTTTTAACAGTGTATGAACACACAACAAACTGCCTCACAGCGCTCCTAGTAATTGTGGCACCCTAATGACGTTATTTTTTTAACACCGTGCCTGAACACACAACACGGTGCCTCACAGCGCTCATAGTAATAGCACCCTAATGACAATATTTGTTTAACACAGTGCCTCACAGAGCTCCTAGTAATGGCACCGTTTTTTTTTTTAAACAGTGTTTTCACTTTTTTTTAACATAGTGCGTGAAGAACACACAGTACCTCACATGAAGGTTTTTTTTTATAATAACACAGTGCCCCTTTAACACAGTGCTCCTAATGGCTTTTTTATTAACACAGTGCCCGCCTGAAGTACTGAACACACAACACAGTGCCTCACAGTGCTCCTATGCATTTTTTTTTCTTTTTAAAGAACACTGTACCCCTTGCTCCTTATGGTGTTTTTTTAGTGCCTGAAAGTGACTCTCAGTGCTGCAGCCCACAGTTCACACCCTCTCCCCCTGATCCCCTGTGTGAAATGTTGCCCGATCACAAGGGAGGGACTTTTATATGCATAAAAAAACTGCAAGGTACAACGCCGGGAAAGAATAACGCAATCCAAAACATGTGAGATCCCGCTACAGGGAAGATGACGTTTTGCCTCGTTTTGGGATCCGAAGTTGTCAGGAAGACTTGAGCCGAGGCTCAGTTCGACTTGTAACTCCTAAGTTCAGGTGTGTTCATATTGCAGGAATCCGAACCTGCACATCTCTACTAAAAACAGAAAACTGAACATAAAAATATTAGAATAAAGCTTTGGCTAAAGGACAGGAGACTGAGGGCTGATGCAGACTGGACGACACGCCCATTTGCAGAGCGTATCTTGTGTGTACTCACACTATGCATGCCCACAAAATGGGCAGACGCAAAGTGCAGGCGATGCAGATTCATACTCATCTACCCTAACAACCAAAGAGGCAGTACTGGGTTGTGATGATGCTTTCTCACGTAGACAAGGTTCAGCGCGAATGCACATGCTGATATTGTCCATTCTGGAATGTGTACAACTCTGCATAGGGGTAAATATCCACATTTGTGGGGTACTATGTATCCGGTGCAGCATGGCGCCTTGTGTGTGATTTCGATGAAATAGCCGATAGATTTAAAGCAGAAATTAGAGCTGGGACCAGCAAATCGCAGTCTGGGCTTCAAAGAATGGCTAAACAAAATAAACAAAATAAAAACATTAAAGAAATTATAAAAACAAAGGGGGATAGGCTTTGAAATTGGAGGAAGACTAAATAGTAACACAAGGAGAAAACTTTTGCACAGGATGGTGCTAGATCTGTGAAATAGCCCGCTGGGGACTCACACAGCACAAAAATGTAAGAATAGAATACACATTGGGTAAACATATTGCTATTATTCAGACTTAGAAATGATTAAGGAAAACCACACAACAGGTCAGAGTGGTTTTGACCTGTAGGTCCTTTTCTGCCATCAAATTCTGTGCTTCTATGTATCATTACCTATTCATTAGTGGCGCTGCAGTTACCATGGAAACAGCATAATAACAGCCTAATTGTTTACATGCTGCTCCTGTTGAGGAGGAAAATGTTTGCAAGTTTCTCAGTAAATGCCCTTTCCCTGAATAAAGCACCTCAGCTCCTTCCATTGTTTGCAACTGCGGCCTCTAAGTACAACCTTTCCACCTGCCGTACATGAAAGTCCTTTCTGTGTTATAGCACATACATGTGACTTCTGCAGAAATTCCAAGCAGCTAAATACATGTGCCCCTCTCTGTCTCTCTGCACTTCCGCCAGGAATATATGTATTGATCTGGAGTGGTGTTTTACTACAGCGCTGAGAATTATGCCTTTATTAACTCTTCCAGGACTAGATCGTTACAGAGCCATCAGTCCTGTAGCCGAAATATTTTACTGATTATCTAAAGTCAATATATGTGTTATTACATTATACAGATATACTAATATAGAAGAAGTTCTTGCTGCCTGAAGGATCTGTGTGACGGCAGCAGCACAAGAGCGTAACTTAGGTCACAACACAAACAAGCGTCTTTACATGTATTATTATTTCTATAGGTGTAATCATTCAGAATGTAGTAGAATGCTATGGGGTCATGGGTCACTGCATGTGATGTCATATGTACCTTGTGTAATGACAAGTGGTATGCTATAGCTCAAGTAACATAATACCAGGGGTTGCACACACATGGGTGTGGACATGTTAAACCTTCTAATAAGGAAAAGTGAAGGCTTTGCCCACAGCGACCATTTAGAATATGGAATGTACTACATAAGGGGCCTATTTATCAAACTGTTTTATTTCAAAAACCTATGCGGAAACTGGTGTTTTCATATGGTTATTGTATTTGCAGTATGGGCCGGATTTATCTAAGCAGTAAGGAAGAGATGACAAGGATATTTCATGCTCCTGAACTAAAGACCCATAAGAAGGGATGTGGTCAATATCGGAATGTGTCAGCGCCGGAATCCCGACACTTCTCAGAATCCCGGCGCCGGGCATCTAGATCGCCGGAATCCCGAAGGTACAGCACTAGTCAAAAGTTTGGACACACCTTCTCTTTCAATGGTTTTTGTTTATTTTAATTACAAATTATTAAAATATAAAACATATTTTGATTTGTTTAACACTTTTTTGTTTACAACATAATTCCATATGTGTTCTTTCATAGTATTGATGTCTTCAGTATTAAGCTACTATGTTGAAAATAATTTAAATAAACAAAAACCATTGAAAGAGAAGGTATGTCCATACTTTTGACTGGTACTGTAAGTAGCGGGGTTGGGGGGAGGGTTAGGCACTAAGAGAGGAGGGGGAGGTTAGGTTTAGGCACTAGGGGGGGAGGGTTAGGGTAGGGAGAGGGTTAGAATACTGACCGACAAGTATTCTAACCCTGAGCACCGGCATCCCGTACCCATCCCCTATAGAATACCACTGTTCCTATTGCGGGGCAATCCACCGTCATATGTCGTCCCTGAACATGTGACATCATGACATACAAAGCAAAGGCAGAATCTGGACATTGGGGACCTAATTCTAGGCCGCACTCAAATGCAAATACACCTAGCAATTTCTTGCTGACTGTGCCAGCGCCGTAGTGAACATGCGCATCTTTGGACGGACGCCTGTTGGCCATTTCTATCTCTGAAATGGGCATCACTGGGCATATGCACGTTAGAGAACTGTCTCATGGGCGTGTAGCCAGAGTTACACCATATGCAGAGGGGACATCTATATCAGTCAGGATGTAGTCGGCATTCTGGAATGCCAATGGTCTAAATACCGGCGCTGAAATCCCGACAGGTCGGGATCCTGGCATCAGAATCCCGACTGTCGGCATCCCGAAGGCATCGGGGTGTTAGGGGGAGGTTAGGGTGCGGGGTTAGGCTCTAGGGGTAGGTTAGGCATCAGGGAGGGAGTGTTGGGATTAGGGTGCGGGGAGGGGGAGGCTAGGTTTAGGCACTGGGGGAGGGGTGGGGGTTAGGTTTAGGCACCGCGGAGTGGGTGTTAGGTTTAGGGTGCGGGGAGGTTAGGCTTAGGCACTAAGGACCTCATTCAGAGGCGGTCGGAGGATGCAAGCGGTCGCTCAGAAACTGGGCGGCCGCTTGCATGCTGACCGCCCGCCTCTGTTTCGGTCGTTAGGCTGTGGGTTTACACCCACAGCTCTAACGACTGCTCGGGTGATGGTCGCGATGGTCTCTGACCATCGCGACCATCGGGGCTTACGACGAGACCCTAGGGTAGGGTCTCACTTGTTGTAAGCCCCGGAGAGCTTCTGGCTCTGTCAGAGCCGGAAGCTCTCCACTGACATCACTAGTGATGTCAGTGGGGCCTCCCCCAAACGGTAGGCGTTTCCATGGGAACGCCTCCGTTTGGGCTGCCACCCCCCCGGCCCGCCTTCCAAACGGGGCGAGCTGTCAATCAACATCGACAGCTCGCCCCCTTTGGAAAGAGACCCGCTACGACCAGCGCTGTCGGTCGTAGCGGGTCTCACGCATGCCCACGAGGGAGCCGGCTCCCTCATGCGCATGCGCACTGGCCAAACATCAAGGCGGCCGTGCAGTCGTAGATATTCCTGCGGGAGATATTCCTGCACCACTTTGCCCCTCTTTACTGGGCAGGCCTTTACCAGTGTACATGGTGGCATGATTTTATTCTTATTTAAGCTGAACACACCTTCACTAGGATCAGTTTTTAAGGAAAATGGGAAATAGCAGCTGCTGCTTCTTATGTGTAATAAGAGTCCTATATTTCACTGTTATAACTCAAATGAAACTTTGCACTAATAAAGTAGTATTATGCTAGCCCTGTGCTATAACTGCGTCATGCAGCCAGCTGATACATACAGTAGTATACTCTGCATTAAGTGTCATCAGTGTCCCCACCCAGCAGCCTCCCTGACACTGTGCCTTTATTCCCCAGCCAGCTCTGGAGTGTGCACTGCCTCTCCCCCCTACACCATGGCATAGATCCTCTCCCTGTGCTGGTGGGGGGGCTGAGTCTCAGTGCCCAGGCTTGTGTAATTGGTCTGCATTACAGACCCCGCCTAGCCAAAAGTGAAGGGAGGTGGAAAAGGGAGGGGAAGGACTGGAGCCCCCTGCAGCTACCGTCCATCTCACTGCATCAGCAGCACTACATCCAGGGTACAGGGACTGCCGGAACAGGGGTCAGGAGTGCATGCCCAGGAGAAGGTGCCAGCAGCTGGCAGGAGGTGACTTGGATGCAGGATGGTTCTAGGTATCTCCCTCTCTCTTTCCCCCTCCCATAGTCTTACTTCCAGGACATGTGCTGCTATCTGAGTGTGTGGCTGCTCATTGTCTGTGCAGGGTGAGTGACAGTGATGTGCTTCTGCCTACTTGGCACAGGGGCCATCTGCAGGCAGCCCCGACAACGTGGTCCGCGCCTGGGATGTTTCATGCATGTGTCCTTTGTGCTCCGGTGAGTGAGATTAGGGGTATGATTAGCAAGAGGTACTGAGAGTGAATGAGGGATGAACTTGAACCGAACCCGGCCTTTGTGTCACCTGTGTATACCCATGGGCATATGGGCTTGTTGGAGTATTATATCCTATGCTTTTCTGCCGGGGGGTGTTATGCAATTCTGTGTGCAAGACCGAACATGGAGAGCTTAAGAGGCTAGTGTGTATATAATATACAAGGAGGGCTGGTCTAAGTATTGCACAGGAAGAAGACAAGCTACATACTGAGAAGCATGCTTAGCCTTACAGTAGTGGCATGTGTAGGGTAATATAATACAGAATATACAATTCTTTACTGAGCTTCTTTGTGAAACTCCTAGTGACTGGAGTACTTTTGTTCCCTCTGGTGTAACCTTAGTTATCAACTAGTGGCAAGTTATCCTGCTGGATACAGATATGTGCCATCTGAATGTTGTTTTATATAGATTTTGCCACTGTCTATACACCCTTTTAGGCAGCTTGCAGGCTGAACTAGAAAATGTCTCTTCTAAAAATTCTAGTTATTATGGGCAAAGTCCCATTGAAGGATGCAATTGTATGTAAATCCAATATTTTATACTTCGTTTGTCTGTTTGGTGGGATTTCATTATAACTGCACAATTTGGTTTATGTCATGTATGCATTATGTAACAACGTGGACAGATTTAAGTATTTTTAACCTGGGACACAGAATAAGCTCGGGAATCTACTCTGGCAAATCAGTGTTCACGAATTAATAATATATTTCATTTAATTGTTATGTTGTCGACTACAAGTTAATTTTTTTTATTAACTGTTGGATTGTAGCAAATGACACAACTATCCTAACTATTATTAAAATAGGATGACTCTATTAATCAGTATTAATTGTTTTGCAAAGCAGTGTTTTGGGATCCATCCATTTTTGCAGATGGGTCCTCTGATGTAGACCCCCCCCTGCCATAAAAGAAGATAATCAACCGTACTGACATATTTGAGGAACGCATAAAAGATATATACAGCACACTGAGAGCAACGCTGTTTTCTCGCCTTGTGTAGGGATTAGCATTTTCGCTCCCTGTGACCACGGTCACTGTGGGTGGGTAAGCAGCTCCCCGTGATATCCATCCCGGAACAGATGCCTTCATTAGTAATCTATTTCTGGCTGTTACATCAGTCAGCAGGGGTACTCTGCCCTTGTCAGTTTGCTCCCCTAGAACTTACTAAATAGCCCCCAAAATGCCTATTTTGTAAATACACTTTTATATATGCTCTTAATCTGTAGTCTCGGCTGAATAAAGGGATGATACTCATGCCACTGGTAGTACCACTGTCGTGAAGCTTTCCCCTCCCAGATGCCTGGTTGCATCAGCAAGACGTGCTGTTTGTGTCTATTGAGCCAGTTTTATTGCTTTTGCGTGACACAACCTGGCTGTGATCTGTATAAGATGTGTCTGTGCTACATGCACTTTATTACATAATTGGGCCTGATTCAGCACGAATCGCAATTGCAACAGCGTACGCAGATCGGCCGATACTGCGCATGCACCGCACTGCAATTACGGACGCACTATGGAATCCATCGCAGAGTATTCCATAGGCCATAAGTGTTTGGGGGTGGTGACAGGGGAGTGGTTGCAAATATGCAGGCGCACCTGTCCATTTGAACGCCGTTGCGTGGGCGTGCATAAATTAGCCACTGCGATTTCCTACGCAGCTTGGGTACTCACTGCGTGCAACGAGACTTGCAAATTCTGAGACAGGTTAGAGCTGCTGTAATTGTGTGTGAGGGGCCGATGTTCTCCGATGTTACCGATGCATTTGCAGGACTGCGAGGTATTACGGATCTGAGAAGGCAGTAGTGGGCGTCGCTATGCTGGCTGAGCTGTGGCAGACAGCATATATTTGCAGATTCATTGCGTGCGATTACGCAATTTGTGATCCGTGCCAGCTTGTCCAGTAAGCTTATATTGTTAACAATCCTGCACAATTTGTCATCTATGAACTTTATCGTCTAGAGAATGGGGGGAGGGGGGTAGAGGCTTTGACCATATATTAGGGTTGTAAGCGAATTCAGGAGGTTGCGCCTGTCACCTCTTTCCCTGTCATTTTTCAAATATCTTTTTTAACCTTTTTTGGACCTTGCTAGACCTCGCTGAGCTCGTGACATGCATTTATTGTCGTCATGGATAGTACATTGTCATATTTCTACACACACACAAGATAATGTATTGTGAGATGATTATTGCATCTTTTGGAGTGACAGACAGGCAGATTGTGAATACATTTTGGTCCAGGGGATGGGGGTGATGGTTGGGGGCTCAGGCAGCCCCCTTATCTGTTTGGCACATAATAGACTGGAGGATAGTATTACCCAGCCACATATTTTGTGTGATAAAGATTGGAAATGCTCCATCACGGTTCAGTGTGCGGGTGAAAGAACTCTGCTCCGGCCCAGCGGGGAACGCCCTGCACCCTGATAGGACAATCTCTCCCTGTTGATAGTGGAACTCTGGAACAAGTTTAAAGGATTATATGGAATAGATACAAATAACGGAACTGTACTAAATGATGAGCTTGGCAAGCTGACTTACTGAAACCATCATAGAAAATGGGTCATGTTTTATTTCAGGAATTCCTTAATAGAACAATGGCAATATACAAATTGTAGGCTCCCTATAAAGAAGTCCTTCAGCCAAAACTTTAACTGTATCTGTTTAGAAGTTCTCTGCTTCAGTCGGTGCCTCTGAAGGCATCAATGGGTCCAGTGCTGCATTCCTCTGCTACTAGCGCCTGATTGTCCAAATATTTGTGTTGTTAACGCCCTTATTCATTAACTTATCATTCACATGAGTGGGATGGTATCAGGAGAGGGGGATATTACTCAGGCTAGAAGGCAGCATAGCAGTGCTAAGCCATTGGAGCCACCAGGGAATCCTCTAGGGTGGAGTCACCACATTCCTCCTCCTGTGGGGAGTTGTCAGAGCCCATGTCCCTATTCTAAGAGTAAAAAGATTATCAAATAGCCAGACATGAATAATCTATTTCTTCCCCCCTGATTTGTCGTTCTGCCTGTATGCACTCAGCAAACCTAGCCAATTATACTCAGCAAACCTAGCCAATTATACTCAGCACTCAGCAAACCTAGCCAATTATACTCAGCAAACCTAGCCAATTATACTCAGCAAACCTAGCCAATTATACTCAGCACTCAGCAAACCTAGCCAATTATACTCAGCAAACCTAGCCAATTATACTCAGCAAACCTAGCCAATTATACTCAGCAAACCTAGCCAATTATACTCAGCACTCAGCAAACCTAGCCAATTATACTCAGCAAACCTAGCCAATTATACTCAGCACTCAGCAAACCTAGCCAATTATACTCAGCACTCAGCAAACCTAGCCAATTATACTCAGCAAACCTAGCCAATTATACTCAGCAAACCTAGCCAATTATACTCAGCACTCAGCAAACCTAGCCAATTATACTCAGCAAACCTAGCCAATTATACTCAGCAAACCTAGCCAATTATACTCAGCACTCAGCAAACCTAGCCAATTATACTCAGCACTCAGCAAACCTAGCCAATTATACTCAGCAAACCTAGCCAATTATACTCAGCAAACCTAGCCAATTATACTCAGCAAACCTAGCCAATTATACTCAGCAAACCTAGCCAATTATACTCAGCAAACCTAGCCAATTATACTCAGCACTTAGCAAACCTAGCCAATTACAGCACTCAGCAAACCTAGCCAATTATACTCAGCACTCAGCAAACCTAGTCCTCCCAATACCAATTCTGAAAGTATTCCATAGTGGAAAAGTGTAGATTTAGGGTGACTCCTCCAGTGAATGAATGATCGAGGGAATTATCATATTTAAGAGGTAAATGTGGAAGACACTACAATATTTTGAGACATCTGCAATCATCACTATATCTACTTCTAAAAAACATTTTTGGTTTAAACACAGAAGTAATAGTGAGAATTGTATAATTGAACGCACCAAGGGCCTGATTCTGAGTAAAGGGGCCTATCCATTAGCAGATAAATTTGAACGATATAATGTTCAGTCGTTCAATTTATCTGTCATGGATAGGCCCTGAACGATGACAGATGCGCACTCCCGCAGCCGATAAATTGTGTCTTTCGTCTCTCCAACATGTTGGTCAATTATCGCTGACAGATATTAAAAATATCTGTCAGTTTATAAGCGGTAAACGACCAACGATATTTTTAATGAAAATTAATAGAAACATTAAAAAATTTCCACTCCCTGAATGATGTCATGCAATATCGTTCGTCGTTTGCAAAAATCTGTCATGTACAGGACAGATTTCTCTCAATCGAAGCCCCTGGAATTTTCCAGGGATAAATCTTTTGTCTTTCATCGTAGAGAAAGATCTGCTAATGGATAGGCCCCTTAAGACACACCTGTGGCCTGCTCGCTACCTGTGTTAATGCCAGTATACGCACGCTTATGTTGAATATCCGCCCGTCTTCATATGGATGGGCGTACTGTAGTGGCGTAAGTTCATCCCAGTCATCCAGAGACAAGTTAGTTTGGCGCCCCCCCCCTCCCATCCGTCCCCAGACAAAAGGGGAATATAAATGTGGTGCATGTATATACAGCCTCCAATCACTGCAGAGAGAATGACGTGAGACACCTGTGGTGATTGTCTGAGTTTAAAATTTATTTTCATTTGTTTAAATTGAAAATGTAATTCACTGGTAATGTTCATTCACTGGTAATGTTCATTTACTAGCTGTTTCACCCTACTATCGCATATGAACAAATAAAGTCACCACAGCAACTTTAAAGGTCACAGCCGACACCTAACTTTTTTGGGCAGTTAGTTTCTGCACTTGTTCCCCGGCCAAGCGACTTCCAGGGTTTGTGTGAATATGTGCGCACCCCCAATGCACACACTCCTGAGGCTATACATTCAAAGCAAGGCTGTTACATTATTCATCTGGGGAGCTACATCGAGATTGTTCCTTGTGGCTTTTTTTTTTTATTTTTTAGAACCAAGTCCTACATATAAAGATCCTCTGCCCTGTCTACCCAAAGGTCACCTTGACAATAGCAGGGAATACAATAGCGGATTCAAACAGAACCGTGGATTATAGTCTGAGATGTGTGTAAAGATGGAGGGTTACATGCCCTTCCTGCCATGTGCTGTGCATGCAGCCCAGTAATCTGATTGTTATACTAGTGCATACAACATCTGGGTTGGAGATAAGAGGCTGGGGGCATGAGGGATGTATGAGTTAATGTGATTGGCTCGTGTCACCGAGGGGCTACGTTCCTGCTTAGAGAGGACTGCGTCCTTATCTTCCGTGACAAATCATTTGTCAGCGCTCTGTGGAAAAGTATAAGAGATAATGACTGCAGATGTCAGGCACTCTCTGACCGATTGATGATTCACCTTGGGCCAAGTAAAACATCACGCTGAAAACAAAGCCACCGTCCCTCTTCTAGGATCGGTGACATTTAGAAGATCTACATGAGGGAGATGAATCTGACAGCTTCAAACCGCGCCAGGATATTTTGCAGATGAGACGGTTTCATCTCGGAAATGTCACTGCTGGTTGCTAATTTGTATGCATCAGTGTTCTGTTTAATAAGGTGATAGGCTTCCAGAAAACCTGTTTATCTCTCTCAGATTAAGGATACATTTCACATTTACAGTCCGTCCAATTTATGGATACCATTTATATGTCGCTCCTCTGTGGAAGTCACTAATGGATTAATGTTTGAATATAAATGAGTCTCGGTGGCACTAGAGGATTGTGAATGTGTCGTAGCACCAGAAACTCTAAATCCTACCGATCGCAAACACATAGTGAAGGCAACATCTCTGGGTTGAATTGTTATGTAGCCAACCTTTAAAAAGTGCCTTGTGCCAATGTGATGCCTCTTCTTTTTATTTTTTTTATTTTTAGTGATTTAATAGGCTGCACTATAATTATTACTGGCTCCACTGTTAGCTAAATCTTCACTAACTGGCTGAGTCGAGGCTGGACTGGCAATCTGGCAGTTCTGACAAATGCCAGAAGATGTCCTGTAGCGCCGGTCCGGCTGTCTGACAGCCTGGCTAAGCAGGTCTGCCTCCAGGTACTCTGCTGCGGTACACCCTGTGACATGTGGTCACGCCCCCTTTTTAACTTTGTGCAACTTAGACCACAGATGGACTGGTGCTAAAATTCAGCACATCATTCTTTGCATGCTCACGGAAAGAATATCAAGGACAAGTTTCTGCACAAGTTCTAAAACGTTCATTGGATTCTGTGTAATAATAGATTAATGTCAAAATTAGGAGTCTGTCAGATCTAGAAGGCAGATGGATCTTTAAATCATGCTTGCCGACTTTGCTGGAGTGTGAAGTAGACTCCTAAATTAATGAATAAAGGGAATATCCTGTATACAGTATAGATATTGAGCTGAATCTCACTCTTAAGGTGCATACACACGTAAACATTTTCTGTCCAACCATCCAACTAGTTGATTGGTTGTAATGAAAATCTGGTAAGGTAAGAAAGCAAATGACAATCAGCAATTTTCTCCCAAATGCCTGAAAATGGACAAAAACTGTTTGGACAAATTGTTTAGATCAAACATTTAACAAACTTGTGTGACCGACCATTTTCATCTGTTTTCTGGCATTTAGGAGCAAATAGCTGATCATCAGTTACTCCCATACGTTACCAGATTTTCATTCCAACCAATCAGCTAGTTGGATGGTTGGACAGAAAATCTTTACGTGTGTATGCAGCATTACACCAATCAGAAATAACATTAAAACCACTGACGGGTGAAGTGAATAACATTGATTATCTCGTTACAATGGCACCTGTCAAGGGGTGATATATATTAGGCAGCGAGGGAACACTCAGTTCTTGAAGTTGATGTGTTGGAAGCAGGAAGGAAAAATGAGCAAGTGTAAGGATCTGAGTGACTTTTACAAGGGCCAAATTGTGATGGCTAGGCAATTGGGTCAGAGCATCTCCAAACGGCAGGTCTTGTGGGTTGCATGTAGTGGTTAGTACCTCCTAAAAGTGGTCCAAGGAATGACAACCGGTGAGAGGGTCATGGCACGTAGATGAGCTAAGGTCAGCCCGTCTGGTCCTAACCCACAGAAGAGCTACTGTAGCACAAATTGCTGAACTAGTTAATGTTGGCTATGATAGAAAGGTGTCAGAATATGGGGCTGCGGAGACGTAGACCGGTCAGAGTGCCCACGCTTTCTTTTACATTATGTAGATGGCCTGGTGCGCATGCGTCATTTACCTGGAGAAGAGATGGCAACAGGATGTCTTGTGGGAAGAAGGCAAGCCGGCGGAGGCAGCATTGTGCTCTGGGCAATGTTCTGCGAAACCTTGTTCCTGGGATTCATGTGGATGGTTACTTTGACATGACCCACCTGCTATTGTTGCAGATCAAGTACTTCCCTTCATGGCAACGGTATTGCCTAATGGCAGTGGCTTCTTTCAGCAGGATAATGTGCCCTGCCACAGGAATGGTTTGAAGGAATGAAGAGTTCAAGGTATTGACTTGGCCTCTAAATTTCACAGATATAATTCGATCGTGCATCTGTGGGAAGTGCTGAAAAAAACAAGGCCGAGCCTTGGAGGCCCCACCTCGCAACTCCACAGGACTTACAGGATCTGCTGCTTGATACCACAGGACACCTTAAGAGGTCTAGTGGAGTCTGTACCTCGACGGGTCAGAGCTATTTTGTCTGGGATTTACACAATATGATGCAGGTGGTTTTAATGTTAAGGCTGACCGTATATATTCTGTGAGCAGGACAATCTCACTAGGCATTATGCTGAGTACAGGGGAGAAAAGTCAGTACAGGTTGAGTCTCCCATATCCAAAATGCTTGGGACCAGGGGTATTTTGGATATCGGAATATTCTGTATTTTGGAATAATTGCATATTATAATGAAATGTCTTGGAAATGGGACCCAAATATACACACAGAATGCATTTATGTGTTATATACACCTTATACACACAGCCTGCAGGTCATTTTAGACAATATTTTTTATAATTTTATGCATCAAAAAAAGTTTGTGTACATACATGAAATTCATTTATGTTTCATATACACCTTATACACACAGCCTGAAGGTTATTTTATACAATATTTTTAATAATTTGTGCCTTAGACAAAGTTTATGTACATTAAACCATCAAAAGTCAAAGGTTTCATTATCTCAGTCATGCTGAAAATATTCCGTATTTCGGAATATTTGGATATGGGAGACTCAACCTGTAATGATTGGCACTCCCAGAGACACTAGAGCAGTGGATGATCTCCTGAGAGAGTCTAGCAATCTCCCTGTTGCCACAGGACAGACGGTGGATCCTTACAGGACTCCAACATTCCAGGATCCAGACAAGCAGCAACTGAGCTAAAGACACAGGCAGCATCGGGTAGTGAAAGCTGCAAGAACAGGTAGGAGAGAGCGGGACTATCTCCTAACTGTCCTGATTCTCCTGGCAAAGTCCCGACTTTGGGTGACATCCCCAATCAGACAGGACCTTGTCCTCACTACAAGGACCGTTGGGGAGAATATTGTGCTGATCTGATCGCAATATTCCAGTTGTGCACCCAGCATTAACATGTGTTTGAAGTGGGTGGGAAAGGATTAGAGAGCTGTCAGACACTGGATAAAATGGTGGTGTTGGATGCACAGCTGAAAGTCACCAGCCTAAACACGGCACATGGCTGAGCAGACTTCAGTGTTAAGGCCCCCATACATCAGCAATCTGAAAACCACAATTGAACAATTTGAAGATTTATTGCCCGATCTTAGGATTTCCCAATCGAGCAATCTGCGCCCATACACTACAGATCTTTTTCAGTGATTTGCAGATCGATTGCAGCAAACACAGATCTGGCAATCTTGAAAGACCCATCATTTTGCTAGAAACGGTCTGCAAATCTGCTGATCATGTCCATACACTAGCAATCTACAGCCCCAATCCATCTGTGAAATCCAACATGTTGGACAATCTGACTAAACAATTCCAATCACTTTTTGGTTGCAATCTGTGATCTGTGAAGCCCATACAGTGCAGATTTTTATACACAATCGATTGCAAATTGCACGATTGCTTCAATCCATCTCTGATGTATGGGGGCCTTTACTCACACAGTCCCATTAAAATGAGTTATCAAAATTAATCAAGGATGCTTTAAATTGTTTACTAAATAGTACAAGGTTTTCTTCTGAACATACTATAGCTGTGCCAGCCTCAGAGGCTCTCAGCTTATATGGAGCTGATAACCCTACATTAGAGACATTACAAAGCACCTTTGCACAGTGAAACAGCCTGAAAACTTTCAGCTGCAATGAATATGTTAACTAGCCTAATGTAATGTCCATCCATTGGGATGCATAGACATTACTATAAGAAATAGGGTGTCAGCAATAAGATTTCAGGTACCGTGCTGTTACTATCTGGCTCCTGGAGTTCATCCAGCAGTGGTCAAGTATTTATTGTCCCGTTTGAGTTCTAATTTCAGCCGCTCTAATCTAACTCTTGTATCCCAGCATCCCTGAGGCATTTGTATTACAGGAAGCTGGCAGTATGCCCACCGCAGTTATGATACTGATACACCATCAGGCTTCCCTGCCGGATGGAAGCGATCAGGACCCGAGGTGTATAATGATGAGTGAGGGTGTAGCTCAGTAGTAGTAATGGATAAGAGATGGGATTCCTGTGCGATACAGCAGGCAGTGGGGACACTGAGGATGGAGAACAGTGACAGGTGAATATGACGTGCAGACACGAGAAAATGGAGATATGTTAGAGGCTGTGGAATGAACTTTGGGGGCTGCTATAAACGCTGATTAGTGTACACAATTGTAATCTGCTCATTATGTTTCCTTATAGGAATATGATTATGGCTGATACTTACAATACTCAGTTTGATGTTTCTCTGTTTGTGGCCTTGTTACCATCTTATGTTATGGTCGTACTACTACCTGTGGGCCTATCGACAGTCTCTGTAATTTAAATGTATTGGTTTTATTCCAGTGTGTTATGTTTTGTATGTACACTTCATATGATACTTCAATAAAAATACAATTTATAAAGAAATAACAATGATTAGTGACTGCTCCCCAGTTAGGCCTGGGGCTAGAACAGCAGTGTACGGGTTGTGACTAGTGTTGCGGGCCTTCCGACATTGTCCAAATGTAACATTGTAATACCATATGACGGGCGTGGCTGGACCAGGTCTCATAGCTGGCATATCTGGCACTCTAGGCCTCTCCCAACCAGGGCCATAACAAGGGGTGGGCAAAAAGGGGCAGGATCATCGCTGCCCTGTGGCACCTGCAGCCTAGAATGCTGCCTCCTGGAGCTTCCTTAAGGCACTCTGAATGCTCAGCCTCTCCCTGGTCCCGTCAGCATGCCACCACAGGACCATCCGGAATGTCCCTAGGATGCTCTACTTCTCCCTGTTCCCGGCAGCAAGTTGTCGCAGAGCAGCCCAGAACTTCTCCTCGGTCATGGCAGCCCTGCCCATTTGTTATGATGTCACATCCCCCTGGCATGCCATTGCCACTGGTGTGTGCAGACGACAAACTACCCAACAATCACGGCAGTTGGGACAAAAGTCCTGGCAGTCTCCTAAACTTGGCACTGATCATGTCACCTATAATGATTTGTTGCAGGGGGATGTAGTGAATATGCCGGTGGACGGGATGCCGGCCATCGTTATACCGACGCCGAAATCCCGCCGGCAGCATACCGGCGTCTGCATTCCTACTGCCGGAATCCCGAACTTAGGATCCGGGTAAGTATTCGCGTTAGCCCGGGGAAGGGGGGTTAGGTTTAGGGACCCCCGGGGGGAAATTAGGGTTAGGCAACCCCTGGGTGACTCACCATGACAAGGAGTCATTTTGGGGCGTGCCTTGCACTCCGAGAACTGCTGTGCAGCCCCCAGCCTCTCACTGCTTCTCAGTGACACCAAATAGCAGAGCAGCTCTGCTATTTTGGTGCCACCCCCTCAAATGGTGTCACCTTGTAAATCCCGCATTTCTCTAGTGACACCACTGCAATTTGCACCGGGAATAAACCATGTTACAATGCAAGGGATGCAAGAGCCTTTTTCTTCTTCGGGGTCCATGGGGTCCACAGCCAATACATTGGGGTATGAATCCCGGTCACCAAACAGTTAATACAAACGAGCTCTCTGCTCCCAGGATGCACTGGGTCCTTCCTCATATACCCCACCTCCTGCCTCAGGTAGCCAGTTCTTCCTGTTTGGTGTGTACACCACATAGACAGTGGGACTGCAGGACCAGTCCTGCAGACGAGTAACAAAAAAAAAAGAGAGAGAGTTTACTCTCCATCTAGGCGGGTGGTCTGAGCTGTCCTGGAAGCAGCCTCGTGTCTGATCGGAGACGCACCGGCCACACGCTGCAACTACCTCCGGCGCCGCACCGCTAGCCTTTGCAGGTCCATGGCTAAGGCCTCGACAGGGGCTCTCATGCCCTGGACCGCATGCGGATCAAGGGGATGGCAGGTAAGCGGGTGGTCGAGGCAGCCGCCGACGCCGGGACCTCGTGGCGGTCCGGCCCAGGCGGTGAGACTGGCCGGGGGCCAGCTGCAGTCGGGCAGAACAGCCTGTCGCCTACACTAGACCGCCGGCATGTGATGTTCCTGACAAGCCGGGGCTTGTGGCGGCAGCCATGTCAGTTTACCGGGCAGGTCCAAGCAGCATAGGGGAGATCCGCTTCCCCGGCGCCCCCCCCCCCCAATCCACACGCTAGTCCAGTCCTCTGGCGCAGCGGGGTGGGTTGCTCCTTCCAGCCTCCATATAAGGCAGCCAGCGTGTATGTCAGTTGCTCTCTGATCGCTGCTCCTTCAGGACGCTGGGCAGTCTCCCTGTATACCTTTCCTACTGCTGGTTCAGGTTTTACAGGGCTCTGTCCTACTAAGCCTAGCGCTGATTGTGGTAGTGAGAGCTTATATGCGTATGACTCATAGTACTGTTTCTTCTGTAAAAGAACTGTAATTCCTGTATACTGTCACTGTCTCTCCCCTTCCCTTACTACAGGTGTGTGTGGGTTGAGAGTAGAAAGCAGCACATATACACTCAGAACCATTGGCATAGTTGACATGTCTTTAGACAGCCACCACACCAATTAAGTTTGCCTGTTACAGGCCCTGAGCCCCTTTGGGCATCATTTTCTCAGGTTATGGATCAGGTGGCAGAGCGGCTAGCTGCCCCGGCACCACCGGTTTGGGGTTTGCCTCAGCAGATGCATCCTATGCCCATGATGTGGCCGCCTTGGATGGACCCTGGTGCTGGTAAGGTTATGGCACCATCCTCTGGGGTTTTTCAGCCTCCCTCAGGCTGTCAAACCAAAGCAGCCTAAATCTAGGCGCCATTTACCTTCTCACATGGGTGAGTACTCTAGTGCCACCGAGGAGGAGGAACAGGCACAGGACTCTTCCCAGGAGTCCAGCTCCGAGGAGGGTGATGATCATTTCTCAGTAGCCGATGTCCCCTATCTGATCAGGGCTGTGAAATCGGTATTAAATATCGAGGAAGGGGAATCCTCCGCTTAGGAAGGCACCCCTGTTCAAGCGCCAGAAAGTGGTCAAGGCAGAATTCCCAAAGTCTGAGCATTTATCAGAACTTATTGAGGAAGCGTGGGTCTGTCCGGATAAGAAAAGCCATCCTTCTAAAAGAATGGCACTTCTATATCCTTTTCCAGCAGAGGACTGTGCTAGGTGGGAGAATCCACCGTCAGTTGATACACATGTAGCGCAGCTGATTAAGTGTACCACTCTGCTAATCCCAGCGGCTTCGCTGAAGGAAGCCACGGATAGGAGATTGGAGAGTTGCCTCAAATCAATCTTCTCGCTGGCAGGAACGGCCACCCGTCCAGCTATGGCTACTGCTTGGGTAGCAAGAGCTATTGAGGAGTGGGCTAAAACTCTAGCAGAGTCTCTACCAGATGCCTCTAAAGAGCAACTGGACATGATCTCCTTTATTAGAGAAGGGGCATCTTATCTGGAAGATGCCGCCTTGGATGCAGGGATCCTTTCCTACAGGGTTTCAGCGGAGTCCGTGGTGGCACGTAGGATTCTCTGGTTAAAGGATTGGAAGGCGCATGCCGGGTCCAAAAAGGCCCTAGAATCCCTTCCATTTACAGGGGGAGTTCTCTTTGGTCCAGAATTGGATAAAATTGTAGCCTCCATGGCAGCCTCAAAGACGGCAGGTCTTTTTGGCGATTTTTTTTTTGGTGATTTCCACCAAAAAAGACAGGACCCAAGAAGCCCTGGCAGAACAAACGTCCAGGATCTAAGGTCCAAGATAAACCAGTGGCCTGATGGGATGGGCCTCCCTCTGGGGGATCCCAGGGTGGGGGGCCGACTACTTCGGTTCTCGGAGCCCTGGCACCTCACGACGGAGGATGTCTGGGTTCGAGAAATCATCTCCCGAGGATACGCCTTGACGTTTTGGAGGACTCCTCCTCAAAGATTTTTTTGTATAAACCCACAGGAGGGTTCAGGAAGAGCTTTTGCCCTTCAGAAAGCAATTCTTGCACTACTAGCATCGGAGGTAGTGGTTCCGGGGCCAGAGAATCAGTTTCGAGAGGGGTTTTACTCCAATCTATTCTTGGTTCAAAAACTGAACGGGTCGTACCGGCCCATTCTGAATCTGAGAGAGCTCAACATATTTGTTCGAGCCCCCGGGTTCAGGATGGAAACATTGCAATCGATTGTATTGGTAATGGAGCAGGGGGACTATATGGTATCCTAAGATATACAGGATGCCTACCTCCACATACCAATCACACAGGCTCATCAAAAATGTATTCGTTTTGCGGTAGGGAGGGAACATTTTCAGTTCCAGGCCCTACCTTTTGGCCTGTCCACAGCCCCTCTGGTATTCACCAAGGTGATGGCGGTGATGATGGCATGCCTCAGACGCCAAGGCGTCAGGATCTTGCCTTACTTGGACGATCTCCTGTTGCAGCAGTTACAGGATCATTTGGGGCTGACAGTATAATGTCTGTACAGTCACGGCTGAATCATAAATTGGAAGAAGTCGTCACCCTGTCAAAATAGGACTCCGTGGTGCAAAAAATATATCTGCCGGAGGAGAAGATTCTTGCCTTACAATCGCGAATACGCAGATTGATCCGCAACAGGCAGATATCCGTTCTAGTGGCCATGCAGGTCTTGGGGTCGAGGGTGGCCACCTACAGGATGGTGGAATATGCTCAATTCCACTCCAGACCACTGCAGCAATTCTGTCTCGCTGGGACAAGGATCACCGCACGATCAGGTCCCAGTTGCTGCGTCTCTCTCCAGAGGTGCAGTTGTCCCTGGCCTGGTGGTTGCAGACAAAGCATCTCAGGCAGGGTCGCCCCTTTTGGGTGTCGGATTGGACATTGCTCAAAACCGACGCCAGTCTTCAGGGTTGGGGGGCGATGACGGGGTCACACACTTTCCAAGGAAAGTGGTCAGTGGCGGAAAGCCGGCTACCAATAAATATCCTGGAACTAAGAGCCATATTCAAAGCTTTAGTGCAGGCTCAGGAAATCCTAAAGGGCAGGCTGGTGCAGATACAGTCAGACAATCGCACCGCTGTTGCCTACCTAAATCATCAAGGGGGCACAAGGAGTCGGGCTGCCTTAGCAGAGGTATCAAAAATCCTGGTGCGGGCAGAGACTCATCTTCCCACGATATCTTCCATGCTCATTCCGGGGGTCCTGAATTTGAAGGCCGACTTTCTCAGTTGGCAGGAGGTAAATGCAGGAGAGTGGGCCCTACATCCACAGGTTTTTCGGACCATCGCGGACAGGTGGGGTCTACCAGAAATGGATCTTATGGCGTCAAGAAGGAACAACAAGGTTCCCAGGTACGGATCCTGGACCAGAGATCCGAGAGCCGAGTTTGTAGACGCACTAACAGTAAAGTGGCGTTACAAGCTGGTATATCTGTTCCCCCCCCATTTGCTCTTCTTCCCAGAGTCGTCAGAAAGATCAAACAAGAGGGCAGTACCGTAATATCAATAGCTCCGGCATGGCCGAGACTGCACTAGTTCACAGATCTACAGTCTCTCTCCTAGGACACTCCATGTCCTCTGCCATTGAGACTGGATCTGTTGCTACAGGGTCCCTGCTGGTACCCGGATCTTCATCAGCTATCTTTGAAGGCATGGCTCTTGAGGCCTCCGTCTTGAGGAAGAAGGGGTTTTCCGAGTCTGTTATACGGACAATGCTGAAGGCACGGAAACCATCCTCAGCTCGTATATATTATAGAATTTGGCATACACTTTCAGTTCACACCACTGAAAGAAAGTATGACCCAGAGAAATTTCTGATCTCCAGGGTGCTTGATTTTCTTCAAAGCGGTCTGGATAAAGGACTCCACCTGGCCTCTTTGAGAGTACAGGTGTCTGCTCTTTCAGTCTGGTTCCAACAAAAAATTGCTCTGAGACCAGATATAAAGGCCTTTATTCAGGAGGATTCAGCCTCCCTTCGTTCCCCCGGTTGTTCCGTGGGATTTGACTCTAGTTCTGAGGGTTTTACAGGCTCCTCCGTTCGAGCCTTTAAATTCAATAGACATCAAGTGGCTAACAGCAAAGACAGTATTTCTACTTGCTATAGCATCTGCACGCAGAGTGTCGGATTTAGCTTCACTTTCCTTCCGTGAGCCATTCTTGGTGGTTCATCAAGATAGACCAGTACTACGTACTAGGGAGGGTTACCTTCCGAAAGTAGTGTCAAAATTTCATATTAATGAAGAAATAGTAGTTCCAGCGTTTCAGGGGCACTAGTCTCTAAACAGGAGAGGTTTCCCAGGATGTGGTCCGTGAATTGAGAATTTGTTAAACGCACGAGCAAATGGAGGAAGTCTGATTCACTCTTTGTGCTTTAGGTTGTCATAAGCGTGGCTGGCCAGCCAGTAAACAGACACTGGCCAGGTGGATTCGCATGGCAATTTCATTGGCTTATACACAGGCTGGCATGCATGTGCCGGATTCAGTAACGGCACATTCCACTAGGGCGGTAGGTCAGTCGTGGGCGTCCCGTCGGGGTGCTTCTGATAAGCAATTATGCAGGGCAGCCACATGGTCTTCCATCCATACCTTTTTGTCAAATTTTATTCCTTTGACACTTTTGCCTCTCAGGATGCCTCCTTCGGGCGTAGGATTCTCCTCTCTTCCGAGAGTCAGGAGCGTCCCCGCCCGTAGGGTTAGTGCTTTGGGATATCCCCAACGTATTGGCTGTGGACCCCATGGACCCCGAAGAAGAAAATAAGAGTTATGGTATGACATACCTTTGTTTAATTCTTTTTCTTCGAGGTCCATGGGGTCCACAGGCCACCCACCCAGACGCACCTGTAGTTCTGGGGGGGGTTTCCGGAAAATGTCTTCTCTTGAGAGTCTGGACTAATGAATATGGGTTTTTTCTTTCTTACCCTTTGTTTTGTCTCTGCCTGCTTGAGCTTGGTAACGAACTGGCTACCTGAGGCAGGGGGTGGGGTATATGAGGAAGGACCCGGTGCATCCTGGGAGCAGAGAGCTCGTTTGTATTAACTGTTTATTGACCGGGTTTCCTACCCCAACGTATTGGCTGTGGACCCCATGGACCTCGAAGAAAAAGAGTTAACAAAGGTATGTCATACCATAACTCTTATTTTTTGTTAGCATGCCGGAAAAATACTGAATGATTTTGCAAGTAGTAAACAAATACTGGGCTGCTTTGTCTTTACACTCAATTTTGAATTAAGCTAGGACCGGCCCTTCCCAACCATACATCTCTGCACATTTTTAAATTTGCCCCACATGCAGTGCAACATGGTGCCGCAGTGGTACTGATCATTCATGCTAATACCGCAGCCGCTGTCATTTGTACAGAGACGCCCACTAGCTGCTTCTCTAATATTACGCTTGCGTACTAAGATCCACGAACAGTCGCACCATCAATTCTGAGCAACCCTATTGCTGCTCAGGATGTCTGTCGGAAGTAAGCTGCAGGGGCCAATGAGAGTGCGTACAAAAATGCAATCATTGGGTGCAACATACCCCAAAAAATGCTTGTTACACATCCACCTAGTTTGATTAGCCATTACCTGTCAATCATTCTGCATCCAAATACTCGCTATGGCCGCCATCTGTAAAACTTTACGACGCATGTCCTGTTTAAAAAACATCAGCCAACACAGACTTTGATTGTCCCCATCAAAGAGGCTCAATGGAAACAGACCGCAGATGATCTCACAGAAACCGGTGTCTATACTCGCTTTACTGGAAATGGCTAGAAAATTAATGCGGATGAACTTTGACTCCATCGGTACATTGGACAGATACTATTAGGGCTGGGTGCAGTGTCATGAATAATGTGACTTGTAGTCATTGAGGAATAATGACTGGTATCTGTAAATTCTGCAGGAGAATGTCAGGTTATCCGTCCGTGTAGTGGGTGTAGGTCATGCACTGCAGTATCAATCCTAAACACAAACACAAAAGTAAGTTAAACAAAACTGTTAAAGCTGAGGAAATGTCTCATTATGAAATGACCGAGGTAGAGTTCTAACTAGAGATTTTCCTCCCACGTAATGAGCTGCGTATATTTTCCCAATTGTGGGAGTTAACCAGGCCGCCCAAATGTCAGCCTGCTCATACTCTACCTCATCGATTGCAGGTGGGTGTCACACTATGCTCCTATCGTCTGGGCTTTCCCATTAGGATTGCAGTGATTGGCAGTGGGACTATAGCTGAGATTTTAAACCTTTTTCAACTCGTGGCACATGGAACAAGAGGCTAAAATTGTCAAGGCACAAGAGATGTTATCTATACAGTGGCCTTAGTTCACATTGTAGTGCCCCATAGATCACATTATGCCACATTGTAGTGCCCCTTAGATCACATTATGCCACATTGTGGTGCCCCTTAGATCACATTATGCCACATTGTGGTGCCCCTTAGATCATATTATGCCACATTGTGGTGCCCCTTAGATCACATTATTCCACTTTGTAGTGCCCATTAGATCACTTTATCCCACTTTGTAGTACCCCATAGATCTCTTTATGCCACATTGTAGTGTTCCTTAGATCACATTTTGCCACATTATGCCACATTGTGGTGCCCCTTAGATCATATTATGCCACATTGTAGTGCCCCTTAGATCACATTATGCCACATTGTGGTGCCCCTTAGATCACATTATGCCACATTGTGGTGCCCCTTAGATCACATTATTCCACTTTGTAGTGCCCATTAGATCACTTTATCCCACTTTGTAGTACCCCATAGATCTCTTTATGCCACATTGTAGTGTTCCTTAGATCACATTTTGCCACATTATGCCAGATTGTAGTGCCCTGCCACATTGTAGTGTTCCTTAGATCACATTATGCCACATTGTGGTGCCCCTTAGATCACGTTCTTCCACTTTGTCCCTTAGATCACATTATGCTAGTTTGTAGTACCCCATAGATCTCATTATGCCACATTGTAGTGCCCCATAGATCACATTATGCCACATTGTAGTGCCCCATAGATCATATTATGCCACATTGTAGTGTTCCTTAGATCACATTATGCCACATTGTAGTACCCCATAGATCTCATTATACCACATTGTAGTGCCCCATAGATCACATTATACCACTTTGTAGTACCCTATAGATCTCATTATGCCACATTGTAGTACCCCATAGATCTCATTATTCCACATTGTAGTACCCTATAGATCTCATTATGCCAAATTGTAGTGCCCCATAGTTCTCATTATGCCAAATTGTAGTGCCCATTAGATCACGTTATCCCACTTTGTAGTGCCCATTAGATCATGTTATCCCACTTTGTAGTGCCCATTAGATCACATTATGCAACTTTCATAATATGTCACATACTGCACCCAGTTCAGTGCCGCACTCACCTTGGGAGGGATGCATGAAGAATTGCACTTTGCATGCGATGCATCCTCCCACTCATTGTATGCATGCCGGCCGATTTAAATAACTCCTTTATTGCTTGAATAAAATAACACAGGACCCCCAGTAACAGTTGTCCTTTGCGATACAGGGACTTCCGGGTCTATGACCCAGGTGTCCTTCTGTGCATGCGTTGAGTGACGTACGCACTGCGGGGGTGCTGGGAGGGATTCAATTGGATCCCTCTCAGGGGGAGTCACAAATAGAAGCCCATCCAAGCCCTGGAATGTATGAGCTTGATGAATATGTGGTAAACGGTGAAAACTGCGAAAACCTCATTTTCGGAAGTTTTACCACAATATCTGCAATGGTGCATCCCGCCCTCTTGTCTGCTCTCCTCAGTCAGGCTTCTGCTGCAGCTGCTTCACGCAGTCACACCACTCACGTTCACGCTGAGTTACTGGCAAGCGCTTCTCTGCAGTCTGTGTCTGGCCTGGCCAGTGTTCGTGTCAGCATGTGCCTGCCGGCCGGCTGTGTTGTGGCACACTCGTGCGCTGAAATGAAAGGAGAGAAGGCTGTATCTACTCCCTCACATGTTCCCAGACACCATTCTGCTTATGCAGTGCCTCCAGGAGGAAAGCGCTGATGGTCGGCGTCACACTTTGCCCCTTCTGTAGTCTGCGATTGATGCGGCTGATGATGGAATATAATGAGGCCTTTTCTTTCCTGCTGGAGTGGTGCTGTCCTTGGGGCAGTGTTGGCTAAAGATATGGTAGAAACTGTATTATAATGTTCCTATAACTCACTTGTGATGTGACCTTTATGATGGCCCAAACATATGAAAGAGTTGAAGTGACTCTTTAAATTGCTATGGGCCAAAATACCTCCAAGTCTAGACCAACAGGTTCTAAGAAATGTTTGATTATGTCATTGCTGCTGAAATACTTACTATGGGGCATATTTACATACCTCCCAACATGACCCTCCCCAGGAGGGACACACAGCTCTATTCCTGGACTTCCCTGGTAAGTGGCGGGGCTGCAGCGCAGTTCAAAATTCAAATAGGGGAGCCACACCAACTGTCATTTCACACGCTGCCAAACATCACTGGCTGGGACTCACTGGCAGTTGGTGTGGCTCCCCTATTTGAATTTTGGACTGTGCTGCAGCCCCACCTCTGGAGCCTCCACCAATCATAAATTACCAGGAAAGTCCAGGACCAGAGCATTGTGTCCCTCCTGGAGAGGGTCATGTTGGGAGGTATGTATTTATCAGTTATTGGGTTTTAGACCTGATAAGTATAATATCTCCTTCATCCACAGGGGACACTGGAGTCAAGACTGAAGGGTATAGACGGGTGCAGAGTGGAGCCGGCACTTTAAGAATTTATAAATGTGACTGGCTCCTCCCCCTCTGTGACCCTCATCTCCTCAGTTTTAGAAGAAGTGCCTTGAGGGAGCCGGTCCCTGGGCGCACTCTGAGCATAGTTAAAATAATAATTTTTTTGTTTTTCTCTACTTTCTTCACAGGCAGACAGTTCGTCCCTGTCTGCCTGTTGCGCAGGAGCCACCGGAGGGACCCATCGCCGCTTCTTGAGGGGGCTGGGTCCGGTGTCCCGCATGGTCTACCGCGCACCATCGGCAATGGCGGGGTAAGTAGTCTAGCCTTCTCCACTAGCTGGGGAAGGGCTGGTTCTCTGAAAGACGTGGCTGTAGGTTGAGCAGGGGACCTGTCGTGGCTGCATGCGGCTGGATCCGGGTCCCCCACAGTATCCCCGCTACACGTGGATAACAGCGGGACAGATATGGTTAGAGCTACCTCCATAACGGACAGCTCATTAGTGGTGGCCATTTGCTTAGGGGGCAGAGCTTCTCCCTGACATTGAGAAAAAACCGCGTTACAGCTCCCGCGTTCTCTCAGCCACGGGCCGCCATTACAGCACAGATACAGACGCCCTGCAGCAGCTCCTTCTGACACCTCTACAACATCCTCTCTTGCTTACTCAGGGGACAGTGAGTTGTTGGGGGTATTGCCTGGGAGCCATTATTGAGGGTTGGTGACACTCCTTCCTCTCTATTGCTGTGCATTTTCCTCTCTATATATCTTCCTTCTCTCTCTTTCACTGTGTGTCTAAGTGTAAGGAAATACTGCTATCTGTACAGGTAGAAGTAATGCTTCTAAGGCTTCTCAGAAGTTGTACACCTGTACAAAGTGTAATTCTACACACAGGCTCAAGAAGGGGCTCTTTTATGCGAGTTATGCGACTCTGGGGAACCCACTCCAAGGGGGTCTACCCAGGTCCAGGTACCCTCTCCTCCTTGGTCCATGCTAGCAGGAGTCATGGCAAATCTATCTGCAGAACTAGCTGAGTCCCACAAGGAACGGGAGGCTTCCCGAGCAATTGCTGAGCCGGCCTGGGATCAGGCTTTAGTGCATTCTATTGAAAGTTTAGTTCAGGTGGTGGGTTCTGGTTCACAGGTCCAGGCGGCGCTACCACAACCTCCAACCAGGAAGAGAGCCGTACCGGTGATACTGCACTCGGACGAGTTGGAGGACGACCGAGGTCTCTGGTAGAGGAAGTGATCTCCTTCAGGATTCAGAGGAAGAGATGCTTCCGAGGGAGAAGTTGGAGGGTCCTCAGGGGCTAGATGTGCTCATTCTGGCTGTACGCCAAGTACTTAAAATTTCGGATGAGGAGTCTCCGGCTCTAACATCTCTTTTTGCTTTACAGCAAAGATCTGCTGTAACATTTCCTATCTCACAGAAACTTGATGATCAGTTGGCTGTGGCGTGGAAACATCTGGTCAAGAAGTTCCAGATATCTAAGAGTCTTCTTTCATCCTACCCTTTTCCTATAGATAATAGGACTCGATGGGATTCTCCTCCTTCAGTGGACTCCTCTGTGTCCCGTCTCTCCAAAAAGACTACCCTTCCAGTTCCGGGAGTCATTTCGTTAAAAGAGCCTGCTGACCGTAAGTTGGAAACAACTTTAAACTCCATTTACACCATAGCGGGGGTTCTCCTTCATCCGGCCTTGGTAGGATCCTGGATCAATGAGGCTATTGAACGATGGGCTGAAGAGTTAGTTAGGGGTTTGCGTTCCGGTACGTCAAGATCAGAACTCCTGGCATGTTGGGTACGATTGACTATTCGTCAGGCTTATTTAGCAGCATCCCGGTCCCCTCCTTCTATTTCAGCGCATTCTACGCGTTCTGTTGGGCCTTCTTGGGCGACCGCCCGATGAGTTTCTGTCTCTCCGCTCTGCCAAGCGGCCACTTGGTCGGGGACTCATACGTTTCTTCGTTCTACCGGTTTGACACTTTTGGGCTTTGGGACGTCCCCACAGTCTTGACTCCAGTGTCCCCTGTGGATGAAGGAGAAAACAGGATTTTGGTACTCACCGTTAAATCTGATTCCACAGGGGACACTGGACGCCCTTCCTGCACTGCTGTTCTGTTGTTCTTGTGGTGTGACTGCTGAGTTCTGGCAGATTGTTACTGTTATCTTTTCTACTGCTTGTTATAATCTTCCTCCTTCTCTAGAGGTTCTTCCTCTCGGTCTCCTCTCGGCTCTCTTCTGTAACTGAGGGGCATAGAGGGGGAGGAGATGAGGGGCATAGAGAGGGAGGAGCCAGTCACATTTATAAATTCTTAAAGTGCCGGCTCCACTCTGCACTCGTCTATACCCCACAGTCTTGACTCCAGTGTCCCCTGTGGAATCACAGAAACAGATTTAACGTTGAGTACAAAAATCCTGTTTTCTTATCACAGCTGTTCTCGACTATAAGAAATTATTTATCGCCCCAAATGTATAAGCAAAAAACATTCGGAGCCCGTCCCTGCGATGTATTAGTAGTGAAGTGGTCATATTAGTGGTGACTACTATATCGGGACCACTCGGCGCACTACTGACCGCGCATGTGTGGTGGCCATTGTCACTCCCGGTAAATTTTGCAAAGCCCCTTTTGTGTAGCCCATAGACTACGGCTGCAGGGCCAGACTTTGGAATGCTTTGCATTCCGGAACTTTGGGTGTTGCAGCTGCTGTCGGGAATCGGAGATATATGCTGCGGTCCCTCCTTTTTACAAATGGGTGATACTTCATATTTGGTTTTATCCCCTGAAAACAGGTGTTTTTGGGGGATATGCTGCACATACTATTTGATAAATAAGCACCTATATCTATAGCCTCCCAACAAAGACCGTGAATGTTCGATCAGTGAGCTCAGTAATGAGATAAGAAGTATATATTGTGGTACTGATTTAAGCAGATTCTTTATTATTAGGGCTAACATTAAAATCAGATTACATTTTACATCAAGTGAGTGCAGGACAGCAGTCCGCACACTCCCAGCACTGTACCGTGACCTTCTCCTAACACTATTACGCTGTTGCTTACCCACTTATTTCCAAGTGCAATAAGATGGCTGGGTTACATAATTAGTGTTAAAACTCTTTTCCCATCAATTATCTAATGCCTTTCACATTATTACAAGACTGAGAGAAAAACCACTGTGAAATGTACAAGCTGCACTCGGGGGCCTAGAACCAGTGTGTGATGAATATAGTGACACATTTTTTAGATTCATTTTAGATTAATGTGATTTTTTGCTTAATTTAATATACTAGTCGCATATAATGCCACCCATATAGCTTTCCTGGGTATGGTATTATGGATTGACAGTAATTAGTTTCACAGTCAATAGTTAGACACCAGATGGTTGACAGGCAATATGTCGACATGACCACAGAATTGGTCGACACTTTTTTTTTTTTTTTTTGTAATCTAACCTTAACCCTCCTTCTAGTGCCTAAACCTCCCCCTTCTGCCTAATCCTCCAACTTGTGCCTAAACTTAACCCTAGCCTAACCCTCCCCATAGTGCCTAACCCTAACCATCCCCTCCGGCAGGCTAACCATAACCTTCCCCCTAGTGCCTAACCCTAACCGTCCCCTTCGGCCAGAACCATATCTAGGCATTTTGGTGCCCTGTGCCAGAAAGCGCATTGGTGCCCCCTCCCCCTATATTTTAAACGGGGATAGTGCACCGTGAAGGGGTGTGCCAAAAATAAAGGGGCATGGCCTAATGGCGAAGGGACATGGCCACACAAGAGTACCAGTTCACATTACACTGCAGGGTAGTGTCCGTTATTCACATTACACCGCACAATAGTGTTTGTTATTCTCATTATATCACAAACTAGTACCCCCAGCCCCTTATACACGTTACGCCACACACTAGTACGCCTAATACACATTATGCCCACACTGTAGTGCACCTTATGCCCACACAGTAGTGCCCCTTATACACATTATGCCCACACAGTAGTAGTGCTGTAAGGGTATACTCATAAATTTTAATTCATAATTTGAGATTAATAATCCCCCCCCCCCACTCAACCCCTCCCATATGTATGCACTGTGACTGGTCTGCTGCTGCAGCACTAGAACAGCGCCACTGATGTCAGGGATCAAACAGAAGTGATGTGAAGTGGGGGCAGAAGTTCGGTTCCATGCCCATTAAGACCACCATAAGAAGAAATTTGTTCGCTCGCACGGTGGCTCGCTTCACTCGACACAGGTTTATATTCCCTCTCTGTCCACGTGGATAGTAAGGAATGACGTTGGACAGTAACTGATGATGTCAGGGTACAAATACTGAAGGGGAACTATCCACTTCCGGGATTCAAACACTTTCCCCACGGACACTGTCAGACTAACACACTAGACCGGACCTCACCTGGCAGGTTCTGTCATTCACTGTCCAGTGTGCACACAGCACCCCGCCACTTGCTGCGCGCCGCTTCCTGTCTGACCCACACAACAGCAGCAGCTCCTCGGTGACTTCACCCAAGGAACTGTATAGCCTTGTGTGGGGAGACGTCATGACATCTCTCCCGTCCCAATAGATGCATCGCTTTAGGTTGCTGGGACTCAGGAGGCGGAGACTCAGACTAAAGGTGCGTACACACAGGGCGATCAGGAAAGACAGTACGATAATGACATCGTAATCGTACCGTCGTTCCTGATCCCCTGTAGAGCCTGCACTGAACGATCAGTCGTTCAGTGCAGGCACAGTCCATCATTCCTGAACATGCCAATCTGTCGTTATCGTCAGATTGTGCTGCATGTTCAGGTGATGGACAATGTTGGAAACGACCAGCGGGAGTGCGCATCGCTGGTCGTTTCTGACATAAAAGTGCACGATTTGTGCACGATTACTGAGCGACTGCACGATTACGATGTCGTAATCGTGCAGTCGCTCAGTAATATCGCCCAGTGTGTACGCACCTTAAGTCTCTGTGTCACATGTAGAGAGGAGGCTGCAGCTGTTGACTGTCCTGTACACTGCTGGGCGCCGCAGCCACGCATATCGCTTTAAGCAGCGGCCGCCCAGCGCCAGCAGAGAGAGAGAATGAGGTGGGCAGCCGGTGTTCCGCCCTCAGGGCTGTTGCGCTCTGTGCGGTGGCACCGGCCGCACCACCCTGGTTACGGCCCTGCCTCCGGCGGCAGCCTAACCATAACCATAACCTTAAAAATTTTGAAAAACCATAAAAATGTCTGTCATTTGTAGTTTGAAAATTTTAACCTCTCGACCTTTTAACCCTGTCAGCATTCTGACCATGTGTCAGCCGACCTTTTGTCCCATGTCGACCTATTGCCTGTCGACCATCTGGTGTCGACCTATTGACTGTCGATCTAATTGCGGTCGATCTTCCATCCAGATACCAGTGATACATGATAAGAAAAGTTCCTCGGTGTAAGGGTTCTTTCAGTGTTTCTTCCCTTTGTCACTGCTGAGCTGCCATACTTACTGTACAATAGATATAGCGCCTGATTCACAGTTACACTGAGCTCTGAATGTGGCCGGACCAAATGATGTTCTTGCATACTGTGCACACATGTGCAGTGTGTGTATAGGCCTCTTTGTGTACACACCAGCGATTCTCAGTCGGACAGATGTCGGATGTTTATTGCTGTAGAGGAAATGGGCGTTTCTGGGTGGCAATTGAACCTTAGTGAATCATGGGCGAGTTACCAGAGTCACCATTCTGAGTGGTGCTAATGCAGTGTGAATGCTGTATCCCAAGCACCCAGCATAGGGTAGGTGTAAATGTTGATGACAGTGATGACGTTTGCAGAGGGCACTATTGGGGCATTACATAAACAAAGACGAGCATGGCTCAGAATACTGCCGTAGAATTGCATTCGCCTGATTATAGTGTGTATGCAGTTACATATGCATTACGTGACACTCAGGGGACCTATTTCAGAGGCGGACACAGTGTCGATGTTTGCACAGTTGAGCGATTATTTGCAACTGAGCATGCGCCCCTATGGCTCATGCGTACCACCGAGTTTACGCCGTGATCGCTGCTGCCTATGGAATCGCTCCTATTGAGCTGGCGGAGGAAAGCCATGGGCGTTATTGGGAGGCAGCTTGAAGTGAACGGAAAATAATGGGCATGTTATGGGAGTGTCACAGGCGTGTAAGTGAGTGTGGCTGCGTTCTCAAATGCACAGCGCGTTCACAGAGGTCATGCTTAGAGTAGGAGACACTGCACCAGCTATAGTGCGTCATATTGGTGATTGCTATGGTGCGCCGATGATGAGGTGTACGATTCCTCCTGCACTGTCTACGGACATAGAAGTGGGCGCCTCAGGACTTGCAATGTCCAGTGCTCGCCAGTACACAAGGGGGAAGCTGAGACTAGCATTGGCATATTCACAGGTGCGAATCCGAAGTAAATCCCAGTCGCGTATGCACTAGCGTCCACCTCTGAATCAAGCCCATAGTTTGGCGGTGTGCCCTAGACTGAGCTGGCCGCTTGTTTCCGTTTCCTGTCCCCATAGTCTCTCCTACCCCCCCATAGTCTCTCCTACCCCCCATAGTCTCTCCTATCTCCATAGTCTCTCCATATTAACTCATGAAGCTCATCTCTGGAACAAAGGGCCTGATTCAGAGATGGGCGCAGTTCACATCACTGCTGCTTCTTTGGACGCATCGGCCACCTAAAGAAAACCAAAGGCTACACAGAATGGCCGTCTTACCTGCATAGCTGAGGCCTGGAAATCTGCATCTTCTGTTGCAGACCCTGGTCTCATCCCCAGAAAATGGAGGAGATATGTCCCTGTTTCTGTGAAAGTAGGCCAGCGCCATCCCCTCCCCACCCCCAAAAATCCACTGCGGCTTGGAGACACTGCGAGCGAGCTCTCAGATGGAGGACTTCACCTGTGCTGTACACATCCTGCACATGTGCAGTCATCCCACCATCAGAGAGATACGTAATCCATAGTATTTGCGTACATCTCTGAATGAGGCCAAATGTCAGGTATCTTTACTAAAGTTCTAGGTAAATAGGAGAACAGCAGAACACTGTTATTGTTATGTACATGCATAATTCACCAGGCGCTCTGCACTGTACATATAAAATGGGAATCCTGAAATTAGTGACAGGTTTTCTCAAATACTGTTGAAAAAGTAGCTCCCTACTAGATTGGCAAATATTTAACTTAATATATACCTAAGTACGTATTTTAAAACCATAGTATACAAGCATTTGGTTGCAAGGGGCTGATTTAAAGGTGGACACTAAATCACATGTTGGACATGGCACTGGGTGAGTTGGCAGTGGGTTCTCCGTCATTATCAATGGGTACAGCATCCTCTCGTACTAAGGGAGCCGTAGATGCCAAAGCCAGGAAATTGAGGCAGGCATTGGGTGGTCTGCAGGTTCACCCTCACTCTATACTTCCTCTATCAGCATGAGTCCGCTTGGTCATCTGCCTACCATTCTCACCTGTTCCGGGTGTTACTAAGAAGTTGGCATGTGTGGCACTCTGTACGTTCCTACTATGAGAGTCATCCATGAACAGTGCTGTGATTATTACTGGCCTCCCTGCACTGTGGAGGTGGCTAGGGACCTCAGCACCATTGTTTTATGTAGATTTTATCTACTGACTGAAAGGCACCGAAAGGGAACTATAACAGTCACAGCTCGTTTACTTGTGAACAATCAATATAACAGGAAATCCTGAGAAATACAAAAATAGTTATGCCCACCGGAAAACGCACAAACACCTTGCAATAAAAAAAGTGCCAGTCTGTCCCATTGCCCTGCAGCCTATTGACATTTTATATCACAACCAATTTGATGAACTATACTGAGAAAGTAGCCGTTTGACATAGTTGGGGACGGATCTTGTGAACTTTAGCACTGTGTGCATGCTCCGCTGTTATGAGCAACTCAAGGTGGCAATAGAATGTTCACACTTAGTTGTTGCCGACATGTAGGCGAAATGCGTTGTGTATACAAAGAGATCTATTTGATTTTGGATGGATCTCTTGCACCAGGTAAATGTGAGCTGTTACTGATGACTGCTTCTTCTGCAAGCCAATGCATAGGGGCAGTGTGACCGCAGATGTAGCCGCACTCATTTATCCCACGATGCGAGCACATCGCAGCATGGACGGCGCGACTAGTGCGCCCACGTCTATGTTCAGTGACACGGGCCTATTTATCATCATTGAAGCATTGAACTCGCTGCGAGGGATACTTAAGTATCCAACTCTCAGCAGGGAAAACGTGACACCGGAGCAATTCATTATTGCTCCGGTGCGGGGACAGCTGCTCCGAAAAGCAGCTGTCCCCTCGGTTAGTACCGCAGTTACAGAAGTAGTACCCACGTCGTCCCGGCTATGCACAGCCACCGGGAAGTTACTGAGGAGGCGAAGGAGGGATCCGCTCGGATCCCTCTTCGCATCCCTGGAACTCCTTCCCATAGGAAGAAGTGGGGTCCGAGAACAAGCGCCGTCTGAAGATGGCGCTTGTTCTTGTGAGCAAACTCCGAAAACATTTCAGAGTTTGCTGAATATCAGGGGTTCCTATTTGGACCCCTGATGATGAATGGCCCGGTAACTAAAATATGCGGAAACTAGCATTTCCACATGGTTACCGGACCATTTAGTGTTGATGAATAGGCCCCACAGTCGGTGACTTTTGCTGTTGCCTCACCGCCAGGATTAAGGTTTGTGGGGGCCCCAGGAGAACTAATTTATGGGAGCCCCTACAAATAAAGTTGCTGATACGATATGCTGGCAATGTTATTAAAAAGTGTAATGTGTAAATACCCCCAGCATCACAGATGTATTAAACACACTAAAGTGACACACACAGAAGCCCCAGTCCACACATGCCACCAGGCCCCCACACTGGTGTAGATAAGAGTGTCTCCCCAAGCCCCCCACCTCTCCCCCCAGTGTGTGGGTGGGTGGGCAGAGGTCTGGGCAACCACCACAGCTGCCATGTTGTTTATCTGGCTTTACTCACTGTGAACTATTTGGTAAACTTCTAATTTCGTGGACCTGGGTCCACAATGGGATAATTTTTTTCTGCTCTTTGGTGTTGTGGGAGTGTAATAAAGGAAAGGTTTGAGCATGGCAAATAAAGACCGGGATGTTCTGCACCTTCAAGCCAAATGAGGCAAATAATCTGCAGAAACCTGTTGCTCATTGCTAATATAGGAAGTCACATTTAGTAAAAATTTGTAAAAGATATGACAATTAAATATTAATTAGCTGCGTATGTTGGGGACCCATATGGCTGTTTCTAGGGCCAGGCCAATTAGGCTGTGGCCAGAGGTGCCTATAGGCTGACTTGGTAAGAATACAACCTAAGAAGTCACCACTAACTGCCGGCATTGCTCAGGCACAGAACTGCACTGGTTGCTAGAGAGTTTAAGCATTATTGCCTGCACTCCTGGATTGTCCAGGAGTCTCTCAAATTGCCCCCGGCCTCCTGGGAGATTACACCACCTCAAGTGACCTTGATTATGGGATTTGCTGAGAAGTCCCCACTGCACGATGATGTGAGGTAGAGAAATATTGTCAGAACCTATGGTGTGTCAACAGCGGTGTGTGATGGAGGTCGTGACATCGCTAATTGGACCTAGGACTGCCAACATGCGACGTGGTCCAAGGAGTCGCGGTTCCAATTGTTTCGGGTGTGGCGCAGACCCCATGAGGCCATGGACCCCTGTTGCCAACAGGGCACTGTGCAGGCTGGTGGTGGCTCCATAATGGTGTGGGGTGTGTTCATGCGGCATGGGTTGGGTCCGCTAGACTGACTGAACATGTCATTGACTGGTAACCGCTACATTGCATTGCTTGATGACCATTTGCAACTCTTCATTGACTTCATGTATCCCCATAATGATGGAATTTTCCAGCAGGATAATGCACCGTGTCCCAAGTTGTCCAGAATTGGTTCAAGGCGCATTCTGGAGAGTTCCGACGAATGGTGTGAGATCCATTCACACCCAAGATCCTGCACCAGCAAGTATCAAGAAGCTGTGGGAAGCTATCCAGATGGTATTAGTCAACATCTCTCCAGAGGTGTTCCGTCCACTTGTGGAATAGATGCCACATTGAGTTGCTGCATTTCACCGGGCTAGAGGAGGTCCTACACGATACTAGGCATCTACTGTATCCAATGACTTTTGGCACTTCAGTGTATAACTGGTACAAACAGTTCCAGCCAAGAGCTTATGGGGTTAATGTAGGTAGTGTGTGTTTTAAGGTAGCACAAATCCTGTATTCTACATTCTAGTGTTCCCGCTAGACTGCGGGAAGGGCAGGGCGCTCCGCTAAAATAGCCTAGCGGGAACACTAACATTCAGTGGTGGCAGTGGCTCTTAAAATGTAAGCGGTGGTGACACAGTGGCATTTATGGTACCTCTGATGTATGACCCAGTTTTCACTGCAGTGAGATGCTCAGGGGCACTTCCCTTCTCAATGGAGGTTGGAGAGAGATTATGAGCAGATAGGCCGCGCATGCACAGAAGGCAAAATGGGTCGGAGGTTGCACTGTGTCGTCAGCGCATCTCCATCCCAGACAAGGAGCCCCAGACACAGCAGTGAGGGTGAGACAGCGCAAAATCACAGTTGTATCATCTGTCACGATGGATGCAGCCATCGGCCACCCGAGTAAGCCTAAGATTACAAAATGTAGATAAAGAAAGCAACCGCACCAGTCTGTGATATACCCTCCAGAAATATTTATTTCTTTTATTTAATATTACAAATAGGAGGGGTGCTACCCACTATGGTTTAGTATCTGATATAGAAAAAAAAAGAGATGGTTGTATGGAGCACCAATCACATTTATATGAACTCATACAATATAACTTTTATTCATTTTGAAATAAAAACTTATTGCAAAAAATATGGTGACATGTTTTTATTACTGTTTTAAATCTTGTATATATAAGACCTGTAATGAGGTTTGTGTATTCAATACCCCAGAGATTATATGTTTACATTACTATCTATATGTTACGTTTCGACAACTTGTTTTGAATACTGCACAGATACTCAAAAGATATTTTCTGTGGCTGAGGCCATCCTTACTCTGTTTAGTATCTAGTTACAGTATGTAATCGGTTAATTTATATAAAATATTGATATAACAAATCTCTGTATTGAACTGCTCGAATAACATGCACTTTATTTCCTATTTATGGGGTATTGAATATACCTCATTACAGGTTTTTTATATATAAGATTTAAAACAGTAATAATTCTATTTCACCATATTTTTTGGAATAAGTTTTTATTTAAAAATGAATAAAAGTTATATTTTATGAGTTCATATAAATGTGATTGGTGCTCCATACAACTATCTCTTTTGTTTTCTATATCTAAGCCTAAGTTTACTCAGAATCAGTGGCGGCTCCAGAGGTTGGGCAGCAGCGCAGTCCAAAATTCAAATAGGGGAGCCACACCAACTGCCACCCCAAATGCTGCCAAACATGGCCGGCCAGGACTCTCTGGCAGTTGGTTTGACGTCCCTACTTGAATTTTGGACTGTGTTGCAGCTCCACCTCTGGAGCCGCCACTGCTCAGAATAACCGCTGGATCTGCTCAACCAGGGCCAGGAATTCGGCATTGGAAGATACAGATCCTGGCATCAGCACTCCCACAAAATGGAGACGACACACCTACTTTTTGAGGAATGGTCCCCGTATCCGCCCATTCCCCGCTACAGTCCGTGCTCTTTCAACAAATGTTCTATTTGCCTTTTTACTCATGTTACTTCATGTTGGAAATTGTTAATTGGTGTTAGATTCCATTCTTTAGAAAGGTAGTTAGATCTCTGTTCTCATATTCTTAACTGCTCTTTTATTTTTAGTCTGTTTGAGTTTCCAGTAAACGCCTGGATTCTGCAATTTTGTTGGTTACTTCATTTTTAGCTTTCAGAAATATGCGTGAAATAGCGCTTACCACGCATTGACTCTGTCTCCATTGGTCCACGTATGTCCATGTGCACTAGTTCCAATGGTGCCTTAGTTCTGGATTCTGACTTTTCACACTCTGGTCTCTCTGGGTTGTTCACTGACATCCCTGCCACCATGCTGTCCAGAAGCTTCTGTACATTGTCATAATCTAGTCTCCTATTCCATAGGTCCATGGACAGGTTGAAATCAGAAGCCGCCATCGCACAATCCTCCTCAGTATCTGATGTACAGTTCTTGGTCTAGGTTGCCATTGCAATTAGAGTCCCTCTATTATTGTAGTCCGTGCACCAATGGCCATTGCAGTCTCCAGTACACCAATGGCAATCAGATTGTTTCCTAGATCTGGCGCAAATAGTGCATCTTCAATTTCTGTAAAAACGGTTATGCCAGCAGTTGTCCCAACGTTCGTGGCATTTAAAACTTTATCTCTGATTTCCCTGACATTTACAGGATCACATGACTTTAGTGATTTAAACCAACTTTCATTATAACTGAAGTGCCGTGTGACTCCGGAATCCATGTACCAGAACTTGTAGGACTTGTACTTGGGTTTCTTGGGTTTTACATCCATTGATAGCAGAATAGAATTATGTGCTATCGAAACTGAAGTAGCTTGGCTGTAAAATTTACATTAATAGGTTGGCAGTGCATGGCTCCAAGGCTACTACTAGAAAACCATACCCTGGAGTAGGGTTTTCAGCATCACCATTGCAACCAACTTGTCGTCTACATGGCTTCCTACTGATGTCAATTGGTGAGAGATAGACAGCATCCTATCTATATATTTCTGTATATTCTTGCACATACATAGCTTAGTGCCGTACAGAGTGCGCCTCAGGTTGGTTCATCTCATTAAACCTTTTGTTTTCGTAAGATATCTGTAAAGCCACCCACGTTTCGTGTATTGTTACCTTCCTGTGAATGATGGAATACACCTCCTGCTCTACAGCTAGATCTATGGTTCACATGGCCTTATCTACATCATCTGGGTTGGGGTGCTCCCTGGGAACAGTGGCGACCTTCCATAGTTTCCCCCATTTTATCTGCATCTGCATGCAGCATAGTTCCCTGAGCTTGTTAACTTGACGATGCCCATACTAACATTTGAAGTTTGAATTTTCACCCTTTACCCCTTATAGACAGACAAAACGACCCGGTAATTTTCCGCTATGAGCCGAGTCAACCAGGGTCGTTTTTGTGTATGAATGGGTCAACCCTCGTCAAAAATCCCATGACTTCAACCCTGGTAGTTACCAGGGTTTTTCCTGGGTCTGACACACGTTTGCTGGTGTATAAAACCAGCAAACCTGCTTTTTCAACCCGGGTCGCAGTAAACAGTGCTGTGTGGCTGAACTGGTGGGTACCTGCCTGAGTGGCTGAGAGGGGGGAAACTAAAGCTGGCGTCTGAGGTCATCAGGGAACTGCAGAAATACACAGTATATTCCAGGGCTAACCCGGGTTCAGTGTGAAAGGGTTCGACTCGGTAATAACCCGAGTTCAAGGTGCTTTGAAAGCGGGGTAGGAGCTGCAACCCGTGTCTAACCCGGGTTGAAAGATCTGGGAAGAACCCGGGTCCAAGCCCGGCTTCTGTCTGAAAGTGGTATAAGTATGAATAAAGGACTTTTTTCTGTTGCACGCACAGATCTTTCAATTCCGTGTTGCTGCAGCTGTTTCCTTCTGGTCTCATTATTCTTCACACGCTGGTGCCTAGGCCCATAACATATTGGCAGAAATTATGGTGTGGATAGGTGTCAGCGGTGTACGATGGAGGCCGGTCCACATGGCAGATAACTTAATCAGGTTTATTGTTTTATTAACCAGCAGATAAAAGGATGCAAGGTAACACAAGGATAATACAGGTATGCACATATGACTGGTACAAACAGATCCAGCCAGGAGCTTATTGGGTTAATGCGGGTAGTGTGCATTTTAGGGTGGCACACACCTGTATATACATTTAGTGGTGACGCGGTGGCACTTATGGAACCTCTGCTGTATGCTACAGTCTCTAGTGCAGTGAGACGCTCAGGGGCATGTCCTATCTCAATGGAGGATGGAGAGAGAAGACTTGCGGATATGGTACACATTCGGATATGGAGCATTGTGTCGGTTGTCACGCTGTGATATCAGCGCACCTCCGTCCTAGGTACAGAGGGCCTCATTCAGAGGCGGTCGGAGGATGCAAGCGGTCGCTCAGAAACTGGGCGGCCACTTGCATCCTGACCGCCCGCCTCTGTTGCGGTCGTTAGGCTGTGGGTTAACACCCACAGCTCTAACGACCGCTCGTGTGATGGTCGCGATGGTCAGAGACCATCGCGACCATCGGGGCTTACGACGAGACCCTAGGGTAGGGTCTCACTTGTCGTAAGCCCCGAAGAGCTTCTGGCTCTATCTGAGCCGGAAACTCTCCACTGACATCACTAGTGATGTCAGTGGGGCCTCCCCCAAACGGCAGGTGTTCCCATAGGAACGCCTCCGTTTGGGCTGCCACCCCCCGGGCCCGCCTTCCAAACGGGGCGAGCTGTCAATCAACATCGACAGCTTGCCCCCTTTGGAAAGAGACCCGCTACGACCAGCGCTGTCGGTCGTAGCGGGTCTCACGCATGCGCACGAGGGAGCCAGCTCCCTCGTGCGCATGTGCACTGGCAAAACATCGAGGCGGCCGTGCGGTCGTGGACCGTACGGCCGCCTCTGAATAAGCTCCAGAGTCTCGAGTTCTGTAGTGAGGGAGAGAACGTAGAGCTCTCTCCCCTCCAAACAAAAATGTGTCAAGAATAGTTCGTATTGACTCCGCCCAGAAGATGGCTGCCTCCAATGCCTGTAGGTGACAAGTGCACATTAACAAAAATATTCACGCTTATTTGTAGCTGTCACAGCCATGACCACCATCTAATAGCAAAGCTGTTGAAAGGAAGCCATGGGGGATACGTAGACCTGTGCCTTTAAATGAAAGCTGGTTATTATATCCACTCTGAGGTTGTAAAAAAAACTAAACAAAACACATAAACAAGAAGGATAGAGGCCATTACCAGACTACACCTTCATGTGGGTCTTGAGATCCCTTTTCCTTTCCTGTTCCAAATGCATTATCTCTCCTTATTGAGTCATTAAATGAAACTGGCTTGATAAGCCCGGGAAAACGAATTCCAGATCAATAAACTGTCAATAATACAATCAAGCAGAGAAGGCTGCAATCGGGGTCGCAGGCCTCCAACTCTCCTCTGTGTAATGGTGTAGATGAGCGCCTGGGCCATAAAGGAATGCTTTCTAAATGAGGGTGTTCCTGCTCATGATTGCACCGCACAGTGTTTTAAACCAGCAATATCTCCCTGAAATGGAGAGTGAGCTGTTGGCAGTGGAAGAACCTGGTGCTAAATAGTTTTCTCCCAGCTGCAGGAGGCCTAAAGCATTTTATATGCATTTCCTGATGTCTTTTATTGTAATATGGTAGAATGACACAGGAGGGAAAAGAGGCAGGAGAAGCAGCATTACAAATAACAGGGAGGGTACACACTTATTGACACCTAAAGTAATTAACAGGGGCATTTTGTTTTTAGACCCCAAATGCGCCATAATACATTACACCTACCCAACGTGATGTGACCTGGCCACTAGAGAGACTGATAATATACATCTATTTATACTATACATTATAGGACACTACACCTACCCAATGTGACCTGGCCACTAGAGAGGCTGATAATCCATACCAGGCATTGCTGCAAGTGTATCTTCCTGTCTGCCAAAATCTATTGATTACTGGGTAAATCCATACCAGGCATTGCTGCAAGTTTATCTAGCATATATATATATATATATATATATATATAATATATTTTGTCATAGGTTGTAGCTGTATAGATCCTGTTCTTAGCTCTGTGGTATTTCTTGTTTGTTTGTTTAATTAAATTTATTGCTACCCATCCAGTGGGTGGGGATTGGGGGTTGTTTTAGTGATTGCATACACATGCTAGGTCTCATTACTTAAGAGCCTTTACATGGCTGTAGAAGCCTGGCTGTAGTGCTCAATATAGAAGTGCGAAATTAAAAGTGCAATTTAAACATAATTGTGCCGTTATACCGCCGTAAAACCGAAGTCAAACAGAAGGATAACATGCTAACTGCACCAGAAATCTGAACAACATTTGGACAACATAACATCATGAAATGAGAACACAAAATATTACTTATTCAATACAAACACCGGATGTCAGAATTGCCAGGACATTATTCACTGGATTCTGCTTGCTCTTTGTAAGAACTTAACACTGTACTTACTAAACTTTGTCCTAGACCTCAAAGCCCACTGTATTCTGCACCAAATTCCGTTTTCTTCTTAGTAACTATGTCTTGTTCCCTAAGTCCTATGCCCTGCCACATGTAATCTAACTTCTAACAGTCTACTTTCACATTCATTTTCTCCAACTATTAAATCTCCACTTTCTACTTCAGGGTCCATAGGGTATCCACAGGATACCTTGGGGTATAGGTGTGACGTCAGTCGCAGGGCACCAAAGAGTTAAGCTTTCAGCCTCCCAGGATGCACTAGGTCCCCCTCCTATACCCCGCCCCCGAGCCAAGGCACCTCAGTTTAGTTTGGTGCCCGGCCGGAGTCGGGTGCACCTGTTGGAGTGGGGGCTAGAAGAGCCCCTGAAGCTTATTCTTCATGCAGCTGTGGCTGCACAACTGGATGAACAGCATGGACAGTCAGTCCTGACGTCCATGCTGTCTTCCCTACACCCCGCCGGTACCAGAACGCCGGTACTGATCCGGGGATGCTGGTGGGCGTCTGGGGTCACAGCTAGCGGTGACCCCAGATGCTCCGGACCATGGCCGGATTCAAGGGGGACAGAGGTAAGCAGCGGGGTCCCGCGGTGGGTCCCCGCTGATCACATGGTCCTAAGTCCCCAGGCAGGGGGCTCCCTGGGGACTGGCTGCAGCGTGGAGCCAGGCGACCAACCTGCGCTTCCACTACCCCCTGGGACAGCGGACCGCAGCAGAGCGGTAGCGCTGCGGCGTCCCAGGGGTTAAATGCATGCCAGGGGAGCGCGCCTTCCCTGTCTCACAGCCGGCGCCTCCCCCGCTGCACACAGCCCTCTCTGCATGCTGCCGACTGGTCCTGTGGCAGCGCTCCTCCCCCAGGCCAGCCTCCTCTCTGCTCCTCGGCGGCCATCTTCTCCAGAACGCATGGTGAACGCTGCTGGAAGCGCTGGAAGGAAGCATCGTGGTCTGGGTCCCCCCGCATACCTCTCCTCCGCTGTGGTCAGGTCTGTGTATGCAGCGCTGTGTCCTACCAGGCCCTGTGTCTGTGTAGTTGAGTGATCAGCGCTGTTAGTGCAGGAATTGTTATTTTTCTGCATTGTATGTGACTGTGCTAGCGCTGCTGCCTGTAATCTTTTCTTCTCTAAACTGTCAGCTTTATTACTGTCCCTGTTCTTTCTGCTAAAGCCCTTGCGGTGCGGTGCTGCAGGGTGGTCTCTCGCCTATTTAATACTTAATTGGTGAGAGAGGTCACATACGTGGTGCCATCAAGTCTGAAAGTGATTTTCCCCTCCGGCTACAGTGTACCACGTGCAAAGTACCGTTAGCGGAGGGGGAGGGTAGCGCGGAGGGCCTTTGCCGGCAGTGTTTGTCCATGGCGCGGCCTATTACGGTTACAGCACCGGTACAGGAGCCGCCCTGGGCTTGTTTCGCTCAGGCGTTAACAGCTTTAGTGGGCCAGTTAGCTCCGCAGCCCGCGTTTACTCCGATGGGTTTGTCCCAGCAGTCTGTGGTGTCATCACCCATGCAGGGGTTCCCACGACAATTGGTGGTACCCCACAGTCTCCCTATTTCCCCGCTCCCGGGTTCTCAGGAGCCAGCGTGGGTTAACTCCCTGACGAGTTCTGTACAGCACTTGTCGGATGTGTTGCAAGGGGAGTCTGTGATGCGGTCTCATAAAAGGCCGGTGGCGTCTCTGTCCGCTCCTTATGAGGATGACGAAGGGACGTCTGATGATGGGGAGATTCTAGATCCTTACGATCAGGAACCTCTCCATACTAAGGACGCTGATGCTAAGTCCAAAGTATATATTCCTGGACTTATTCGGGCGGTCCGCACAGCCTTGGTGATTGAGGACGAAGTTCCCCCAGCGGCTAAATCTAAGTATGCCTTTTTCAAAGATGTGAAGGGCGATGCCACAGTCTTTCCTCTTTCGGGTCAGTTGGTGGACCATTTAGAGGAGGCGTGGAAACAACCTGGCAAAAGATACCAGCCGCAGAGACGCCTGGCGGTGGCTTATCCGTTCGCGGATAATTATTTTGCGAAGTGGGAATCCCCTCCACAGGTGGATTCTCACGTGACCCGTCTTGTCCGTAGTGCCACATTGCCGATGCCATCCATGTCCTCCCTTAAGGATGCTACGGACCGCAAGGTAGAAATCTGCCTGAAGTCCGCTTATTCCCTTGCAGGGGGGGCAGCACGGCCGGCTATGGCCATTTGCTGGGTTGCCAGAGCGATGGAGCGCTGGGCGGATTCATTAGAGGCTTCTTTTGAATCCGACTGTCCGGCCGATCAGGCGGAGTTGATTGGCAATCTCCGTGATTCGGCCACCTACATCAACGAGGCGGCTCTAGACATTAGTACTCTGGTGTCTAGAATTTCTTCAGCAGCGGTAGCTGCTCGTCGCACCTTGTGGCTGCGATCCTGGAAGGCGGACGCAGATTCCAAGAAAGGTCTGGAAGCGTTGCCGTTTACCGGAGAAGTTCTCTTCGGTCCGGATCTGGATAAGATTGTGGCCACGCTGGCGGCAGCCAAATCTGCCTGTCTCCCGTCGGCCGCTGCTCCTTCTGGTTCGGGACCATCGTCCTTTCGGTCATCTAGGGCCCAGGGCAGGCCCAAACCACAGTCGTTTCCTCGACAGGCTGGCCCTAAGAAATCGGTCAAGCCCCGGAAGCAGGCATGGAGTACCAGACGTCCGGCCCCCAAGCCAGATGACAAGCCTGCGGCCTGACGGTCCGGGCCTCCCTTTGGGGGATCCCAGGGTGGGAGGCCGCCTGCTACAGTTCGCCCAGTGTTGGTCGACCACTACGACAGACACTTGGGTTCTGGAGGTGGTTTCCCACGGATACGCCCTCTCCTTCCGGCACAGACCCCCGGCTCGCTTCTTCACCACGGGTCTCCCATCAGACCGGAACAAGGCTACGGAGCTGCGGAAGGTATTGCACACTATGCTCCAGGCTGGAGTTATAGTGGCGGTTCCATTCTCCCAGAGGGGCCAGGGTTTCTATTCAAATCTATTTTTGGTACAGAAACCCAATGGGTCATATCGTCCGATTCTCAACCTCAAAGCACTCAACAAGTCTTTGCGGGTCCCGAAGTTTCGGATGGAGACCCTACGGTCCATCATTCTGGCGCTGGAACCTGGGGACTACTTGGTGTCATTGGACATACAGGACGCTTACCTGCATGTCCCTATTCTTTGGCGCCATCAACAGTTCCTCAGGTTTGCAATCAGCAGCGACCACTTCCAGTTTCGGGCGTTACCTTTTGGCCTGGCAACAGCACCACGTGTTTTCACCAAGGTGATGGCGGTCATGGCGGCTTCTCTGCGGCTGCAGGGAGTCCGCATGTTGCCGTATTTGGACGACCTGTTATTGGTGGCAGGATCTCCAGAGCTCCTGTTACGCCACTTGGACCTGACCATTGCACTGCTGCAACGGCACGGCTGGCTAATCAACTGGCAGAAGTCCACTCTAATCCCGTCTCGGAGGATTCTGCATCTTGGAGCCTTATTGGACTCGGGACAGCAAAGGATCTTCGTGACGGAGGACAAGATCTCTGCTTTACAGTCAAGGGTGCGCAGTTGTCTGCACAGCCGCCGGGTGTCCTTACACTCGGCGATGAGGTTACTGGGCTCCATGGTGTCGGTGTTCGACATGGTGGAATACGCCCAGTTTCACTCCAGACCTCTGCAGCACCTGATCCTGTCCAAGTGGAACGGGCTGACTCAGTCTCTGAAGTCCCAGACGATTGTGCTCACCCAGGAGGTTCGCCTGTCCCTTACGTGGTGGTTACAGACGACCCACCTCAACAAGGGACGTCCGTTCTGGGTTCCAAATTGGGTCCTGTTGACAACGGACGCCAGTCTTCGGGGCTGGGGAGCAGTTTCGGGTCCACACTTGTTCCAGGGCAGGTGGACGCCGACAGAAGCGGAGCTTCCAATAAATATCTTGGAACTCCGTGCGGTCTTCAATGCTCTCCAGCAGGCACAGCGGTTTCTCCAGGGTCGCCCGGTGCAGGTCCAGTCGGACAACGCTACCACCGTGGCCTACATAAACAGGCAAGGAGGAACTCGCAGTCGGGCGGCTCTCGTAGAGGTCTCTCGGATCCTGGTTTGGGCGGAGCGCAATCTTCCGGCCATATCAGCGGTCTTCATCCCGGGAGTGCTCAATTGGGAGGCGGACTTTCTAAGTCGCCAGGACGTTCATCCGGGGGAATGGTCCCTGCACCCGGACGTTTTTCAACTACTGGTGGACAGGTGGGGTCTTCCAGAAATCGACCTCATGGCGTCCCGGCACAACAACAAGTTGCCGGTGTACGGGTCTCGCACAAGAGACGAAGGGGCGTCTCTGGTGGATGCTCTGTCCGTCCGGTGGACGTTCCGGTTCGCATACCTGTTCCCTCCGGTCTCCCTTCTTCCACGGGTAATCCGGAAATTCAAACAGGAAGGAGGGACGCTCCTGTTGATAGCTCCCGCGTGGCCCAGACGGCACTGGTTCTCAGACCTTCAGGGTCTGTCCGTGGACATTCCTCTGCGGTTGCCGCTACGACCGGACCTTCTGTTTCAGGGTCCTTGCCTTCACCCGGACCTGACTCGGCTGTCTTTGACGGCGTGGCTGTTGAGACGGCCATGCTGAGGTCCCGGGGGTTTTCCAGCTCTGTGGTGCGTACCATGTTGCGAGCTCGGAAACCGTCTTCCGCGAGGATATACCATCGCGTGTGGCATACGTTCTTCCAGTGGTGTCGACCGAGAGGTTATGCACCGCGGGAGTTTCGTCTGTCTCGGATTCTCGCCTTCCTGCAAGCGGGACTAGATCATGGGCTTCGCCTTGCTTCTTTGAAGGTACAGGTTTCGGCCCTATCTGTCTGGTTTCACCGTAGGATTGCTACAATCCCGGATGTGCGCACCTTTATGCAGGGTGTTCTCCGCATTCAGCCGCCCTTTGTTCCACCTGTGGCGCCTTGGGATTTGGCTGTGGTCCTGAGGGCTCTCCAAGGACCGCCGTTTGAACCACTGGGCTCAGTGGATCTTAAATGGCTAACAGCTAAGACTGTTTTCCTTCTGGCCATTGCTTCGGCCAGACGTGTTTCTGAGTTAGGGGCTCTTTCTTGTAGACCCCCTTTCTTGGTTTTTTATGGGAACAGGGCAGTGCTCCGCACTCGGCCCGAGTTTCTTCCCAAAGTTGTTTCCCAGTTTCATATTAACGAGGAAATAGTTGTTCCGGCCTTTAACTCACCGGGTCTTTCCGTGGGTGAGGCCTCTTTGGATGTTGTGCGGGCCTTAAGGACTTATGTTGACCGCACTTCTTCGTTTAGGAAGTCGGACGCTTTGTTTGTCCTCTTTGGCTTCCGTAAAAAGGGTTGGCCTGCTTCAAAGCAAACTTTGGCAGCCTGGATCCGTATGGCTATTTCTGAAGCTTATCTTCATGAAGGCCTACCGGTCCCTCCTTCTCTGAAGGCTCATTCCACTAGGTCTGTGGGTCCTTCGTGGGCAGCTCGACGTGGTGCCTCGGCAGTTCAGATCTGCAAGGCTGCTACGTGGTCTTCTGTCCATACCTTCGTGAGGTATTACAGGTTTGACACCTTCGCCTCTCAGGATGCTTCCTTCGGGCGGCGGATTCTCCTTTCTGCACAGGAGCGTCCCCACCCTTAAAGGATACTGCTTTGGGACATCCCCAAGGTATCCTGTGGATACCCTATGGACCCTGAAGTAGAAAATATGAGATATGGTAAGAACTTACCCTTGTTATCTCTATTTCTACGAAGTCCATAGGGTTCCACAGGACTCCCGCCCTGTCGCACCTGTGCTGCAGATGGGCTTTGCTCTGGTCACCGGTTTTCCGTCTCCCTCTGGTGAGAATGTGATTCTTGTATGTGTCCAGATCTTTGCTCTCTCTCTTCCTTCTCCTCCTCCGGCCTATGGCTTGGTAACTAACTGAGGTGCCTTGGCTCGGGGGCGGGGTATAGGAGGGGGACCTAGTGCATCCTGGGAGGCTGAAAGCTTAACTCTTTGGTGCCCTGCGACTGACGTCACACCTATACCCCAAGGTATCCTGTGGAACCCTATGGACTTCGTAGAAATAGAGATAACAAGGGTAAGTTCTTACCATATCTCATATTTTTACTCCCCTCAATAATAAACTTTTGTTATTGTGCAGACACCTTTTATCCACTGTATTCTCACGTGATTTTCTGCATATCTCCTGCACTGTCACTCACACTCATACTTTATTCCTTCTTCCAGTCTTCTTCCCCCTAACCACCTCTACCTCACCTTGACCATGTTTTCTTCCACTTCCACCCTCACTCAGTGTCTACCTAATCCTCTGCTCTGCCCCTTTCCTCCACCTTTATCCTTTTCCCCTTGCCTCCTTCACCTTCTCCTTCCCTTATCTCCCCTCCTCTGTCTGCCTTCCTCCCTCTACTCTCCCACTAATACACTTGCATTCTCTTCTAGCCCACCGTGGTCCTACTACCCCACTGGTAATACCTCCTCCAACCCTCCTCTCCATGCCACCTCAACCCACGTCCATACACATCTCGTTAAGCCCCCTCCCTACTTACCACCTAAAGGTTCCCTTCCCAGCATTGGTGACCGCACAATCTCTACACTCTATTCATCTCGGTCCCCAAAATCAATCTCACATACTCGTTACAGTAATCCTGAAAATCTCATTCACATCTCTCCCACAAGCACTGTCACTTTATCCTGTGCCCTCTGGAATGCCAGATCAGTCTGTAATAAACTGGTTCCCACCCATGACCTTTTCATCTCCAACAACTTGCATCTCCTAGCCATTACTGAAACCTGGATTTCACCCTCTGACACCACTTCTGCTGCAGCTCTCTCCTCTGGGGGCCTCACCTTCTCTCACACCCCTCGGCCTGGGGGTCGACATGGTGGTGGTGTTGGCGTCCTTCTGTCCCCTGGTTACACCTACCAACTTATACCCCCTGAACAATCCCTTACATTCTCTACATTTGAGGTTCATACTATACGTCTTTTCCAACCAGTACACCTGCGAGTAGCTATCATTTACCGTCCCCCTGGCAATCCCTCCAAATTCCTTGACAACTTTGCTTCCTGGCTCCCTCACTTTCTCTCCTCAGACCTTCCCTCCATTATCTTAGGTGACTTCAATATTCCAATTGATATCCCCACTGAACTCTCTGCTTCCAAACTTCTCACCCTCACATCCTCATTTGGTCTCTCCTAATGGACCTCCTCACCCTCCCATGTGAGTGGGCATTCGCTTGATCTGGTCTTTACTCACCGTTGTGATATTTCTGATTATTCCAATTCCCCATTCCCCCTCTCTGACCATCACCTTCTCTCTTTTAACCTATCCCTCTCCCCTTCCCCCCCTCTACCTCCCAAGGCCACTATCACTAGGCGTAACATTGAGGCTATCGACACCGTATCCTTTTCTTCCCTACTTGACTCGCTTCTTTCTCCTTTGCTCTCTCTCTCCTGCCCTGAACAAGCTGCTTCCCTATACAATACCTCCCTTACTTCTGCTCTGGACTCTGTTGCTCCGGCGATCACTACTCACCCTCGCAGATCCACACTTCAACCCTGGCATTCCAAATGCACCAGATATCTGCAAAAGTGTTCCCAAACCGCCGAGCGACAGTGGAGAAGGTCACGCTCTAAGGCAGATTTTCTCCATTTCAAATTTATGCTCTCATCCTACAGTGCTGCCCTTTCCCTTTCTAAACAGTCTTACTTCAAGCACCTCATCTCCTCTCAATCCTCAAATCCGCAGCGTCTCTTCACCACCCTGAACACCCTCCTCTGCCCACCCCCTCCTCGCCTTCCCTCCTTGCTCTCTGCCCTTGACTTTGCTTCCTACTTCACATCTAAAATTGACTCCATACGTCAGGATAACATATCCCACCAGTCGCCCAGCACTAAACCTCCTCCTTTCCCGAGTCATCCCTCCCCTTCCATTTTACCTACACTAACATCCTTCTCCCCCGTATCTGGAGAGGAAGTCATGGCCCTTATCCAGTCCTCCCCCCCCTTCCACCTCCCCCCTTGACCCTATCCCTTCACGTCTCCTCCGCTACCTCTCTCCCTGTGCCTGTTCCCATCTTGCCCACCTCCTCAATCTCTCCCTCTCATCTGGCACTGTCCCTTCTGCATTCAAACATGCCCTTGTCTCCCCCATTCTTAAAAAACCTACTCTTGATCCTAACACTCTCGCCAACTACAGACCCATCTCTCTCCTCCCTTTTGCATCCAAACTCCTTGAGCGTATTGTTTACAACCGCCTTACCAGCTTTCTTTCCTCCCACTCCCTCCTTGACCCTTTTCAGTCTGGCTTCCGTTCTCTCCACTCCACAGAAACTGCCCTCACTAAAGTCAGCAATGACCTCCTTGCTGCCAAATCCATAGGCCACTACTCTCTACTCATTCTCCTTGACCTTTCTGCTGCTTTTGACACTGTGGACCACCCTCTCCTGCTGCAAATCCTTCACTCCCTTGGTCTATGTGACACTGCCCTCTCCTGGCTATCCTCCTACCTTTCTGATCGATCCTTCTCTGTCTGCTCTCATGGCCTATCTTCCCCCCCACATCCTCTCACAGTAGGTGCTCCCCAAGGTTCTGTTCTTGGACCACTCCTTTTCTCCCTCTATACATCCTCTCTAGGTGAACTCATCAGCTCTTTTGACCTCCATTATCATCTTTATGCTGACGACACTCAGATCTACCTTTCCTCCCCTGACATCTCTCCCTCTCTCCTCACTCGGATCTCCAACTGTCTTTCTGCTATATCTTCCTGGATGTCCCAGCGATTTCTTAAACTTAATATGTCTAAGACTGAGATGATCATCTTCCCACCCTCCCACATAACCTCACCTCCCACTATTTCTTTATCAATTGACGGCACAACTATCTCCTCTAGCCCCAAAGTGCGCTGTCTTGGAGTTATCCTGGACTCCTCCCTCTCCTTTAAACCACATATCCAGAACCTCTCACAGTCCTGTCATTTCCAGCTTAAAAATATTTCCAGGATCAGACCCTTTCTCACCCAGGATGCTACTAAGACGTTAATACACTCACTGGTCATCTCAAGATTGGATTACTGTAACCTTCTCCTATCTGGCCTCCCCAAATCCCATCTTGCTCCTCTCCAGTCTATCCTTAATGCTGCTGCACGGCTTATCTTCCTCTCCAAACGCTCTACATCTGCCTCCCCTCTCCTACAAGCCCTCCACTGGCTCCCCTTCCCCTTCAGAGCCCAATTCAAGGTTCTCACACTCACTTACAAAGCCCTCACACACTCCTCTCCCATTTACATCTCTGACCTCATCTCCCTTCACTTTCCTGTCCGCCCTCTTCGTTCAACAAATGCACACCTCCTCTCATGCCAGCTGATTACTTCCTCCCACTCCCGCCTCCAAGACTTTGCCCGTGCCGCTCCCCACCTCTGGAACTCTCTCCCTCTCCCCATCAGACTCTCCACCTCTCTACAATCCTTCAAACGGGCTTTCAAGACCCACTACTTCATCAACGCTTTCCAGCTCTCATCCTAACTTGCTACTACACGCTCCCTCCTCCCTGTCTTCCCCAACTGTATCACACCCATCTGTCTGCCCCTCCCCTTGAGAATGTAAGTTCTTGCGAGCAGGACCCTCTACCCTCTTGTGCTTCTCCTTACTATATGTTCATCTACCTCTTACTCACCACTAGGACACCTAACACTTGGTGCCTATGCTTTGCTGCTTATGTGGGTGTTATGGCCACCTATGTATCAATGTATATTATCCATGTCCTTGTCCTTCATTGTATTGTATTTTACTGTAAGTCACTTTTTGGATATGTACCTTGTAAAGCGCTGCGGAACACTTGTGGCGCCATATAAATAAACGATAATAATAATAATAATATACATCTGTTACACCATATATATAGGACCCTACACCTACCCAACGTGATGTGACCTGGCCACTAGAGAGACTGATAATACACATTACACCCTATACATAGACACTACACCTACACAACGTGACCTGCCCACTAGAGAGGCTGATAACATACATCTATTATACTATATACATTATAGGACACTACACCTACCCAACGTGATGTGACCTGGCCACTAGAGAGACTGATAATACACATTACACCCTATACATAGACACTACACCTACACAACGTGACCTGGCCACTAGAGAGGCTGATAATATACATCTGTTATACTATATACATTATAGGACACTACAACCTACCCAACGTGACCTGGCCACTAGAGAGGCTGATAACATACATCTATTACACCATATATATATATATAGGACCCTACACCTACCCAACGTGATGTGACCTGGCCACTAGAGAGTCTGATAATACACATTACACCCTATACATAGACACTACACCTACCCAACGTGACCTGGCCACTAGAGAGGCTGATAACATACATCTATTACACCCTATACATAGGACACTACACCTACCCAACGTGATGTGACCTGCCACTAGAGAGGCTGATAACATACATCTATTATACTATATACATTATAGGACCCTACACCTACCCAACGTGATGTGACCTGGCCACTAGAGAGACTGATAATACACATTACACCCTATACATAGACACTACACCTACACAACGTGACCTGGCCACTAGAGAGGCTGATAATATACATCTGTTATACTATATACATTATAGGACACTACACCTACCCAACGTGACCTGGCCACTAGAGAGGCTGATAACATACATCTATTACACCATATATATATATAGGACCCTACACCTACCCAACATGATGTGACCTGGCCACTAGAGAGTCTGATAATACACATTACACCCTATACATAGACACTACACCTACACAACGTGACCTGGCCACTAGAGAGACTGATAATATACACCTATTACACCATATACATAGGACACTACACCTACCCAACGTGATGTGACCTGCCACTAGAGAGGCTGATAACATACATCTATTATACTATATACATTATAGGACACTACACCTACCCAACGTGACCTGGCCACTAGAGAGGCTGATAATATACATCTGTTACACCATATATATAGGACCCTACACCTACCCAACGTGATGTGACCTGGCCACTAGAGAGACTGATAATACACATTACACCCTATACATAGACACTACACCTACCCAACGTGACCTGGCCACTAGAGAGGCTGATAACATACATCTATTATACTATACATTATAGGACACTACACCTACCCAACGTGACCTGGCCACTAGAGAGGCTGATAATATACATCTGTTACACCATATATATAGGACCCTACACCTACCCAACGTGATGTGACCTGGCCACTAGAGAGTCTGATAATACACATTACACCCTATACATAGACACTACACCTACACAACGTGACCTGGCCACTAGAGAGACTGATAATATACACCTATTACACCATATATATAGGACCCTACACCTACCCAACGTGATGTGACCTGGCCACTAGAGAGACTGATAATACACATTACACCCTATACATAGACACTACACCTACCCAACGTGATGTGACCTGGCCACTAGAGAGTCTAATAACATACATCTATTACAGACTATACATAGGTCACTACACCACAGCATGACCAGGTCACTGCGTATTAACATAGTACAAGTAGAATACATGTCAGTGGGCCATAGACCGTTGACATTTCTGTAAATAATATTTGTATAATTGTCAGGTCCTGACTCCAGATGATTCTCTTCCCTTCTCCCAAGGTGAAGGATTTATGGTCGCTGCGAATACCGCCATCCTCATTGAGTTCTATGGCTAAAGTGACGGTACCAATTTATAATCCCTGAGCCGCAAAGCTTTTCGGAGCTTGTCCCCAGAAGCCAAAAAAAACTTTTTAAATGGGACAGTGCATTGTCGGGAAATACTTTTTTGGAGCGCTGAGCAAGAAAACTAGCATTGTTACATGGCTCGGATAATCGGAGTGATACAACGTGATATGATTGATATTTATCAGGAATAACCCTGCTAAATAGTAAGACGGCCCCTCTGTATGCCTGTCTGTATGCCTGTCTGTGTCTGTGAGAGTCTGTATGCTGGTATAAGTCACTTCTGTCAGTGTATATGTCAGTGTGAGGCTGTAAAGTAGTATATGTCGGTGTGAGTGTGTGCCAGTATATCTTAGTGTGGGTCTGTATGTCGTTATTTGTTGGCGTGAGTCTGTATAGAGTAGTATAGAATACAAGTGGGCAGTCCGGGGGAATGAAGCGATATGCACTGAATCGCGTCGTTGTGGCCCCGCCCCCTGCTGCACAATGCCGGGGCGCCTGATTGTCGATAAGTATGGTCTGTATGTTAATATGGGTATTTTTTATTACAAAGAATAATATACTCTCATCTATAAATGACTACAAATATTATAAGACACCTTGTAGCAATGGCCTGGGTAAAGCCTGGTGATTTCCAATATCCTTATAATTTACGACCGTTAGTACATATTTAGGAGACAATATACATACCCAAATGGACCTGAACAGTAGACATGATCATAATGATATCCTAATACACTCTGTACAGACAAAGGTGTTTTTACATCAAGCTGTATGCGATTAATGAGTTCCGTTCACATGAATGGAAATCTCCTTTTCCTATTAATTTACATAACAATACATAAAGGAATAAAAGAAATAAAATGAGACCATTAGTATAGAATCTCATGTTGGTCACTTGCACTGTACGAATGTCACACCTGTAGCGCTTTCCTATATGGTGTTGGTACTGGGTTTATTCTTTTAAATCTCTGCATGTTCACCTTTGCCACCAAACACCACTTTACCTGTAACGCAGCGCACAGTGTCCCTGGCCCATCTGTAACGCTGCAGCCATTTATGTGTTTGCTAACTGGCGATAATGCAGCAGAGCAGTGTAATCATCGTTGTGTGAGACTACAACCCGTTACAACAAAACCGGTGCCTAATAGTTAAGGTGGCACCTTCCCATTGGATTTGCCAACGTGCCCTTGAATGACATCATCTGATATTGATCGGACTGTTATTGGGCATTGTAGTTATTATAGTGCCACAAACCCATCCAGTGGCTGATACTGCAGCTGATATCACAACATATGATGCCAGGGGATACGTTCAGTATCCTGGCACGGGATGCTGGTCACCGGGACCCCGAGTGCCGGCATCCTGTACCCATCCTGTTGCCAGCATTAGGACAAAAAGCTGCAAAGATTCCCTCTAATCATGTAGGGATAGTTATTCTAACAGCTGACAGTAACTATAGAGAGCTATGTGCAGAATTGTGTCCTCCCCAAATATATTTACATATAAAAAATATATATATATTAATTAGCCAAAATGTATTCCATGTCAAACACTTGGTAAGCAATGATGGTATCCTTTTAAACACAGACTTATACCTCTCTTCCACCAAAAACCCGGGTCCGACCAGAGTTTTCAGACATGGTTCCAACCCAGGTCAGACCCCATTTACACAGCACCATCGATCTGGGTTATTCTCAGGTCAGCCCTGTTCACACTGAACCTGGGACTACCCTGCTAAACTTGTGAGGTCATAAAAAGTGGGAGGCGACTGCTCCACAACCATCAATCAGCTCATTTTAGGAATGACCCAGGTTTGATAACTCGGGTTGTGCCGTTTACACTGCACCATTACTCAGGTCCATCCTGGGTCCGACCCTGGTAGCTACCTGGATTGGATTGTCTGGTCACTTGACCCAGGTTATTTTTCAGGGACCCTTTTACACTGAGTTGCGACCCGGGTAGACCCAGCAAAAACCCAGGTTTATGCTCTGGTGTAAAAGGGGTATTAGCCACAGATGAAGACTGTTTTTGCAGCATATTAAGATGTATTTAGCATATGTTTAGCAAGAGAGTTACAGGTTAATTTTCCTTATTTACCCTTCTGTGGCAGGCTGACGTTTTGCACAAAATATGTCGTATAATGTTATAAACGCTGTACAGTTTCCAAGCACTACATGTCTTCCTTCAATACAATGTGCATTGTGCAGTCACACTTGATAATATCAGCACAATTATCCCTTTAGCTGAACTTTGGCCTACATTAGTTCGCGGCCCCACCAGATCTATCGCCAGCTTTCTGCATGTAACAGAACCTATTGATAACATTTGGGAGGATGAGGCAGCCCTTGTCGGGAGAAAAATGACTGTCAAGGCTAATAAAATCCCGCTTCCCATTGCATATATAAAGTTGTTAAGTCTCCATTATGTTGCTTAGCAACCTGCTTATAATGACCTTCAGAAATGCAGGGCTTTGTGTGCACTGTGCCAGAGCTTCTTGTACGTTATGTGCGACCCAGGTGACGATACGGCGCGGTTTAATTATAGATAGATACAGTTCTAAAGGAGTTTATCATTTAATTTAATCTGAGGAATACATTTTAAACATTGCATTCATTTAAATCATTTACATCTGTCGCTTGGTTTTATTGCCCTCAAGAATATTTATTAGAGTGTGCCGGCTGTTCCTGATCAGTTTAATTAATTTTTACTCGTCACGCGGTCTTATAATGCAGCGAAAGCAAAAAGAACAGTGTATTAGATAGAATGTATAAATTGGGCTAAAAATACATTATAATTCAACACTCTTGCCTATATACTGTGTGATCTGTAAATGAATTTAAAAGCTGGACTTGTTATGGAAAAGTGTATTGTACAGGGTTGCACTTAGCAGTAGATTCTCAGTGCTTCCATTAAGGATGGAGATCTAATAAGGCCAAGGTTTTACTGTGTTTAGTTCCTGATTGCTTAGCTTAGATAGAATAGCGCTAGTGGGATTTGTGATCATTAGGATTGCCTATTATGTTGTACCAATTGTCATATTCAAAACGTTCAGTTATAGATGACACTTCTGCGCTTCTAGTGACATTCTGCAGTTTGAGATGATGAATGTCAATTATATTAAGCTGAAACAAGGCTGAACATTTACATTGTTGATTTTTTTGTTTTCTATTTTTATTTATTTTTGGTCCTCAAGAGAAGAACAAGAGGTCTTTACAAATTGTATTGCAATGATATGTGCACACGTCGCTCTCTAGTGGTTCAATTACGGAATTACAAACTACTTTAGAAATGTACCTTTATTATAAAAAGTAGTGTACAGTATGTACACACTTGTTTTCTGGTTCTAGTGCAAAGTAGCTAGAGGAATGTATTATTCTGGCAAAAAATCAAAGAATGCTTATGATTCTTAAGTCAACACATTTTTGTTTGTTGTCTCTGAATGCTTTTGCCCTATTTATTTGGTTTGGGTGCATGTTTCAATACTCATTTTAGTATATGAATAGTACAAGAGCAGCTGCAGATGTCTTAGTACATGTGCTCCAAATATTTTTGTGGGCAATGTTTCAGAATGACCATGTGTAGAGATATGTCCTTATACACCTAGGGGTATATTTACTTATTCAGGGTTTTTAGAAGTGGAGATGTTGCCCATAACAACCAATCAAATTCTAGCTATTATCTTCTAGAAGGTGCTAGATAAATGTTAAGTAGAATTTGATTGGTTGCTATTGGCAACATTTCCATTTCTAAAAATCTGCACTCAAGTAAATATACCCCTTAGTGTCTATGGGCTCAATTTACTACAATCCGCATTGGTAATGCAGATTGTAGTGTGATATTACGGACTGAGGCCCTGATTCAGAGCCGGACGCTCTGACAGAGCGCTCGCTCTGAATCGGGGCCGTCCCTGCCCCTTTTTGGAGCGGCCTCCTGGCCGCTCGCATAGCTGTGGGTGACCACCCACAGCTATAGCGAGCGCCCAAAATGATGGTCGCGATGGTCAAGACCATCGCGACCATCGGGCTTGCGACGAGACCCTGCGGTAGGGTCTCGCTGCCGCAAGCCCAGGAGTGCTTTTGGCTCTATCAGCCAAAAGCACTCCCACTGACATCACTAGTGATGTCAGTGGGGCCGGCCCCCAGACGGTAGGCGTTCCCATGGGAATGCCTCCGTCTGGGCAGCCACGCCCCCGGCACGCCCACCAAAGGGGGCATGGTGTCAATCAACATCGACAGCACGCCCCCTTTGGTGCGAGACCCATAACGACGGCATGCGCACTTGGGCACCATCGACCCGCTTGCGAGCACTCAGCGCTCACGAGCGGCTCTAAATCAGGCCCTGAATTCGCATTGCAGGGACACAGCTTGCGAGAAAGCTCTGTCCCTGCGAATCCCCTCCGCACACTTATCACTGTATTTTCGCAAAAATAAAATCCATGACTAGTGCCCCGCGCATGCGCCGACCGACCGTCGCTGCTACCTCCCCCCCGATGCTAAGCCCCGCCCCGTAGTTAAGCCCCGCCCCCCACGATCGCGGACCTCCCGCGACCCCTACTCTCCCTTATTTACACTTACCTGCATGATCCGGGCTCCGGTGATGTCTCCCATGTCCTTCGGTCAGGTGATATCCCATACTGCACTGGGACCCTATCACCTAATGACCGGGCCACAGTGCAGCATGAGAGACCAGCTGACCGGAGGGGAGACATCACCGGAGCCCCGACCACCAGTCCATGGAGTCAGGTAAGTTAATTTTTTTTTTTTTTTTACAGTAATCAGCTTGCAGTCTGATCACTGGGGCCGGCTCCGGGCTCTGCTCTCCTTGTTAGTGCAGAGCAGGAGTCCGGTAACCGGGGGAGACCCTGGATAACGCCACCTCCAGGTGGTGTTATTATCACAGGGCTTTCCCCGATATTTTTAGTAACTTTGGTCGGATCACATTTCCCATTACAATTATGGGAAATGCGATCTGCTTACTAAAAGTAAGTGATACTTAGGGGTTGGAGTAGAATTTTACAAATTCTACTCCAATTGCCCTATAGTAACTGTAAGTGAAACTAAAATAATGTGAAAAGGTTGTGAAAACACCCTTTTTCACTTTATTTTAGTAAAAATAATGTTAATAAATAGAGCCCTATACGCTATACAGCGCAAGACGCCCCGAGCGGCTGAGAGGTTATGAGAGGTGTAGATTACTGATTATTCTTTACATTTTATGTCTTTGCATTGCTGATGCAGCGGAACACCACCCACAGCGTACTAGAGGCGCTGGGCAGCGACTTTAACCGCACAGGAATTAGTACTAAACACGTACAGAGTCGCAGATGAAGCACAATGGAACTTGGCGTGAGTAATAGCCGCGGACGCACGCATCGGAGCCCTTATACACAGGTTCAGACTCATTCGCATACAGCTGTACAAATGTCGCACATGGAATTGAGCAGTGTAATCTCGCAATGTAGTTTTGTCGCTTCCAGTTTTTTTATTTATGCAAACAAGAGGCACATTTTGTGCAAGACGAGACACTTGTTGCAGACGAGTCTCCTGGCACCTTGGGCACTCAGAGATCCTGTTTGGTGCGACTGCACAGTGGATGAGGACACATCTGTACGTGACCTTCAATATCGTCAGCGCTTCCATTCACAGTGGGACAGATATATTATCTTGTAGTAACAATTATTCATATAGAGAATACATAATAAGTAATAAGGCCTACTGCCAGCTTCTCTGAACCAATGGTGTATCTGGAGACGTAGCCATTGGCTCAACCACGTGACCGTCGGACATCTGAGTATCCTTCAGGTTAATTATGATGCTGGGGCCAGTGAAACTACTTGCTAATACTCAGCCACTGGCTGAGACGCCCAGAAAGCGGGGCCAATGCGCCCCCGTTTTCTTGGACGCTTCGTATCACCGCCCCTTCCTTGCCCCCAAACAGCTAATGCATGTCAATCCTGCTATGGCTTAGAGGGCACTGCAACCATCAACACAGATACAGCTACAGGTCCTGCACATGCACAGATCGCCAAACATCGGAGTTGTACGTAAACCATCGGGTTTGCGTACAACATGTGAATCAGGAATATATTCCCCTTCACATATTCACAACTCAGAAGCCAATAACATACAAGTATGTTTTGGAGATTTTATGAGGAAACCAGAGCACCCTGAGGAAACACACACACAAATGGGGAGAACATGTAAGCTCCACACACATAACAACTTGGTAGGCTGTGATGCTAATCACTATACCAACTGTGCTACCCACAGATATTGTTGGATGATTGATATTGGGGTGAAGTTTTCTCACATAATTGAGGAAAGGGTGTGGTTCCTCCCTGGCTACAAGAGGATAACCCTTTCCTCAGAGTGTGGGAGAGACCCACTCTGTCACAGGAGCGAATTGGCTGGTAGTGTTCACTCTAGCTCCGGCGCGAGGCAGGGCGCCGGAGCTAGAGAGGGCACGTTCGTGTGCGCGTCCGAGAAGGGGGCATGGTCATCGAAAAGGGGGCGTGTCTATAAGACGCGTCCCTTTTTCGTCACTCTTGGGGGCGTGCTCCGGCACTTACGGACACGCCGGGAGCCCCCAAGCCCTGCAGACAGGGAGAATAGATGCCGGGCGCATGCGCCCGGCGTCTATTCTTTGGCGGTGACCGGGTCACCGCACATTTCTTCACCCGCGGAACACTGCGACCCACGGGTGAATACAGTTCCCGCAGGCTGTTAGGGCAGGGTGCTTTTTGCCCTCCTTCTGGAGGGCAGGGCGCTTTTTGCCTTCCAGAAAGAGGGCAGGGCGCCGCGCCCCGCTAAAACAGCCTAGCGGGAACAGCAATATCATACGCAACAAGTTTTATCACATGTTGTTGATAAGTAAGGCCCTTAGTAAAGCTGGGTACACTCTAAACAGATATACTGTATCTGCAGATTATGGTTGTTCATACATGCTGAACATCATCTGTGTATTGGAGGGGAGTGGGTCCCGCACCCACCTCCCCACGGCTGCTGCTGCTATAAGTGTGCGGGCGATCGGCTGACTGCGTGTACACACAGCATGATGGACAGATATATCTGCAGATATATTGGGCATCGGCTGCCCAGCACAGCCGACACGATATGTCTGTGAACAACGTCGTTCACAGACATCGCTGGTACACACTGGCCCGCGGGGACCCGATATATTGGCCGATCAATTGATCGGCCAATATATCTGCCAGTGTGTACCCAGCTTAAGCAATTGATCAGCATTATTTTATTCAGATATTTGCATTGTGGAGCCAGTGAAGCTAAATAATTTTACAGAAAGCTCACAAACATACGGGTTCAAAGATGCTACAATCTCTGAACCCGTATGTTTGTGAGCTTTCTGATCAACCAAAAGTCCTCAGAAGGGAAAGATATAGGGCCATAAATTAGAGCTATTGAGTTTGGACGCAAGAGGATTGCTAAAATGATGGGGAATTTGTGGGACGCAAACAAATAAAAGCGGATTGTTTCCTAATGACCTGGTTCAATGATTTCATGAGTTACTGGCCCAGAAGATATCAATGAACAGAAGTTTTCATATCTATAGGAGCTTGCTTACACTTCTTCAGTTCTACGTGGTTGTCCAGTGCTAAAGTGATGTCCATAACATTGCCACCAACACTAGGATCTAGCCTGGCTGAGCTGGTTATCTAATCAGTTCCAGAAGAAGTGACTGGTACCTGCAAAATCGATTGTTTTATACCAGCTGGCACCAATAACAATAACACCAATAACAAAGAATGTAAGCCGCACATTTCTGTTTTTATCAATACAAAACATTGGTTTGCATCAGTTTCGGTGAAGCATTGGAATGATCTTATGTGCTATACCAGTAAGTATGGCAAAGACAGCTACCAACTACAAATGTTTCCATTTGTGTTCTCTGGGAAAAGTCTTTGAGCAATATGAATAAATGCATCAAAGTCTCCAGGGCTTTCACCTCTGGCCAATCCATCCTCACTTGCTAAGAAAGTCCCGATGGAACTGACATTTGTGAGCAAATGAATTTTCTGTGGAGCTCAGATAATACTCTGCCGTGGAGCACTTACCTAGGCACAGTTCATGGAGTCTGGCTTTGGCGGTTCCACATCAATTTGGGTCATCAACTACTTGATCCATGGGTGACATAAAATAATTCAGATCTTTCAATATATTGCTTTCTGGATTCACATAAGAAGCGGTGTAGTTGAAACATTCAAGATGAATACTAATAACTTCATTACTTCAAAAGAAAAAATAAATAATATGCAGATTTGCAATTGAAAATATTGGCAGCAATGAGAAAATCTCTAGACTGTAAAGTGCCATGAGAAGGGCCTTCACTGCCCGCTGTCACATATATGGGCTTCCTCTGTCAATCTCATACGTCCTTGTTGTTTTTCTATGTATGATTTGATATACAGACTGACCAGCACTGCAGAGTTTTAGGGCGCCTTATAAATAGACAACAATGACTATAATGATACAAACCTATGTATTCACGACGGACCCCACTGAATTTAAAGGTACAGGGGAAAGTTGTGCAGCAGCTTGTTTTGTAACATTAGTCACTGTGGCAGGCTTTAAGAACATTGTTATTATTATCCATGGTGCTATTGATGATTTTTGAGACTGTACTGCCATGGCAACCACAGTCACATGGCACATGATGTAATGAGCAGAGAGGCTTTGCGATGTCCCTCTGAGTTCTCTCTCAACTATGGGGGCGATTCAAACTTGTGCGCTAATAGCATCGCTGCTGCATCTTTGGATGCAGCAGTGATGCTAAAATATGCTAATGCCGCAGGAGGCGTCTTGTGTAAATAGACTCCTACTGCCGGCTTCTGTCATCCACAGCTGCTTCTGAGGACGCAGCATCGGATCATATGCGAAAACATCGCCCATCTGAGTTACCCTCAGGTTACGCAGGATGGCCGGTGTTTTCACTCTGCTGGGGCCAGTGGAGCTGTGTTGGAAGATGCAGCCACTGGCTTTGGCATGCCTTAAAACAGGGCTGACACTCCTCCGTTTTCAAGAATGCTCTCCAGCGCTGCCTCCTCCCCACCCCTGAAGCGGCCACAGCATGTCAATCATGCCGTGGCTCAAGGGACTGCGGCCGGCCTTCGCAGTCAGTGATCGGCACGTGTGCAGTACAGATCCTGTGCATGTGCCTGAGTCGGGCCCAATGACATTGCCCTGTGCCATCACGTGACATGCTGGGAGCCTATGTAGCAATCTGACTGTGTCTATGGGGTAAATGTATTAGCCTGCGCAATAAGTTCCTGATGAGCCTGCCCAATGTTTTAAAGGGGCAATCATTTAAAAGTCAAAACCAGCCCCTTTAACACCTTGAGCAGGCTCGCCTGGAACATGCTGATGTTTGCCAACCAGAGAGACTTTGAAAATGAGTTAATGGTCTGTAAGAGTATAGTAAAACAACTCAGATGCCTGCTTAAGACATATTTAACTTGCTATTTAAAGGAGGGAAAAAAAAAATCTGTGTCAAAATTTTACTTAAGTCATGGTAAAGCGATATATTTAAAGTTATAATGCCAATATGGTTAAAATGCTTTAAGTAACATTAGTACTGCGTTGGCATTCTGTAGCTGACGTGCTGTTGACATTTTGACTGTTGACAGTGTAAGTGTCGACTAATTAAGCACATACTTGTCTACCCTCCTAGAATGGCCGGGAGGCTCCAATCGGGCAAGTCTCCCAGGGCCTGGGGCCGCGGAGCCCACTTCCCCAGCTGGCCATGGCACCAGCTTATCCAGTGAAGTGGGGCGGCACAGGCGGCCGATGACATGTTTTGCGTTGAATCCCGTCATCGTGGCTCCAACCCCCGATCCACAATGCCGGTAATTTTGCCATTTCAGATTTACAGGGAGCAGGTCTACAATGACGCACGCCCACCTCCACCGAGCCCCGCCCATCACAGCCCCCAGACCTATCTACCTCCACCGAGCCCCAGCCCCCGTAGTGCCAATTTGGCTGCCTCCTCCTGGAGGAGGCAGCCAAAAAGTCGGCAAGTATGATTAAGCAGCTCCCGTGATAATGAGCTAACAGAAACAGCACAGATTTATAGTCTCCAGTACATGAGTAAGACCCTTTAGAAAACATCTGTTACATCATGTGTGTGATTAGTTATCAGAGCCGTGGAATATATTTGGTGTAATTAAAGGGGAACAGACATTTGAGGAAGCAAGGCCACCCATCCATGCTCTACTTAGGACGGACAACTGCTTTTGACATGGTCCCGGCTGTAAATTGCTGTGTGTTAAGAGGACCACCAGTCCCAATTACCGGATTGTTTTCTGCTCCCTCAGCCTGAGGAGCATTGGGTTGGTTCTGTCCAAATTGGTTACTGACATGGGCATGAAGGGTATCAGTAAGAAGTTGGGAATGGATGGCTGGGACAGGGCCGTATTATATAGGTCACAGAGGTGAGCACATCTGCATAGTCAATGGGAATGTTCTGCAATGCAGGATCAGGAACCAGAGCAAAATCTAGAGCTTGCTGCAAACTTTACGGACTATCCTGTAAGGTAGATTGTTGCTGGAGTGTGTGTGCTGCTTCTACATATACTGGCATCATGATAAGTCACTCTTGCGCTGTTTCAAGGAGAAACCATTTGACTCCCTGCTTCCTTGCAGCCCAGCAAGCGGCGACGTGGGGTAGATATGCCAGGGTATAGCAGAAGATGGACCTGTTGGCGAGGCAGAAAGTGAAGAGGCTGCGGCTGGACCAGATCTGTGAAGGTGAGCAGATCATACAGTGCTCAAGTATGACCTGTTGGGATCTGATTCTCTGATTTAAAGGGACATACATCACCATGGAAAGTTTTTTTTGGTGGGGAGGGGGGTGAAGGGGGATTTTTTATTTCTTTTTTGTCACTGCAGAGTAATGTCCCGTAATTAATGTAATATATATAAATGGTGTCGGTGTTATTCTCTCTGTTCTGTGGGTTGGGTGCTCTGTGTACATGGTCACAGTACCTGCACAGGTGTAGCAGTCAGGTCTTCCTTTGTATTATCACTAATTCCATTTACTTCCGGACGCAGGTGATCCTTCCAGCTAATTGTCACGTCATCATGGGTGGTCTCTGGAGTTCTATTGCACCAGGGAAATAAGACTTCATAGAGATCTATTGATATGAATGCCATTGTGCCGATACTCATGGACATCAATGCTCGGAGCAGACCGTATTATTTCTGTCTGTGAGGGCAGCATAGGACCAGTAAATCTCTACGCTGCCTATTTGCGCAACATTTTCGTAGTTTCGCTCAACTTGTAATGCAACTTAATATATCGCTCTCAGGGCCTGATTCAGAGCCGGACGCTATTTGCGCTCGCTCGGTCAGAAAAAGGGGCCGGATATTTAAATAGAGCGCTCGCTCTTTGCGGTCTGTTGACGCCTCTATGTCTGAACGAGCGAACAAAACATGCGCTCGCTATTTTTTTTTAAAACGCCCCCTGGCCGCTCGCATCCTACGTCATCTCCGCTATTTATTAGATTAATCGAGTACATCGAAAGGCGAATGAACTGCTCGCAGTGCTTGTGGTTGGATTTTCCTACTGCAATCATGCGAACAGTTCAGGCTAAGAAACAACCAAGTGACGTGGTCGATGACGCTGCTTTGTTAATTATGCACACCCTTAAACCGCCCGTTTTGGCACGCCTGCGTTTGGATCTCCACTCCCCGTTTTCAAGCACCTTCCCCTGTTACCACCCACAAACGCCTCATCCTGTCACTCAAATTAGCAGGCATTCGCTATTTTGCGAGCACACAATTTCCGACCGCAATGACTGGTTCGGCAATGCGTATTACAACCCATACACATGTGCAGTTGTGCGAACATTGCTCGGAGCGACCGCTTACGAGCGGCTCTGAATCAGGCCCTCAGTTCAGGGCCAGATTACTAATGGGGCAGATTGGACTACAGCTCCAGGCCTCCTCATAAAAATAGGTCCAACTGGCCACAGGCTCGGCCATAAATTCTTAGTATTAAAATTTTATTTCTATTTTCTCCACAAAATTATGCAATTTTTCTACTTTTATGTATTTAGGGAGACATCAGAGGCTTAAACTTAAGGCTGCCGGACTGCGTCCTGGTCCCACAACCTATTGGCAGAGTAGCCTAACAATGTGGACTTAGGACCTCATTCAGACCCGCTACGCAAGCGCCTATGCGCTTGCAAGCGGGTCGATGGTGAGGCCCTGCGCACGTGCCGCGGTGCGCGTGCGCTAGCTCCGGAGTGCGCAACAAATTCACTCGCTTCGGGGCTTGCTACAAAAGGGGCGGCTGTCGATGTTGATCGACAGCTCGCCCCGTTTTGTAGGTGGGGAGGGGGGGGTGGCCGGACAAACGGAGGCGCTCCTAAAGGAACGCCTGCTGTTTGTAGGCGGCCCTACTGACATCAGCAGGGATGTCAGAGGTAGCTTCCTGCTCTGTTAGAGCAGGAAGATACCTGGGGCTTGCGGCAGACGAGACCCGACCCCAAGGGTCTCTTCGCAAGCCCGAGACCATCGCGACCATCACCTGGTCACTCGCTAAAGCTGTGGGTGGTCACCCACCGCTTAGCGAGCGGCCAGGAGGCCGGATTTTAAAGAGGAAGCGGCCGCCCTCATTCAGAGTGAGCGCTCGCATTTTGCAAGCGGCTCTGAATGAGCTCCTTAGTTTTCTTAGGTTTATTGAACCAGGTAGAACAACAAGTAGCATAGGACACAGGGATAGAACCGGTATAACAGTGGTGTTGAAGCAGCCTGGACCTAATAGGTATTGCTGGGCGTTGTAGTGCACCCAGACGCCTGGGTGGTAAAAGCACCAGTGGATGTTAGCATTTTGGGCTCTGCACACAGCAGACAGACGGAGAGTCTCAGGGATGCGCCTGTCCATGAGGAATGCCAGGGATAAGAGAGCGCGGAGACGCTGCACATGCGCAGTACCGTATGACAGAGGTCGGCAGAGCCGTAACTAGACTTTTTGATGCCCTGTGCCAGAAAGCGCATTGGCGCCCCCCTCATTTTTCAAAGGGACATAATGCACCAAAAAAGGGCCATGGCCTCATTGGGAAGGGCCAGGGAAGAGATAGGGGAGGCCAGGAGATGCTGGGGATGAAATAAGAGGAAGCTACAAGCAAGAATGATAATAAACTGAAAATTGACAGTCCCAAACAGCACCCCCTGACCTGTGGTGCCCTATGCGATGGCACCGGCCGCACTACCCTAGCTACGGCCCTGGAGGTCGGACTTCCAACGGAGCTGCGTTAGGTCCTAGACACCACCTGCATAGTTACCTATCTGCAGCATGGATAGAGGCAGCGCCAGAGTGCTCCTCATCCATCACCTACACAATAACTGTGCCAGGGCATGCTGGGTGGTGTAGTTTCACAACAGCTGGTGTAGTGGGTGTATGTGCCCACATACAACTCCTTCATTTCCAACAATAGGCCCTTGATCGTATTCAGGGGGTCATTCAGACCCGCTCGCGAGCAAAGGACACTCGCAAGCTGGTCGATGTTGTGCGAATGCCCATGTGCACGACGGAGGGAGCTCCATCGTGCGCATGCGCGAGACCCGGTGAGCGACGAGGAATACGTAACTCGGGGTCTCGCACCAAAGGGGGCGTGCTGTCCATGGTGAGTGACAGCACGCCCCCTTTGGTGGGCGTGCCGGGGGCGTGGCTGCCAGATGGAGGCGTTCCCATGGGAACGCCTACCATCTGAAGCCGGCCCCACTGACATCAGTAATGATGTCAGTGGGAGTGATTTTGGCTCTGATAGAGGCAAAATCACTCGTGGGCTTGCGGCAGCGAGACCCTACCGCAGGGTCTCGTCGCAAGCCCGATGGTCGCGATGGTCAGCATATGTCAATTTCTACCCACTAATATCCCAGGTGTGGCAGTCCCATGTTCTCTCATCCAAAATGCTAGTCTGTATGTGGGCTTAATGATTTACGTGCATAGTTTTGGGACGGGAGCGGCATATAATGTACTGGTCTCCAAACTGGGAATGCTGGGAGATTTGTCATAAGTGTGACGCAGAATAACAAAATGTGTCTGACAAAAAAGTCCCATTTTTGCGATCGAACTCAACAATCGTCCGACTGCGTGCATAATCACAGTTGAGATCCTTGCTGAATCAGGCCCACATTACAGTAAAGCTGGATACACACTAGACTATGTCCTAACAACGCGATGGCTTAATGTGGATGCAATGCCGATATTTACACAGCTGAGCGATTATTGGTCGTCTGCACATGCGGTGCGCGCATGCGCCAAGGTACCTTAGCGATGCCGCTCGCAGTGAGAATATAATTGCAAAGTGATTGACATTCAGGAACCATTTGGGGCGGTTACGGGGAGTGGCGGCAAAATCGCAGGTGTGTTGTGACCGTTTATCGGGGCATGTAGGGCCCACCACGGGAATGCAGTGATACTTAGGGGTGTGGCCAGCCTCCAGAGGGGGTGTGGCCAGTGTCCAAAGAGCTTGGCTAATCATTAGCGATTGCATGGTCTGGGCCTCTGTAAATATATATATATATTATATATTGACACTGCTAGTGCATGCATGATAATGTACCAGCTTAATAACAGCAATCATTGCATTGCAGAAAATGTACCATAGACCTGTGCAGTACGATGTATAAATCAAGTGCACAGCCTGGAACCTAAACACTAGAGGAGGGAGTGGATCCTCAGGCAGTGGGACCTACCGTGGGGTATCCCATGCGGACCAGTCGGACTCCGCATATCTGCCTACATTTGCCATCCTGTATGCAGAACATATGGCGCCAACATCTCCGTTACGGCTTGCATTCTGCGCATCATACGGATGGGCAAATATTGAAAGATCTGCGACCGGCGCTGCGTTTTTGTATGCAGTTGTAGCGTTCACGCTAGATGCGGCAAGGCGCTAGACTGTAGTAAGGGCCCGAAACAGGGGTGTGACTTTGAGAAAAGGGGGCATGTCTCTAAGATTCTGAGTTGGAAGCTTTTATTGGCGTACAGGAGATGTGCAGAAGCCAGTTTGCACGTGTTGGCGTATCTGCGGCTGATCTCTTTTTGTGTTAAATGAGCGTTACCGGTCGGCATCCATGAGTTCCGGGCTACTCTCAGTTGTAGATGGGTCTCTGGCACTTAGCATGGGGCTGGTGTAAGTGCCAGTCCTATAAATGATGACTGTTGTGGCTGTGGACGGGATAACAGTCGGCAGTGCTGCTTCCTGCTAGAAGCAGGACAGATCCTCGCATTAGCCCTATGGCAAATCTGGCTTTCGCGGCTTCCTGCAATAACAGGCCCGGTGCTCAGGATCAGCCCATTTATATTTCTACTGATACAAAATAAAAAAAGTATCTCGCCAGTTAGTCAGTAGGCTCCTAAGTGATCCCATGATGAACGGGGGAGGGTGTTTTTTATTCGGTGTTAACATGATGCAGCACTCAGCGAGGCTTTGGAATGTTATGTGACTGTGGTTGCCGTGGTAATAGCACAACACTTAGCAAAAAATAGATCATTGGGCCTGATTCACTACCGTACGCAACTTGGTATGCAATAGCGATTACACACGCAGTTCAACTGCGGTAGTATGCTAATTAATTGCGATTGTTATTCCCTCGCTACTACACAAGGACGCCCACTTTACTTCCACACATTCCTAATGTTTAGCAAGACCATCAGTACACTAGAGTACCAGCGCAGCCTCACACACACTTGCACTAGCTCTGACCTCACTCAGGAATTGCTAACAGCCACAAACACTGAGACCTCAGGCTGCGTAGGCCGTAACAGTGGATAATTTATGCACGCCCCTGCAACGGCGTTGAAACGCACTGGCACGCCTGCGTTCGCCCAATCCCCCCCCCCTCCGTCACCACCCACAAACGGAACTTCCTGTCAATCACTCTGCGATGGGTCTGCGTAGTCACAGCGATCGCAGTCCTGATCGCAATAGCTAGTTCGCGCACTGTGATGCATGCGCAGAGTGCAACAATCTGTCGAATGCGTGAGTAATCACAGTTGCAACATGTGTCTTGTTACAAGTAACCGGAGTGATTAATGTCAATAAAAAGAAACACCTGCCATTAACGCAGTGCTCCTTGCTTCTGATGTATTTGTGGATTATTCATTTCTTAGATACAAAAGTTTTCTTGCACTACAGATGTGTCCTTGCTAGTTGCGTCTTATAAGCACGCATCGAGGCGCCTTGTAACGTATTCAGTCGCAGCACAGTGTGCTGAGACGCTGATTGAGTGTAATACTGGTTTCTGTCCACCAGATGTAGCTGTTGCTAATTGTCATTGCACATGCGTGACATCCCTGCAGCATAAAACACTGACAGGCGGGCCAGTCCCTGTACTGTATAGTGTCTACAGATCCGCTGCTCGTGGAAGAAGACACATAAATTTGTAAGATGTAAAGTACAGCAAACCACCATAGCAGCTGTGCACAGGGAGGTTATGCTGTGTAAAAGTTGCAAACTTGACTGCTAATATGTTACACGTGCAGTCTTTAACAGAGTGAGATGTTCTCATGGTGAGACTTGTACTCTCGTTAAATGCTGACATATCCTCTAACAGCTTATAGTACATTATCTTTTTGTTTGCAATAATATTGCAGGCAGCTGCCTTATTCAAAGTGCGAGCTTCTTATACTGCACAGCAGGGGCTGGCTGGCAACTTTTAGCCTGGGGGGCAAATGCATGCAGGCGACCCTGGCAGAGGAGTAGCGTGTAGCCAGGGTGTCCGAAGAATATGCGTGCTACGGCGCCCCCCCCCCTCAAGTGTTCCAGGGAGGAGGCGGGTCCATATGGGATTAATGTAAGGTAAAAATAAAGATTAGGGCAGCCCTCTGTCGTAGTGCCCATATGCAGTGCCCCCGTGTGTCACAGGAGAGAACACCCTTATGCAGGCCTCCAGTAGTGCCCCCAGTAGTAGTAGTCCCTCCCCTTTGTAGTGCCCCCAGTAGTAGTCCCCCCCCCCTTGTAGTGCCCCCAGTAGTAGTAGTCCCCCCCCCCCTTTGTAGTGCGCCCAGTAGTAGTGGTCCCCCCCCCTTTGCAGTGCCCCCAGTAGTAGTAGTCCCCCCCTTTGTAGTGCCCCCATTACTAGTAGTCCCACCCTTGTAGTGCCCCCAGTAGTAGTAGTCCCCCCCCTGTAGTGCCCCCAGTAGTAGTAGTCCCCCCCTGTAGTGTCCCCAGCAGTAGTAGTCCCCCCCTTGTAGTGTCCCCCAGTAGTAGTGGTCCCCAGTAGTAGTAGTCCCCTCCCCCTTGTAGTGCCCCCAGTAGTAGTAGTCCCCCCCCCCCCTGTAGTGTCCCCAGTAGTAGTAATCCCCCACCCCCCTTGTAGTGCCCCCAGTAGTAGTAGTAGTCCCCTTATAGTGCCCTCAGTAGCAGTAGTCCCCAGTAGTAGTAGTCCCCTCCCCCTTGTAGTGCCCCCAGTAGTAGTAGTCCCCCACCCCCCTTGTAATGCCCCCAGTAGTAGTAGTCCCCCCCCTTTGTAGTGCCCCCAGTAGTGCCAGACCCCCCCCCCCAAGTAGACACACGTAATATAAAAAACAAAATAAAAAAAAACACTTACCTGAATCCCCGCTCCCGCCGCCGCCATCTGCTCCTCCATCTGTCCTCCCGGGCCGGGCCGCTCTGCATTATGGGAGAGACGTCATATGACATTATGACGTCTCTCCCATTGCCCACTGCGGGAGCCGGAAGATGGAGTGGCTCCCGCAGTGGGCGCAGCAGCAACTAATGAGAGTCTGACAGACTCTCATTGGCTGCTGCTTACAACAAACACACAGCTGCCGGAGCCGGCGGTTGTGTTTGTCACTTGTGTAACGCTGACCGAACTCCATCCGGTCAGCGCTACACACACGGTGCAGTCTGTGTCACAGTGACACAGACTGCACCGGCCGCGGCCCGCATGACGCTGCGGCCCGGGGGGCACATGGCACCCTGCCCCCAGGCCCAGCCCGCCACTGAGTACAGGGCACTGGCCCATAAGTGACGGCCTATCCTAAAATGATTTTCACGTACAACAAATATTATTTATAAGACAAAACAAAACATGGTATTGCTTAACCCAAAGATATTTGATAGATAGATGGATAGATAGATGGATAGATATGACCTTCAGAGGCATCACCCCAAGTGTCAGGCATATTACGGGTCATCATGATACCTATTTGCATACCATGCAACAGTGCTTTGACGTGAGGGAAAAATGTAGATACAGCTCACCCCCAACACACATACAGCACTGACCTCAAAAAGATCCCCCCTCCCAAAGATCTCTCCCCTCTCAGATCTCCCACCTCACATACCCCCCCCACCCAGCTATCCCCATTCACTCAGATTACCCCCCTCACAAACAAACAGAGCTGCACCTATACAGATTCCCCCCCCCCCCCACTAACACAGATCACCTTCCCTCACTATTATAGCTTTTACTTAGCCATAGGGGGGATCACCTGCTGAGCCTCTAACACAGTGATTTTCAACCTTTTGAGACGACCCCCCCCCCCCCCATATTTTCCTCTTCTCTTCTCTCACCTGATATATCTGGTACACCTCTATATTCCCTTCTCTCACCTGATGTATCTGGTTCACCTCTGTATTCTGTTCTCTTCTCTCACCTGGTGTATCTGGTACACCTCTGTATTCTCTTCTCTCACCTGATGTATCTGGTACACCTCTATATTCCCTTCTCTCACCTGATGTATCTGGTACACCTCTGTATTCTCTTCTCTCACCTGATGTATCTGGTACACTTCTCTCACCTGATGTATCTGGTACATCTCTGTATTCTCTTCTCTCACCTGATGTATCTGGTACACCTCTGTATTCTCTTCTCTCAACTGATGTATCTGGTATACCTCTGTATTCTCTTCTCTTACCTAATGTATCTGGTACACCTCTGTATTCTCTTCTCTCACCTAATGTATCTTTTACACCTCTGTATTCTCTTCTCTCACTTAATGTATCTGGTACAACTCTGTATTCTCTTCTCTTCCTCACCTGATGTATCTGGTACACCTCTGTATTCTCTTCTCTTCCTCACCTGATGTATCTGGTACACCTCTGTATTCTCTTCTCTTCTTTCACCTGATGTATATGGTATACCTCTGTATTCTATTCTCTCACCTGATGTATCTGGTACACCTCTGTATTCTCTTCTCTTCCTCACCTGATGTATCTGGTACACCTCTGTATTCTCTTCTCTTCCTCACCTAATGTATCTGGTACAACTCTGTATTCTCTTCTCTCACCTAATGTATCTGGTACACCTCTGTATTCTCTTCTCTCACCTAATGTATCTGGTACAACTCTGTATTCTCTTCTCTCACCTAATGTATCTGGTACAACTCTGTATTCTCTTCTCTCACCTGATGTATCTGGTACACCTCTGTATTCTCTTCTCTCACCTGATGTATCTGGTATACCTCTGTATCTCTTCTCTCACCTGATGTATCTGGTATACCTCTGTATTCTATTCTCTCACCTGATGTATCTGGTACACCTCTGTATTCTCTTCTCTTCCTCACCTGATGTATCTGGTACACCTCTGTATTCTCTTCTCTTCCTCACCTGATGTATCTGGTACACCTCTGTATTCTCTTCTCTTCCTCACCTGATGTATCTGGTACACCTCTGTATTCTCTTCTCTTCTTTCACCTGATGTATATGGTACACCTCTGTATTCTATTCTCTCACCTGATGTATCTGGTACACCTCTGTATTCTCTTCTCTCACCTGATGTATCTGGTACACCTCTGTATTCTCTTCTCTCACCTAATGTATCTGGTACAACTCTGTATTCTCTTCTCTCACCTAATGTATCTGGTACAACTCTGTATTCTCTTCTCTCACCTGATGTATCTGGTACACCTCTGTATTCTCTTCTCTCACCTGATGTATCTGGTATACCTCTGTATTCTCTTCTCTCACCTGATGTATCTGGTACACCTCTGTATTCTCTTCTCTTCCTCACCTGATGTATCTGGTACACCTCTGTATTCTCTTCTCTTCCTCACCTGATGTATCTGGTACACCTCTGTATTCTCTTCTCTTCTTTCACCTGATGTATATGGTACACCTCTGTATTCTCCTCTCTTCTCTCACCTGATGTATCTGGTATACCTCTGTATTCTATTCTCTCACCTGATGTATCTGGTACGCCTCTGTATTCTCTTCTCTCACCTCATGTATCTGGTACACCTCTGTATTCTCTTCTCTCACCTGATGTATCTGGTATACCTCTGTATTCTCTTCTCTTACCTAATGTATCTGGTACACCTCTGTATTCTCTTCTCTCACCTAATGTATCTGGTACAACTCTGTATTCTCTTCTCTCACCTAATGTATCTGGTACACCTCTGTATTCTCTTCTCTCACCTAATGTATCTGGTACAACTCTGTATTCTCTTCTCTCACCTAATGTATCTGGTACACCTCTGTATTCTCTTCTCTCACCTAATGTATCTGGTACAACTCTGTATTCTCTTCTCTCACCTGATGTATCTGGTATACCTCTGTATTCTATTCTCTCACCTGATGTATCTGGTACACCTCTGTATTCTCTTCTCTTCCTCACCTGATGTATCTGGTACACCTCTGTATTCTCTTCTCTTCCTCACCTGATGTATCTGGTACACCTCTGTATTCTCTTCTCTTCCTCACCTGATGTATCTGGTACACCTCTGTATTCTCTTCTCTTCTTTCACCTGATGTATATGGTACACCCCTGTATTCTCCTCTCTTCTCTCACCTGATGTATCTGGTATACCTCTGTATTCTATTCTCTCACCTGATGTATCTGGTACACCTCTGTATTCTCTTCTCTCACCTGATGTATCTGGTACACCTCTGTATTATGTTTTACATTCATTATTTTTCCCCTCTCTATAGTTTTGCAGAGTTTTGTGTCACCTTATACATTCATAATCTATAATAATGTAATAAGAACGCTGTGGGTGGGATGTATTAAGCATTGCTTCCGCGATGCGGTACATCCCACCTCCGTTCGAATACATACCACGGTTGATTACCATGGTATGTACCTAGAAATGCTATTTACAACTCAAAGGACAGCTCACCCGATAAGAGCTGTCCTTTGCGATGCCCCCGGACAGAGGGACTTCCGGGTTCAACACCCAGAAGTCCTGCTAGCGTCCTTCTGCGCATGCGCAGAAGGACGCCAGCCGTGGGGGGTGATGTGAGGGATCCGATTTGGATCTCTCTCAGGGTAAGCATCCCGGTAAGAAGCCCATAGGATTCTAGTGGGTTACCCACTGGGACGAAGCACCAGAATGCATCACATTCCTTGCTTAGTACATATGTAACATGTGGTAAAACCCCCATTTACGGGGTTTTACCGCATTTTCAGCTTTAGTACATCCCGGCCTGTGTCTGTCTGTTCCACAAATTACTGAACCGATTTTCATGAAAACTGCATCATTCTGTAGTGGAAACTCCTAGGAATAACCTGCACTTTATTTCATCTCTATTTGTCAAGTGAAAGCTGAGCAATAAGAAAAACAAAATGTATTGATCTCATCAGAACAAGAGATAGGTGTGACACCATGCGCGCAGCCGGTAAGGGGTGGGGGGAGAGGTGCTTTGGGCCTGTGTTCAATTGAATGGGATAGACCGTCTGTGCACAGGGTACACAGTGACATTGGTGTGAGTGGTGGGTGAATAGGATAGGCTACATAGCATTCTGCACAGGGCACACAGTGACATTGGTGTGAGTGATGGGTGAATAGGATAGGTTACATAGCAGTCTGTGCACAGGGCCCACAGTGACATTGGTTTGAGTGATGGGTGAATAGGATAGGCTACATAGCAGTCTGTGCACAGGGCACACAGTGACATTGGTGTGAGTGGTGGGTGAATAGGAGGTTACATAGCAGTCTGTGCACAGGGCACACAGTGACAATGGTGTGAGTGGTGGGTGAATAGGAGAGGTTACATAGCAGTCTGTGCACAGGGCACACAGTGACATTGGTGTGAGTGGTGGGTGAATAGGAGGTTACATAGCAGTCTGTGCACAGGGCACACAGTGACAATGGTGTGAGTGGTGGGTGAATAGGAGAGGTTACATAGCAGTCTGTGCACAAGGCATACAGTGACATTGGTGTGAGTGGTGGGTAAATAGGATGGGCTACATAGCAGTCTGTGCACAGGGCCCACAGTGACATTGGTTTGAGTGGTGGGTGAATAGGAGAGGCTACATAGCAGTCTGTGCACAGGGCACACAGTGACATTGGTGTGAGTGGTGGGTGAATAGGATAGGCTACATAGCATTCTGCACAGGGCAAACAGTGACATTGGTGTGAGTGGTGGGTGAATAGGATAGGTTACATAGCAGTCTGTGCACAGGGCCCACAGTGACATTGGTTTGAGTGGTGGGTGAATAGGAGAGGCTACATAGCAGTCTGTGCACAGGGCACACAGTGACATTGGTGTGAGTGGTGGGTGAATAGGAGGTTACATAGCAGTCTGTGCACAGGGCACACAGTGACAATGGTGTGAGTGGTGGGTGAATAGGAGAGGTTACATAGCAGTCTGTGCACAGGGCACACAGTGACATTGGTGTGAGTGGTGGGTGAATAGGAGGTTACATAGCAGTCTGTGCACAGGGCACACAGTGACAATGGTGTGAGTGGTGGGTGAATAGGAGAGGTTACATAGCAGTCTGTGCACAAGGCATACAGTGACATTGGTGTGAGTGGTGGATGAATAAAATAGGTTACATAGCAGTCTGGGCACAGGGCACACAGTGACATTGGTGTGAGTGGTGGGTGAATAGGATGGGCTACATAGCAGTCTGTGCACAGGGCACACCATGACATTGGTGTGAGTGGTGGGTGAATAGGATAGGTTACATAGCAGACTGTGCATAGGGCACACAGTGACATTGGTGTGAGTGGTGGGTGCATAGGAGAGGTTACATAGCAGTCTGGGCACAGGGCGCACAGTGACATTGGTGAGTGGTGGATGAACAGTCTAGGCTACATAGCAGTCTATGCACAGGGCACACAGTGACATTGGTGTGAGTGGTGGGTGAATAGGATAGGCTAAATAGCATTCTGTGCACAGGGCACACAGTGACATTGGTGTGAGTGGTGGGTGAATAGGATAGGTTACATAGCAGTCTATGCACAGGGCACACAGTGACATTGGTGTGAGTGGTGGGTGAATAGGATAGGCTACATAGCAGTATGTGCACAGGGCACACAGTGACATTGGTGTGAGTGGTGGGTGAATAGGATAGGCTACATAGCAGTCTGTGCACAGGGCACACAGTGACATTGGTGTAAGTGGTGGATGAATAGGATAGGCTACATAGCAGTCTGTGCACAGGGCACACCGTGACATTGGTGTGAGTGGTGGATGAATAGGATAGGTTACATAGCAGACTGTGCATAGGGCACACAGTGACATAGGTGTGAGTGGTGGGTGAATAGGATAGGTTACATAGCAGTCTGCACAGGGCACACAGTGACATTGGTGTGAGTGATGGGTGAATAGGATAGGCTACATAGCAGTCTGCACAGGGCACACAGTGACATTGGTGTGAGTGATGGGTGAATAGGATAGGCTACATAGCAGTCTGTGCACAGGGCACACAGTGACATTGGTGAGAGTGGTGGGTGAATAGGAGAGGTTACATAGCAGTCTGTGCACAGGGCACACAATGACATTGGTGTGAGTGGTGGATGAATAAAATAGGTTACATAGCAGTCTGGGCACAGGGCACACCATGACATTGGTGAGTGGTGGATGAATAAAATAGGTTACATAGCAGTCTGGGCACAGGGCACACAGTGACATTGGTGTGAGTGGTGGGTGAATAGGATAGGCTACATAGCAGTCTGTGCACAGGGCACACCATGACATTGGTGAGTGGTGGATGAATAAAATAGGTTACATAGCAGTCTGGGCACAGGGCACACAGTGACATTGGTGTGAGTGGTGGGTGAATAGGATGGGCTACATAGCAGTCTGTGCACAGGGCACACCATGACATTGGTGTGAGTGGTGGGTGAATAGGATAGGTTACATAGCAGACTGTGCATAGGGCACACAGTGACATTGGTGTGAGTGGTGGGTGCATAGGAGAGGTTACATAGCAGTCTGGGCACAGGGCACACAGTGACATTGGTGAGTGGTGGGTGAATAGGATAGGTTCCATAGCAGTCTATGCATAGGGCATACAGTGAAATTGGTGTGAGTGGTGGGTGAATAGGATAGGCTACATAGCAGTCTGTGCACAGGGCACACAGTGACATTGGTGTGAGTGGTGGGTGAATAGGATAGGCTACATAGCAGTATGTGCACAGGGCACACAGTGACATTGGTGTGACTGGTGGGTGAATAGGATAGGCTAAATAGCATTCTGTGCACAGGGCACACAGTGACATTGGTGTGAGTGGTGGGTGAATAGGATAGGTTACATAGCAGTCTATACACAGGGCCCACAGTGACATTGGTGTGAGTGGTGGGTGAATAGGATAGGTTACATAGCAGACTGTGCATAGGGCACACAGTGACATTGGTGTGAGTGATGGGTGAATAGGATAGGCTACATAGCAGTCTGCACAGGGCACACAGTGACATTGGTGTGAGTGATGGGTGAATAGGATAGGCTACATAGCAGTTTGTGCACAGGGCACACAGTGACATTGGTGTGAGTGGTGGGTGAATAGGAGAGGTTACATAGCAGTCTGTGCACAGGGCACACAATGACATTGGTGTGAGTGGTGGATGAATAAAATAGGTTACATAGCAGTCTGGGCACAGGGCACACAGTGACATTGGTGTGAGTGGTGGGTGAATAGGATGGGCTACATAGCAGTCTGTGCACAGGGCACACCATGACATTGGTGAGTGGTGGATGAATAAAATAGGTTACATAGCAGTCTGGGCACAGGGCACACAGTGACATTGGTGTGAGTGGTGGGTGAATAGGATAGGCTACATAGCAGTCTGTGCACAGGGCACACCATGACATTGGTGTGAGTGGTGGGTGAATAGGATAGGTTACATAGCAGACTGTGCATAGGGCACACAGTGACATTGGTGTGAGTGGTGGGTGCATAGGAGAGGTTACATAGCAGTCTGGGCACAGGGCACACAGTGACATTGGTGAGTGGTGGATGAATAGTCTAGGCTACATAGCAGTCTATGCACAGGGCACATAGTGACATTGGTGTGAGTGGTGGGTGAATAGGATAGGTTCCATAGCAGTCTATGCATAGGGCATACAGTGAAATTGGTGTGAGTGGTGGGTGAATAGGATAGGTTACATAGCAGTCTATGCACAGGGCACACAGTGACATTGGTGTGAGTGGTGGGTGAATAGGATAGGCTACATAGCAGTCTGTGCACAGGGCACACAGTGACATTGGTGTAAGTGGTGGATGAATAGGATAGGCTACATAGCAGTCTGTGCACAGGGCACACCGTGACATTGGTGTGAGTGGTGGGTGAATAGGATAGGTTACATAGCAGACTGTGCACAGGGCACACAATGACATTGGTGTGAGTGGTGGATGAATAAAATAGGTTACATAGCAGTCTGGGCACAGTGCACACAGTGACATTGGTGTGAGTGGTGGGTGAATAGGATGGGCTACATAGCAGTCTGTGCACAGGGCACACCATGACATTGGTGAGTGGTGGATGAATAAAATAGGTTACGTAGCAGTCTGGGCACAGGGCACACAGTGACATTGGTGTGAGTGGTGGGTGCATAGGAGAGGTTACATAGCAGTCTGGGCACAGGGCACACAGTGACATTGGTGAGTGGTGGGTGAATAGGATAGGTTCCATAGCAGTCTATGCATAGGGCATACAGTGAAATTGGTGTGAGTGGTGGGTGAATAGGATAGGCTACATAGCAGTCTGTGCACAGGGCACACAGTGACATTGGTGTGAGTGGTGGGTGAATAGTATAGGCTACATAGCAGTATGTGCACAGGGCACACAGTGACATTGGTGTGACTGGTGGGTGAATAGGATAGGCTAAATAGCATTCTGTGCACAGGGCACACAGTGACATTGGTGTGAGTGGTGGGTGAATAGGATAGGTTACATAGCAGTCTATGCACAGGGCCCACAGTGACATTGGTGTGAGTGGTGGGTGAATAGGATAGGTTACATAGCAGACTGTGCATAGGGCACACAGTGACATAGGTGTGAGTGGTGGGTGAATAGGATAGGTTACATAGCAGTCTGCACAGGGCACACAGTGACATTGGTGTGAGTGATGGGTGAATAGGATAGGCTACATAGCAGTCTGCACAGGGCACACAGTGACATTGGTGTGAGTGATGGGTGAATAGGATAGGCTACATAGCAGTCTGTGCACAGGGCACACAGTGACATTGGTTTGAGTGGTGGGTGAATAGGAGAGGTTACATAGCAGTCTGTGCACAGGGCACACAATGACATTGGTGTGAGTGGTGGATGAATAAAATAGGTTACATAGCAGTCTGGGCACAGGGCACACAGTGACATTGGTGTGAGTGGTGGGTGAATAGGATGGGCTACATAGCAGTCTGTGCACAGGGCACACCATGACATTGGTGAGTGGTGGATGAATAAAATAGGTTACATAGCAGTCTGGGCACAGGGCACACAGTGACATTGGTGTGAGTGGTGGGTGAATAGGATGGGCTACATAGCAGTCTGTGCATAGGGCACACAGTGACATTGGTGTGAGTGGTGGGTGCATAGGAGAGGTTACATAGCAGTCTGGGCACAGGGCACACAGTGACATTGGTTTGAGTGGTGGGTGAATAGGATAGGTTACATAGCAGACTGTGCATAGGGCACACAGTGACATTGGTGTGAGTGGTGGGTGCATAGGAGAGGTTACATAGCAGTCTGGGCACAGGGCACACAGTGACATTGGTGAGTGGTGGATGAATAGTCTAGGCTACATAGCAGTCTATGCACAGGGCACACAGTGACATTGGTGTGAGTGATGGGTGAATAGGATAGGCTACATAGCAGTCTGCACAGGGCACACAGTGACATTGGTGTGAGTGATGGGTGAATAGGATAGGCTACATAGCAGTCTGTGCACAGGGCACACAGTGACATTGGTTTGAGTGGTGGGTGAATAGGAGAGGTTACATAGCAGTCTGTGCACAGGGCACACAATGACATTGGTGTGAGTGGTGGATGAATAAAATAGGTTACATAGCAGTCTGGGCACAGGGCACACAGTGACATTGGTGTGAGTGGTGGGTGAATAGGATGGGCTACATAGCAGTCTGTGCACAGGGCACACCATGACATTGGTGAGTGGTGGATGAATAAAATAGGTTACATAGCAGTCTGGGCACAGGGCACACAGTGACATTGGTGTGAGTGGTGGGTGAATAGGATGGGCTACATAGCAGTCTGTGCATAGGGCACACAGTGACATTGGTGTGAGTGGTGGGTGCATAGGAGAGGTTACATAGCAGTCTGGGCACAGGGCACACAGTGACATTGGTGTGAGTGGTGGGTGAATAGGATAGGTTACATAGCAGACTGTGCATAGGGCACACAGTGACATTGGTGTGAGTGGTGGGTGCATAGGAGAGGTTACATAGCAGTCTGGGCACAGGGCACACAGTGACATTGGTGAGTGGTGGATGAATAGTCTAGGCTACATAGCAGTCTATGCACAGGGCACACAGTGACATTGGTGTGAGTAGTGGGTGAATAGGATAGGTTCCATAGCAGTCTATGCATAGGGCATACAGTGAAATTGGTGTGAGTGGTGGGTGAATAGGATAGGCCAAATAGCATTCTGTGCACAGGGCATACAGTGACATTGGTGTGAGTGGTGGGTGAATAGGATAGGTTACATAGCAGTCTATGCACAGGGCACACAGTGACATTGGTGTGAGTGGTGGGTGAATAGGATAGGCTACATAGCAGTATGTGCACAGGGCACACAGTGACATTGGTGTGAGTGGTGGGTGAATAGGATAGGCTACATAGCAGTCTGTGCACAGGGCACACAGTGACATTGGTGTAAGTGGTGGATGAATAGGATAGGCTACATAGCAGTCTGTGCACAGGGCACACCGTGACATTGGTGTGAGTGGTGGGTGAATAGGATAGGTTACATAGCAGACTGTGCACAGGGCACACAATGACATTGGTGTGAGTGGTGGATGAATAAAATAGGTTACATAGCAGTCTGGGCACAGTGCACACAGTGACATTGGTGTGAGTGGTGGGTGAATAGGATGGGCTACATAGCAGTCTGTGCACAGGGCACACCATGACATTGGTGAGTGGTGGATGAATAAAATAGGTTACGTAGCAGTCTGGGCACAGGGCACACAGTGACATTGGTGTGAGTGGTGGGTGAATAGGATGGGCTACATAGCAGTCTGTGCACAGGGCACACCATGACATTGGTGAGTGGTGGATGAATAAAATAGGTTACATAGCAGTCTGGGCACAGGGCACACAGTGACATTGGTGTGAGTGGTGGGTGAATAGGATGGGCTACATAGCAGTCTGTGCACAGGGCACACCATGACATTGGTGTGAGTGGTGGGTGAATAGGATAGGTTACATAGCAGACTGTGCATAGGGCACACAGTGACATTGGTGTGAGTGGTGGGTGCATAGGAGAGGTTACATAGCAGTCTGGGCACAGGGCACACAGTGACATTGGTGAGTGGTGGATGAATAGTCTAGGCTACATAGCAGTCTATGCACAGGGCACACAGTGACATTGGTGTGAGTGGTGGGTGAATAGGATAGGTTCCATAGCAGTCTATGCATAGGGCATACAGTGAAATTGGTGTGAGTGCTGGGTGAATAGGATAGGCTAAATAGCATTCTGTGCACAGGGCACACAGTGACATTGGTGTGAGTGGTGGGTGAATAGGATAGGTTACATAGCAGTCTATGCACAGGGCACACAGTGACATTGGTGTGAGTGGTGGGTGAATAGGATAGGCTACATAGCAGTCTGTGCACAGGGCACACAGTGACATTGGTGTAAGTGGTGGATGAATAGGATAGGCTACATAGCAGTCTGTGCACAGGGTACACCGTGACATTGGTGTGAGTGGTGGGTGAATAGGATAGGTTACATAGCAGACTGTGCACAGGGCACACAATGACATTGGTGTGAGTGGTGGATGAATAAAATAGGTTACATAGCAGTCTGGGCACAGTGCACACAGTGACATTGGTGTGAGTGGTGGGTGAATAGGATGGGCTACATAGCAGTCTGTGCACAGGGCACACCATGACATTGGTGAGTGGTGGATGAATAAAATAGGTTACGTAGCAGTCTGGGCACAGGGCACACAGTGACATTGGTGTGAGTGGTGGGTGAATAGGATGGGCTACATAGCAGTCTGTGCACAGGGCACACCATGACATTGGTGTGAGTGGTGGGTGAATAGGATAGGTTACATAGCAGACTGTGCATAGGGCACACAGTGACATTGGTGTGAGTGGTGGGTGCATAGGAGAGGTTACATAGCAGTCTGGGCACAGGGCACACAGTGACATTGGTGAGTGGTGGGTGAATAGGATAGGTTCCATAGCAGTCTATGCATAGGGCATACAGTGAAATTGGTGTGAGTGGTGGGTGAATAGGATAGGCTACATAGCAGTCTGTGCACAGGGCACACAGTGACATTGGTGTGAGTGGTGGGTGAATAGGATAGGCTACATAGCAGTATGTGCACAGGGCACACAGTGACATTGGTGTGACTGGTGGGTGAATAGGATAGGCTAAATAGCATTCTGTGCACAGGGCACACAGTGACATTGGTGTGAGTGGTGGGTGAATAGGATAGGTTACATAGCAGTCTATGCACAGGGCCCACAGTGACATTGGTGTGAGTGGTGGGTGAATAGGATAGGTTACATAGCAGACTGTGCATAGGGCACACAGTGACATAGGTGTGAGTGGTGGGTGAATAGGATAGGTTACATAGCAGTCTGCACAGGGCACACAGTGACATTGGTGTGAGTGATGGGTGAATAGGATAGGCTACATAGCAGTCTGCACAGGGCACACAGTGACATTGGTGTGAGTGATGGGTGAATAGGATAGGCTACATAGCAGTCTGTGCACAGGGCACACAGTGACATTGGTGTGAGTGGTGGGTGAATAGGAGAGGTTACATAGCAGTCTGTGCACAGGGCACACAATGACATTGGTGTGAGTGGTGGATGAATAAAATAGGTTACATAGCAGTCTGGGCACAGGGCACACAGTGACATTGGTGTGAGTGGTGGGTGAATAGGATGGGCTACATAGCAGTCTGTGCACAGGGCACACCATGACATTGGTGAGTGGTGGATGAATAAAATAGGTTACATAGCAGTCTGGGCACAGGGCACACAGTGACATTGGTGTGAGTGGTGGGTGAATAGGATAGGTTACATAGCAGACTGTGCATAGGGCACACAGTGACATTGGTGTGAGTGGTGGGTGCATAGGAGAGGTTACATAGCAGTCTGGGCACAGGGCACACAGTGACATTGGTGAGTGGTGGATGAATAGTCTAGGCTACATAGCAGTCTATGCACAGGGCACACAGTGACATTGGTGTGAGTGGTGGGTGAATAGGATAGGTTCCATAGCAGTCTATGCATAGGGCATACAGTGAAATTGGTGTGAGTGGTGGGTGAATAGGATAGGCTAAATAGCATTCTGTGCAC